>JAGSMP010002950.1:0-14220 GCA_029286625.1 Parnassius orleans
GATTTAGGCTTCGATGTATTTTCGCTTGTGGCGCGACGACAGCGCCGCCACATCACCCTGCTCAGACCGGAGGTCGATAGTGCAGTCTAGATGTCTCCGAATGTGCAAGTGCCAGGAATTGCCTTGTAGTCTGCGGTGAGTCGAGAAGAGGCAAGTAATCTGCGGGGTGTGCCGTGAAGCAGGTGCGAGCAGTAAGGCTCAGAGCCGTGCCGAACACTGTAGCGCAGAGAGTAGCTTGAAGGAACAGGAAGCATTATTATAGTGCTGCGATGAACCTTTGTAAAGCTAGATGGCTTGCAGGATGTGAAGACTGAATATTTGCTCGGGAGCGAATGAATGGGGTACTTGAGAACGATGATGAAGATTTGAAGGTAGTTTTCCGAAGGCTGTTGGTTGCGTGTTCATATCACGTCGGGGTCACCACTGTGGCCGGTGGAAGGAAAAGGGGAGATCTCCCGCCGGGCAAGGTGTTCTGCCCGGGGAGCGGCCAACGCTCCAAGTGGTAGTTCGGAGCTATTCTATATATACTGTTTTTAATTCGGAACTTTGAGAGCGCGATTTAGGCTTCGATGTATTTTCGCTTGTGGCGCGACGACAGCGCCGCCACAATATCATTAATATGCAGAAGAAACAGCGTTGGTGCTAGCACGCAGCCTTGTGAAACACCAGCGTTAATAGGCTTGTAGTCGAAGCATGCACTGTCTATAACGACCTTGATGGTCCGATCTGCAAGAAAGCTGGTGATCAATTGCACGATTTCTCAGGAAGCCGAAAGGGAGCTTCGAAAGAAGCGCTTTGTGCCAAACCCGATCGAAAGCCTTCGCAATGTCAAACTAACGGCCAATGCCTCCCTTGACTCTACTGCCTCCGCCCATCTATGAGTCAGGTAGACCAGAAGATCACCAGCTGATCGACCCCGAAGAAATCCGTATTGGCGGTCACTAATCAGCTGGTGATCCTCAAGGTACCGCATGAGCTGGCAGTTTATAACGGACTCCATTATTTTGGAGAACAAGGGGTGATGGCGATAGGCCTGTCAGTTGGACGGGTCTAAGCAGTCGCCTTTTTAGGGATCAGTTGGACAAAAGTTGTCTTCCATGATTTTGGGACTACGCCTAGGGAGTAGGAGTACCGGAAAAGACGCGTTAGAACTGGTGCCAACTCCGGAGTACACGTCCTCAGCACAATTGGGAGGATCCGTCAGGCCCACTCGACTTGTGGATGTCTAGGGAGAGTGCTTTGCGAACCGAGCGCTGTGAGAACCGCACATCCGGCATGGAGCACTCACACCGCGGGATGGCCGGCGGTGTGTTCTCCCGTCATCAAGAGTCGAGTTGGACGCAAAAGTGAGCCTAAAGGTCGGCTTTCTCTTTTGCGGCGTGAGCCAGTGAGTCGTCCTCCCTGTGCAGAGATGGTAGTGATGGCTTACAGAAATTCCCTTGGACAGCCTTGGCGAGAGAACAGAATGCATGGGTTCCCGATGGAAGGCGAACTAGTTTCTCGCCATTTCTGCCTATGTGCTCTGACTTTGCCTTGGCAATAGCTCTTTTGAAGGACCTGGAGGCGAAGTTATACTTCTTTTTAAGCATGCTGGTGTTTACATCCCGAGCCGCCGAAGCCTCAGCCCAGGCCTGACAACATTCCTGCTTAATGCGTAATGCAGTCTTACAGGAGCAACCAAACCAAGGCTGAGATCTGCCTCCGATGGGTACCACAGATGATGTAATAAATAGTTCCATTCTGTAGCACCACATCAGTGACAGAGTCAGCAACAGCGCTGGGATCATCCGGCGAGAATCTAACCCGCCCCCATTGGTAGGATGCAAAGAAAGACCGCATTCCGTCCTAATCTGTAATGCCAAACACGGCGGCAACCTGCAGCCAAAGGATGGACAGGTCTGAACCTTCAAGACTGCCGAGGCGTCGAGAACAGATGTCCTCTGACGTGGACGTGCGTTGGACGGCGTTTAGGTTCGAGTGAAGTCCCTGATGTTGCAGAAATTCACGGATAGCGGCAGGGGTCGCCTTGGTCTTGTTGCTCAGTTTGCCTCGAGCAGTTATTGTTCTGAGTGAATTTTGTTCCCCAGAATACGCGGGGCAGCCTGAGCACCCACGCTCAAGAGTGGAGGCATTGTCGTGGATGCTGGCGGATTCTCCAGGGGTGCTGGTACCCTCCTGGGGTAGTCTATTATTTAATTCCGCTACCATGTTGATGGGGGGGGGGGAATTGTTTTTGAGGATTCGATTTACCTAATGTTTAATATTTAGTTATTATTTTTTAAATTTCCTTCATAACATATAAAAGAACAATCCTCAAGAATAGTCCTGTCGCTTGAATAATACAAAACATTTATACAGAAATATACGTGGTACAGCCATGCTGCAGCTATATAAGTAGTATTGTTGTAGCACGAATGGGTCGGCTCGACCGGGGAAGTACCACGCCTCACAGAATACCAGGTAATAGCAGTTTAACACTGCTGTGTTCCGTATGGTGAGGTAGAGAACGGAGACCCTTTTACTGGAAAAGAGGCATTCTATCTTAGTCCTCAAGGGTGACAAAGGATCTTCATTTTGATTCTTTATTAAGGATAGATGTAGGTGCTTATGGGCACAGTAACCACTTACCATCTGTGTGCTCGTTTGTCACCCTATCCTATAAAAAACATTATTTGCAAAGTGACAACATACTCGTAAGATAAAACCTAAGTTTAGTTAGGCCTTACTTTTTTACTTTCCTCTTTTTTTATTATAACTATTTTGTCGTTTACAAATTTTACTACCATAAACATAAAGATATATAAGTAAGATGTTTTAAAGTTTTGAGAAGACCTGTGGATTAAGTTAAGTTAATGTATACATCGAGCGCAATAACATTGTCGGTGGGTGAGCATCTTACGCTTTTACAGTAAAATGGAGAGAATATCAATAAAGTTAGTATCATAATGGTTCTATTGTTTGCTATTGAATTACCTCATTCGACTATACTGTCGTAAATCACTCCTAATACACGCAATTTCAGCTTAATCGGAGTGTTACTAGAATTATTTTTTCAATAACCAGAGGCTTTGTATAGTATTGCACCTTTTATGAGACTTATGTTTTTATATAAAAACTTCGTTTTTTACTTTTTAATTAGTGACTATTATCGGTCTTTCGGATCACTATATTAATGCTAGGAATATAGGTAAAACTAAAGGCGCTTTGATGGTTTCTAAAAGACAATGTAATATCGATAATAGAAAATAATTAAAAAGTATAAAAAGATGCAATACTGCACAGGTTTAATAACCTAAATCTTTTATTTGCTACGTATTAAACTATGTAAAAGTCTGCTGGTCGTATGAAGTAGGTCAAATTCACTCAGCGCGCGATGTAAAAGGCTATGCTACAAATTTCTCTGCGGAAATTAAATCCTTAAATGTAAATCATTAAACTTAAGTTTCTTGAGCATGAAGAACCGACAACGAAGAAAGTTTCTTGAGTAGCAGAATCGTACTGGCAAATATTTGGCGATTTGGCCAAATTATGGCAAATCTATGGGGGAGGCCCATGTAGGGCTTTAGTGATAGTGATAGTGTGATATAAAAAAGAACTCTATTGTATTTTGTTCGTTAGAATAAGCTTCATGCAAATTCCGTATTCTTTCACGTTTTCTGTAAAAGTATTATTATATGTATTAATATCGTCCTTGATACTCCGAGGAAGACGACGCATCTCTCTTTCGAAATCCGAAAAGAAATTTGGTGCTATATAACATATTTTCCTTCTAGAGCAGTCGGGAAATTAGCGTGTGTACGGAATGTAATGACTAAGGTGCAAGGAATTTATTTCAATATATCTTCTATCAAATAATCATGAATTATCCTATTCATTTTCGAGGAGCCCTATCTCTAGTAGAATAAAGTCTACTGAATATAGGCCTCCCCATAGATTGCCGCTAAGACGGTTCTGACTCCATCCATTGACTTCCTGCGTGTTTCATCAAGTCGTCACTGCATAAACGATGACTATGATCAAACTAGCAAACGCAGTGTTGAGGTCACTCAACACTGCGTTTGCTAGTTCGAGGCTGCATTTCTTCCCTATCGGTTGTCTGTTCTTCGAGTAATATAGCGGCTCAGTCCTAATTCAGCTTACTGATTCGTTAAACTATGTTGGTTACTGTGGATACTGTAAATATCCTCATTTCCAAGACTATCAAGCAAAATACCTACAACATTCTTTCCATAGCTCGTTGAGCGATATTGAGCCTTTATTTTTAATGAAAAAATACTCAAAAGTTTTATGCACTCTATATTGTAAAACGGAATGTAAGTTTCCGTTTTACAATATAGAGTTGTTTTTTGTTATAAGTTTTTGTTTTTTTAAATTAAAAAAAACTCAGCTTAAGAATCACAATCATGGATGCATCACGTGACAAGCATTTCTAAAAGACTTACTACTCATCTGGGAGATTTGCAAGCTTAAAGTAAATACCTGCATGATAGTCTATTTTATATTTATATTCCAAAATAATGAAATGTCATTTAATATTTAAATTCCATAATCCAAATGACTAGAATCCTTTATATAAAAAAAGCCAAAACAAGACAAAGGGATTAATAAAAATACATAAGCGATTTTTCAGGAGTTATCAATAAGGTCATGTTTTTTAACTTTAAATAACTACCGTCAATAAATGAATAGCAACACTCCTTTAATCTTATATGCCGGTTATTCCATCAATCAAATAAACAATGTAGGATCGATGTCGTCACGGAAATGTGATTAGAGCGGATTTTCGCTGGCGGATAACATTATTTTACAGTAGAATTTTTTTGCCAGTGTTTTAAAGGCGTTGGAAATTTATTTTACATAAGGACTAGGGAGTAAATAAATAGATTAATTATTATTTAGGTGTAAAATTTGCATTTTAAGAAATTATTTGCTGCAGTTTTCTTTGCGTTTTTTTTTGTAACGTATACATCGTTTTAATATTTTAAGGCCTTCTTTTAGTACTGTGTGAAGGTGTGAAAACGTTTTTGCGCGACATAACATGCCTCACACCTGGACACAAAAACTAGCCAGTTTCCTAGTATTTACGATTCGCATTTAAATTAAAAAGTAAACAATGTTTTTTCCTGATTTTAATCTTTGAACAACATAGATTAAAGAAAAGGTCGTAATGTAACGTCATAAGCTAACTTCACTGCATACAAATTTCGATTGTTTTAACCTGTTTTTGTTTTAAAAGGAGGTAGATTTTAAAAAGTTTATAGTGTGAAAAAAAAGTATTACGCGGTGTGATTTTTTAATCCTGAGTTTCCAAAGCTGTCATATTTGCCATGATAAATGACAGACAGACTGGACAGAGTAAACGAGGCACAATGAACTAGGTCGCAAAATTGTGATAACTGCAAATGACGACAGATTTAAAAAGAAAAAAGAAAGAAAGAAAACTTTATTTGACATCACAAAGAAAATAAAATAACACGAGATATAAATAAACAGGATTTGTGTAAAGTCAAATTAGGTCCCTATTTCAGCTAACAGCTGCTGAACTAAATGACAGCAGCGCTGATTTTCAAATAGAGCCTAATATTGGCTTCACGGACGGTTAAACATTACCTAAAGCTAAAACTTAAAGAAATCATTCAGAGAAGTGAGTGGGGAAAGAATTAGCATAATAAGAGTTAATCTGGAAATAATAATACATTGTTTAAGCAATCATAAACATACACTTACATATATACCCATATATATCTATACATCCATACACATTTACATTTACATAATATACATGACATGATAAAGTGCTCAACAGCTCAACAACATGAAGTAGGTATATCGTCTAATCTTAATATAATAAGCTAAACATTTGAATTTAATTGAAGACTACAAGAGATTTAACCACACCATCAGCGAAAAGAAACGAAACAGTAAGTGAACTGAAAATTAGTGAGGAGATAAAAGAAATTAAAAACAGTAAGTCTTACAGTTATCATATCTTTTTAGCATTAAATGTAGGCCCTTTAAATTGTGCACGTAAAAAAAAGTAATTTTTTAAAATTACGAGGGGTTTTGGTCTTGTTTTAAAATTAATATCAGTTTTTTTTTAAATATTCCTATAGTATTTAGAGCACGCATTGATGGCGGCAGATCGTTCCAGCATCGAGAAGCTCCGTACCTGAAGGATCCTCTAAATGTTATTGTTCTATGTTTCGGAATAACAAAGACTTTAGTACATTTACGTTTAGGATATTTTGATTGTTCGCAACCAACACTGATTTGTCATATAAGTAACGAGGAGTTTTGATGCAATTATTCGAAACAATAGGGTAGCAAGTGTAATTTTCGACGCGATGACATTTATAATGGGCCTGCATTGTTTAGAAAAGGAGTAACATGCGTACGGTGGTATGTGGAAGCAGAACCTCGCATGCATTCTGCACACGCTGTATGAGCCTCTGAGTCCTACTTAATAGACAAGGTCCAAATACCACGTCGCAGTAATTTAATTTGGACAAAATCAAAGACTCGCATATTCTTATCCTCATTTGCTCTGTTAAGAATGGTCCGATTTTATATAAGATTTTAATCTATAAAACAGTCATGCACTTTTGTGACATGCTTGAAACGCAAGTGGTTGTCAAGCTTAAGTCCAAGGCTTCTAGCTTCGGAGATTTCATCAATAGGATTGTTTCCAATTTTTAAATCTATTGGGACATTTACAAGTTTAGCAATCATATTTTTCGACCCTATTAACATAAACTTTGATTTGTCAGGATTTAAAACCAATGAATTTAACTTTGACCAAGCAGATATAGCCTCTAAATCGTAATTTATTTTATTAATAACTCGAAAAAGACCCGATGGCGATGGTATGAAGGAAAGGTACATTTGCAGGTCATCAGCATATAGGTGGTACTAACAGTGTTTAATTTTTTTAACGATATCACCAGAATATAGCGTGAAAAGAACAGCCCCAAGTACCGAGCCCTGTGGGACACCTCGTGTAACATTCTGGGGGCTAATAGAATCCTAGTACCGTCACTTTTAATAATTTCCATGCGTTGTTACCTTCCATGACCGCATTAGCATCAAAGCCATAGAATGCCAACTTAGCCAGGAGTAATGACTGATCGATTGAATCAAATGCTAGGGAGAAGTCTAAGAGCACCAAAATTGAGCACACACTCATCTTGAGCTACAAGCAGATTATCGATTATCTCAAGCAGCCGAAGTAGTGCTGTGGCCTGCGAAATCCAGATTGCATAACAGACAGTATGACATTGATTTCAAGGTATTCTGTCATCTGCTTGCAAACTACCTTTTCTAGTATTTTGGAAATAATGGCCAACATACTAATAATCGCGTTTTAATCGAACGAGGGTTGATCTTCTTTGGTAATGGTTTGACAATTGCAAGTTTCATAAATCTGGAAAACCGCACTCTGGATCGATTTATTAATAATAGCGGTAATTGTCATTAATGATTGGGGTAGAGTCATTAAAAGCATCTGTAGAGAGATATTGTCTATACCAACGGCATTGGATTTAAGTTCTTTAATAGTCTTAAATTTAGGAAATGTCTATTTATCAAATTAGGGTCATTAAGCTGATGAGGAAGTTCCTCAGTCTTATTCGTGAAATATACTACGTTTTTCAAATTTTATCACATAGTATTGGAATCCTTAATATTTTTATTTATGTACTGTTCAATATATGCTTTTTTTCATTTATCAAAGCTTCTGTTACTATCTGCTTCATGTTTTTATAACAATTTTAAATGTGATATTTTATTTTTTGTATTTAGCATGATAGTCTGCATAATTTTAATCATTTTACGTACTGTATCCGTAATCCAAGGGTGAGGTGGTGACTTGAACAGAATGTTTGTAACAGAACAAAAATTAGTCACCATGTCAATACTGTCATTAAAATTTGTACAAAGTGAACAATTAATGTTTTCAAATCACAGATAAATAATTCTGTAATAATATTATTTAGTGGTCTATATGTTAACTAACGAGGTATAGTTTTTCTTTTTTTAATATTAACCAGCAGTAACAATGGCATGGCTTCCCAAATCGGGTAAGTATTTGACTAGGGTGTTTCGTACTCGAGCATCAGAACAGATCAAATCTAGCAATGTTTCGCTATGGCTAGTAAAATGTGTCGGAGTATCAACAACTTGTTTCAAGCTATGATATTCTAGGTTTAGTAATATGGTCATGTTGTTTCCACTCTCCAAAAGATTTATGTTAAAATCACCAACCAAGATAACCTTATCGGCGTTAGCAAAAGTGGAGACTGATTCAGCTATCGCATCTAAAAAAATATTAACGTCTAGCCAAGGGGGTCTATACGCTGAGCCAACGATAAGGTTGACTCCTGAAAGATTCATTTTTATCCACATCTGTTCTTCAGAGGGAGTAGAAGGATGCGGATAAATTTTAAATGCTATTTTTTTTATGTACGTAAAAGCCTCCTCCACCGCCTCTGCCTTTTTTAATTTGCTGAGGCCAAAGATTATGTCGCAAACGATAATCATCCAGTATGGGAGCTTTCTCCTCTTCTCCGGCTCTAAGCCATGTCTCATTGATGGCCATAATGTCCGGCTTAAGCTCTTTCATGGCTATTATAAATGCCTCATGCTTAGAACCTAAGGAGCCTGCGTTTAACAAATGGACTTTTAAGTATTTTAAATAACCCGTTGCAAATAGTATATGAGCAGTTTATTCTTTAAGATAAAAACTAGTAAATAATCAATCTGTGCGTTATAAATAGATAAGAATGTTAAGTTCTTTAACAAACATATTAATGGTGTATAAATTCTGCCGTACAGTAGTATGGTGTAGTCATAATTATAAATAAATAAATAATATACTTTTAGAAACTATTCCACTTCTGATGTTTTAAATTATTCTCAAAATTATTTAAACAAAAGAACACTACTCGGTAACAAATCCTGCTTACCATCAGGACCCAATTACATGATAACACCAAAGTATGCAAACCAACAGCATCACTACCCATCTCAATGTAACACAGGGCAGCCTCTCAGCAACACGATCTTCCTTGCCTACATTAGTAGAATACCCAAACGGGCATAGTAAAGACAGTGAGACTCGTAGAATTACAGACTGATGCCTCTTAGTCGCCTGTGCGATACTTTGTACTGCTAAAACAAGTGGGAGATTACCATTCTACCTTCAGTTGTTCTTATTTCCTTTTATTTATTTTTTTACCCTCATTCCCAATACGGCCTCTCCTGACAGGAGTCCGTCCTCTCGCACATGTGCAGGCCCCGCGTAGTTCACAGGTGACGCGCTTGGCAATGGCTCTATGTTAACACAACGTATCGTCCGAGTAAGTTATAGGCAATACGATCGCCTAACTTAACACTAGTGGTAAAATTAAATTTTTTGTTAAAAGTCAATTATTAATAAATACACATTATTAAGAATAACTCATAAAGTTCTGGTCAGATCTTGATCAAATTTGTATGAGACTACATGATAAGCACCAGCTTTCAAACAAAAATAGAACTGTCAAAATCGGTCACCTATAAAAAAGTTCTGAGGTAACACACATAAAAAAACACAGTCGAATTGAGAACCTTCTCTTTTTTGAAGTCGGTTAAAAATAACTGACTAATTCGTAGGCACTGCGTTCGCATAACTTAACAAAATAACTGATTAAATCACATGCACGACGCGACGTTAGCATAGGTAAGTTAACAAAATAATAACACATTAAGTCATAGTCAGTACGTTAGCATAACCTAATATCTACTTAAGTCATAGGCACGACGTTAGCATCTCTTAAACTAGACGCGACAGAGGCACGACGTTAGCTTGTCCGCCTTCTACTTTTGAGAAAGAAGCATAACGTTAGCGTATCTCAATATTACTCTTTCAGAAACGAAGCACTATGTTAGTTATTTCTGACACATGTAACTACTCACCCTCAAAGTAAGCATGAAGCACACACTGTGTGGAGGCTAAAGTAACGTTACTGGCTTAATGTAACTTTCCCGTCTCGGCCCTTTCTGACCATGAAACGATAAACTCTTGTTTTCAAATCTTTACCAATTATTATTCAACAGCACACAATGAGTGAGCTCTTGAATACATTTCATACAGACTAAACTTTTACAGAATTGAAAACATCGTCCAAATCAGATTTTAGTATACAACGCTTCCTACTAGAGTTTAACGCATATCTTAGTTAACATATTTTTTTCTAAGGAACACTGCGCACACGGCACAGATCGTAATATATACTTCAGACACAGGGCACCCAGTGAAACGCGCTCCAGCGAGCGGTTACGCTGCGTTCGCGCCAGCGAGCTGTCTCACTGGACACGTGCCAGCGAGCTGTTGTGTCGCACCAGCGTCATCGTGCTGCTGCGCTGCACCAGCGTCATCGTGCTGCTGCGCTGCACCAGCGTCATCGTGCTGCTGCGCTGCACCAGCGTCATCGTGCTGCTGCGCTGCACCAGCGTCATCGTGCTGCTGCGCCGCATCATCGTCAGCAAGCCGCCGGGCTGCACTTGCACCAGCGAGCTTTCCAGACTTCAACATTGTAGGCATAGGCACCAAGTTTGCATACCTCACAGTGGCTGTTGACATAGGCAAAGCACAAAGTCAGCGTTAATTACTACACCAAAAACCTTTTAAATATTGAATTTTACTCCTAAGTAGTTTTAATGTAAAATTTAGAGTTCACCACGGTAAAAGCAAAAGATATGGAAACAACTACGTCAGATGCCAAAATCCAAAGTAATTTAAGATTGAAATAGATGTAAAATGTTTCAGGTGCTTGAAACAAATAAACAATCTTTTTTGCAAAATTAAAAATTAAAAGAAATGAAGATAAATGTATTGCGAACCATAGAATTCGGGGCTTCCAAAATTCACCACACATTCTTTTAAGAAACTGCAACTGTGTGACATGGCACTCACAAACCATTGCACATATTGCAAAAACGGCAACTATGTAATGTTTAGCAATTCTATTATTTATATTCATAATTAGAAAAGGTGGGTCACTTTTGTACTTTCTCTCCGAAGTTGAAATCCCCTCCCGGAGTCCACCAGTAAGGTACTGAGAGGGTTCAGGTAGAGGCAAAACCAGATTGGACTCAAACAATCGCCCTGGAAGATACCTTCTTATCCTTATGCAGCTTTCGGCATCCGTCATCCTCTCGCCTAGATGATAAAGGATTGTACTCACTGCCCCATACACTGCCTGACAAAGTCTCTAACTGTACAGTCAACCTCGTACAGCTCGAGGACCGTCGGCTTTAGTAATCTGCGGCACGATTTAAGTGTTCATTTTAGCTTTAGTTGACAGGCAATGATGCTATTGATTACCATGTAGCTGCTTTTATGCCGGAAATCTTTAGTTTTCGAGATATCGATAATTATAATTTTGAGGTTATATCCATTTAAAATGATACGAAAACGAAACAACAATATAATTATTAGAAAGAGATAGAAATAGAGCATGGTCTGTATCTGTTTTAAAAAATAACACGCAACAACAATATAACAATTAGAAAGATCCTTTTATGGAATTAATTAAAGCAATTAAACATGTTTATAAATAAATGTTTTAATAATATTATATTTGGTCGTCGTTTCTTTTGATCAAACCCTAGTACCAGAAGGTATAAATCACAAAACCGAATCTGTCAACCCCGTCTTCCACGTGGTCTTTCCGCTCTTACCCCTAGAGTGTATATGAAAACCCGGAAGCGCGGAGGGAAAGCAGCCCTCGCCCGCTGTAACTAAGCGCAGGCAGCATACGAGCCGTAGCGGCTGAGGCTGGTCGCCGAAGGCGACCAAACAGCCGAAGCTGCGCAGGTGAGCTAGGTGCCTGTGCTTAGTTGCAGGCAGAACGGCTGCACTTCCCCAGCGCTGGAGCAGGCAGAATCAAAATAGTGTTGATTCGCACGGTTTTTCCCTCAAAATCAATTTTGCCTCAATAGGTCACAAAACTTTAAAAAATCATTAAAAGGGGTTTCCGGCACTTAATTCTTTTAGGGGGAGGTTCCCACCCTCCCCCCCTCCCCGCCCACTCGGCGACCATATATTCATGCCAGATTACTATTTGCCTCAATAGGTCACAAAACTTTAAAAATCATTAAAAAGGGGTTTCCGGCACTTAATTCTTTTAGGGAGGTTCCCACCCTCCTCCCCTCCCCGCCCACTCAGCGACCATATATTCATGCCGCAGATTACTAAAGAAATACCCGAGGACCCTTAAATACCTTGGAGAGACTGATCCCATCACATATTCCAAAGGGAAGTAGGCAACTGCGCAAGACCTACGCATTGCAAAGGGCAACTGCATGCAGAGGCGTAGGCCACTACACACACACATTGCTAGTATAAAAAGAAACTGTATGAAAATATCACACATTGTAAATATAAAAAAGGCAACTGTGTAAAATAACACACACACACACTGCAAACGACATCACACAAATTGCAATCGTCATTAAGTCGTCTCGGTCGAATAGATGTCCGCGTGACATGGCTGGAAATGTATATGGAAAGCTGAGCAAGCGTCAGACGTCCATTCGCCGCGCCAAAGCACCATGTACTCGGCGGCTGCCCGAGCCGTAGCGCCGCAAGATCCGCCAAGAAACAGCAGACTGCAAAGGCATAGCCTCAATCTTACCAAGGCCCGGCCACGCACCTGACCATGTCCAATTAGTCGTCGACTATTTGGAGTAAACTGTAACACTTATTAACACATTAGAATACGAAAAGGCTACTTAGTTTTTCAATTCATAGCACGTTAAAGTTAATCCTTTATTTCGATACATCGCTTAAACATTTTAAACTTCAAAAAGCTATGCCATGTAGTAGCCCATGTTTTGCATGAACTATCAAATTATAACAAAACTCGAGCAAGTTAAATTTCACTGAATGCAAACTATAACTCATCTAGAATACCTCTTTTCAAAATTTCTTTCAACATTTGTTAACATATTTGGGTATGTTAAGGAATAAGAAAATTACTTGCGGGTACCCTTAATATAAATAGAACAAAAGATTTAACTTTTTGCTCAAAACGTTTGACTTTAAGCTTTTACTTTACACTTTAGTGGTACGTCAATGTCGTAAATAGGACAGCTTTCATTACAACCCTAAACATAAAAACAAAGGTATCATAGCGAAGTACATTATAGTCGCTCACGAACGTAATAAAATTATTAAACAAAAGGATTTAACTTTTGGCTTAAAACATTTCACTTTATACTTTTACTTTACATTTTAAAGATACGGCCATGTCGTATGTAGGACACCAAATTTCATTATGACATTTAACATGAAAACAAAGTCATCAACGCGAAATGCATTATATATAGTCCTTCACAAACGTAATAAAATCAAAAGGATTTAACTTTTCTTAAAACATTTCACTTTAAATTTTTACTCTACACTTTAATGATGCATCAATTTAATAAATAGGACAACAAATTTCATTAAGACATTTAACATAAAAACAAAACGCGAGGCACGTCATAGTTTTTCACCAACACTATTCGAAGATTATATGCGAGCGTATTTTCTTATCTATAATGTAACGTTTTTTTTTATATAAGATCATTAGAAAAACCTTTCCCAGTAACATAGCCAAGAATAAATTTTGCAATTTTTTTTTCAATATTCTTCACAGAAAACTACAAAAAGAGGAATAAAAGGTAACGTATGATAAAGCGACTGTAACTCAAATGAAACCACGACAACAAAATCTTCAAAAAGGAAAAAATATCCTTTGCCCCTAATAAAGAAAACAAATGTAATATTTTTATGTATACTTGTGAAATAAAAATATATTTATATTAATCGTCAAGTTTTCGTAATTTCTACGACGGAGAGAGGATATTCCATGTTCAAGCAGTGCAATAATTTTTAAACAAAAAATATTACTTACAACCAATATCCACTATTCGTGCCGCATCCTTGACCAAAAATCGTGTGGGATCTCGCGAGTGTGTGAAGCTCTTATCTGTTACCGCTACTCTCTATATCTCCTAGTTAGCTTTCGTCAGTCGTGATGATACACACAATTCGTAATGATGCTCTGCGTTGTGTTCGTCAACCATAAATTTAAATAATGTCTGAAAATTATATCCTTAAGGACTGAAACGTCAATTTTTATTAGATTTCAAAAATAGCTTCAATCCGTGGTAGCTCAGATGGTTAGCGCTCGCTGT
>JAGSMP010002951.1:0-16268 GCA_029286625.1 Parnassius orleans
TAATGTAACGTTTTTTTTAAATAAGATCATTAGAAAAACTTTCCCAGTATATAGCCAAGAATAAATTTTGCAATTTTTTTTTCAATATTCTTCACAGAAAACTACAAAAAGAGGAATAAAAGGTAACGTATGATAAAGCGACTGTAACTCAAATGAAACCACGACAACAAAATCTTCAAAAAGGAAAAAATATCCTTTGCCCCTAATAAAGAAAACAAATGTAATATTTTTATGTATACTTGTGAAATAAAAATATATTTATATTAATCGTCAAGTTTTCGTAATTTCTACGACATAGAGAGGATATTCCATGTTCAAGCAGTGCAATAATTTTTAAACAAAAAATATTACTTACAACCAATATCCACTATTCGTGCCGCATCCTTGACCAAAAATCGTGTGGGATCTCGCGAGTGTGTGAAGCTCTTATCTGTTACCGCTACTCTCTTTATCTCCTAGTTAGCTTTCGTCAGTCGTAATGATACACACAATTCGTAATGATGCTTTGCGTTGTGTTCGTCAAACATAAATTTAATTAATGTCTGAAAATTATATCCTTAAGGACTGAAACGTCAATTTTTATTAGATTTCAAAAATAGCTTCAATCCGTGGTAGCTCAGATTGTTAGCGCTCGCTGTAAGTTTCACAGTACGCGAGCAACCCGGATTCGATCCCGGCCGGCACCAATGAATTGTTAATTGCAATTTTAAGTGCTGATTTACCACGTGCTCAGCGATGAAGGAAAACATCGTGAGGAAATCTGCATGTCTGAGAAATAAGAAAAAAAATATTTCGAAGACATGTGAAGTTCGCCAACAAGCATTGGAGCAGCGCGGCGGACATTTCTTTGCCCTAAAACCCTCTCGGAAATGAGAGGAGGCCTGTGCCCAGCAGTGGGACGTATTTAGGTTGTAACTTTTAAGTTTCAATGGATCCGATATCTGATAAGTGTGAATTGATCCGACTACTATAATCCAACAGCCAACAACTAGGTATAGCCCGTTACTGTTAACAAGATTGAAACATCATCAGAACCTTTCTTGCCAATCGCCACTTTCGCTATCGAATAGAAGGTACTCGCTCTACAAAGCGTCCCCACAAGGCTGGAGTCCCACAGGGCTCCATCCTCTCCCCACTTCTTTTTACACTCTTCACGAGTGACATCCCGAAGGATCCAGTAGTGAATACTTTACTACTTTGTCACCCATCATAATAAAAGAGGCGGTGTAACTGATTTGTGCACGAATACTCGTGCACAAATCAGTTCATCTGAAATACGTTCTGAAAGCTTCAATCTCCCAAAAGAAGTCATAGGACCACTAACACCGGCTCTTCTTCGATGTCATAAAGCGTTTGGCAAAGTTTGGCACGACGGCACTTTATAAGCTGTATAAACTCAACGTGCCAGATGGGGTCATCCACAACAGAGAGCCTTCCTTTCCAACCGCCACTTTCGATATTGAATAGGGCACTCGATCCTCGAAACGCTTCCTAAAGGCGAAGGTCCTCAGTGCTCAGTCCTCTCCCCACTCCTCTTCACACTCTTCACAGTGACATCCCGAAGCCAGTAGTTAATATTCGACCACGGTATGACATTCGCGAAACACATTTGCAATGTCCGCAACCGTGCCAAATTCGTAACTAGTCGCCTCCACCCACTAGTTCACAGCAAGAGCAAACTGTCCTTAAGACACAAGCTCCATCTTTACAAAGCGTGCGTAAGACCTATCATGTCTTACGCAAGCGCAGTTTTCGCACGCGGCCCATAGAAATTTGTACGACCTCCAAGTCGTCCAAAATAGATTAATTTGCATAGCCACCGCAGCTCAGTAGTACCAGCAAAACTCCGACTTACACAGAGACTGTCAACTTCCGACGATCTCTGAGTATTTCAAGGAAATAGTCAGAGATCGAAATTGAGCTCGAGACACATCCCAACCCGCTAGTGGTAAACGCAGCAACCTACGCTCCGACTCCTAACGTTACGGAAAGCCTCCGGAGGCTCCGTAACGTTCTAATCGAATCGCCCGTTCCGCTTCATTCCGACGACCGAAATGTCGCCGGCCAGTCACACACAAACACTACACATTCACCTAGTGCCACAAACACTGTTAGGACAACAATGGATGGGACGCACCGAGTCCGCAGGCGGGCGCGCCACACACCCCTCCACATCGCGCACACACCGTACACCCGCGTCCCTGGGTGGTTCTCACCGCCCAGAACATCGAGTGATACGAGTAAGCCGCCAGAGCCGGGGTCCACCACCCCCTGTTCTGACAGCCGTTAGACAACTCATCCACGTGTACTGTAAACTATCCTAGGAGTCATCGTTATGCAAGTAACGATGCAGTGTAATATAAATTCACCCCTTTTTTTGCTCACGAGCCCTGAGACCGATGAAGCTGTAAAAGCCAAAAGGCTGACAGCACAAACATCATCAGAAACCAGCTTAATAGGATTTACAGATTCATTCTCAGTATTCGTAAATTAGTTACAATAAGGTAATGAACAAATTATTTTTCCATTATCGTCTTATACATATATTTCTTACTTGCCATAAGCCTGTGCTTGACAACCTTTAAAAAAAAAAGATTGATATTTCATGATGATATTTTTGAATGGGGTGATGATGTTTTTATAAAAAAATATGAATTGATTTTAGCACAATTGCGCATAATTCATTATTAACAGTTGCTATTAACGTTGCTATATAATTCCATTAGTACTGTGTCATTAATACATGTAACATCCTATTAAAATGGCAGACGAAATATTTGGAAAAGTTACAATAACATTTTACTGTCATGGTAATCAAAATATGTCGGTTCTTCTAACCATATGGTCAGTTTACTTTAGTGTGTTTACACAAATATACATACAGTTTATTTGTGTAAAGTTAGTTGTTTGCAGTTAAGACAATTTATTTATTTATTCCTATTGTAATAAAATGGTTTACCGTATGAAGCAATCACATTACTTTTGAAAGTTTGCTGGCAAGTCTTCCAAGAAAACAAAAATTTGTGGATTGCATTTTAGTTTAAAATCGGTAACAATAAACACGGCTATCAGCATCCGTCAAAATGTCAAATGCAAGATATGAGCTGGGCTTATCGTACATTTGTACTATTTGTTGGCAACCTACCATGAACATTGTACGACTTGATTCTTAATTCTTATTATGATCTTCGATAATGAATGTTTAAAATAAAACATTTTTTTTAATAATCCAATTATTGAAAACATTTTTTCAAGTCAAAGTGAAAATTCAGTAACTTTAACTTAGTATATAAGTAAATTCAGTAACTTTTACTTGGAATTTTTCTCTATCTGTCATTTACCATAAGATTCAGTTAGCATCCTATGACAAATGAATAAATAATGGTTAATTGTATCTAGTAATTACAAAATTAATCTTTATTTATCTACGCCTATTATTATTTTCTATTTAGTTTTTCCGTTATTGCGTTTCAACGTTATCACGTAAATTTTAGTCTTCGTCTCATAAACATTACTCAAATACTTCAGAATGACTTAAATTGCTTATTCTTTGTAAAAACTTCACAGGTATAGTTTTTAATAATATTTCAATGCAACAATGACAATAATGTCAATTGGTGGTGGAATAGTAATAAATATCACAAACCTATTAGGATATTCTCTGGTGAAAATACTTGTGCTCTAACTATGCACAAGTATTTTCACCTATAACAGTTACAATAAAAATACTGTTTACCCGCAGTTTCCTTTCCTTACATTTAAATTTAAAGCGAGAGCCTAGAACCTGAACGAACATAGCCCTAATAATATATTTCTGCATATGTTTCATTTGAAAAAGTTCAGCTGAGTAAAATGTTTAAAAATAAAGCTGAGCGTAAGGCCTGATAAAGAATTACTGTGGGCGTACAGCGTAGATCAGGCTCTTAGGCCCTTATACTTTAACATAAGAAATGTGGCGTAATGGCATATAAATAATTTGAATACTAATTTTTCAAATTATAATATATTAAATATTTAACTTTAATAAAAAAACATGTACGCAAACATAAATAGTTTCTAATAAAAAACATTAACAAAAAAAATGGGTATCAAACTCAACAATTTTTACTGTGTAAAAATAGATGTGGATACGTATAGCTTGCCCATAGCAGAAAACTTGCACTTTTCATAAATAGGGCTACTCTGCGAAATTTGAAAAGTTTAATTCATTAAAACTGTCGCCGGGACTCCATTTGAAAGTTATTTTTAAACTTTCTTTTATTTAAAAGCTTATTTACTTCTAACACCAACCCTACACCTAAAATTCAGAAGGAACACTTCAAAAACTTCATCTTTCGGTATAGAAACAGTAATTCTTATTATTTTTATGGTGCTGCTGCTTCTATAATTTATTAAATTATCGGATATATTATACTAATTTATTATAAAAGTAGCGATCCACCACGGCTTCGCACGGGCGATTTCTGGATATAGACCACAGCGCCACCTACCGGGTCCAGTTGTGAATCTAAACCATCTATTAATATTATAACATTATAAAAATTAAAATAAAAACGTAATTTACAAAATTATACACATATAACCAAAAAGCTTAACTTTAGTAAAAACACCCGCTAAATCGCTGCCGTCTGTTGGTAGCGTGCCGAAAAGACAAAATGAGTTGCCTCGTTGTATTGCGAGGTTGATCCGCTAACCAAAAGTATCTGCCAGCCTTTGGGTCACCACAGACATTGACGAGGCGTGAATAGTTAATAACAAGCGACCCGCCCTATCTTCGCCTGGGTGAAATCTTATATTAACATAAGGTTATTTAGATTTAAGATCAAACGATCAAAGACTATTTATTCTATAAAATTAAAAAATCGGATAAAATGTAGACTAGGTCACTCCTGACATTGCTCATTATATGTTGTGAAGTTTCATTACAATAAATTTTCATTTAATTTCAATACAATTGAGCCATTCCAAAGGTTAGTCCGGACAGACACACAAAAATTAAAAAAAAATCATATTATAATGGAATGCAAATACTCCCTCGGCTCAATAAGAGGCATTTCGATATTACAGACCGACACTTCAACATATAATTAAGTTATACTTATATACTTAAGTTAAACTTTGTACTGTATAATATTGTCAAATACTTTCTTCTTTTAATTTTTGAATATTTTAAATAATTAAACTAAAATTTAATTTGCATTTATTGATATTTTATAATTTTATTTACTAATTTATATGTAGTTAGTATTTTGTATTATTGACTATTATTTATGATCACGAAAGTATATCAAAATTTCTAAACTCTAAGGAAAAGATTCTAAGGAAAGATTCTTATTTATTAGATGCCGCGAACTCGCTATCATTCGATATTCGGCATTACTCGACTTTTTTTGTTATTCGTCGAATTATCGAATAATAACTAGTATTATTCGGCATTCGGCGAATAGTTGTCTAAAATAAAATTTTAATGAACAAAAAACTTTCAAATAATCAAACATTAATTTTTCTCAGTCATGTCATGTTGAAGTTAATTACAAGATAACGATTGTCAGCATTTAAAATGTAAAATCAGTATATATGAGACGGATTTCTTTAAATTCATTGTTTTCTTTTCTCATAACTTTAAAAATTTTTTGGATTACAGTAACAGATAAATGATTGGTAAGTTCAAGACTACTACAAGCGTGATATTATTATTTGCTAACATATAAATCATTTTTTAAATTCCTTTTTTATCTCCAATAATAATAGCGAGTTATTCGACTATTCGCCACAGGGAATGGTGATTAATCGGTATTTGACTATTCGCTACAACAACTATTCGCGGCATCTCTAATTTTTGTGACCTATTTATTCTATATTTTATTGTTTACTAAATAATGGCTGATTTATAAGTATAGATATGATATTCATTATTATTACCGTTATGATATTTGATATCAGAACCTGAATGTACTCTTAAGCTTATATAAGATAAAATGTTAAACAAATTATTTTCGTGTGAAAATCCGGCCAATATATTTGTGAAAATTATACGGTATTAATTATATAACTTCACGTTTTGCTACATATGAGCATTTGCTCGTTATTCTCCAAACGTTCATACCAAAGAAAAGACAAGTTATATTTTTTCCCATATTGTTACTACTGTATTATTATTACTATTAAATATAACATTAAATATATATTAAATTTATTACCAAAAAAACTAAAACTAAAAACCTAAATTAACCTCGCCTCTCCTTTATCTATGCCAGTTTTACTCTTGGTCTTCGTCGTTCGTTAAGGATTTTATCATTCAGATACATCCCAAGCATAGCCATCCATATCACTCGCTGAGTAAATTTTAGTTCCGTAAGTAATCACAGGTATCTCGCACTTGTACGGTTTTGATTTAAGATTATGAGGTAAAACGGATGAGATTTGTTGCAATTTCCTGTACGTGGCTTAATATAAATATATTAAGGTATTATTATTAATCCTCAACAAAGCTTTATAAAATATCTCAGTCTTTAATTAAGCTAAACATCCTTATTTATTTATTTGGATTACGAGTATTTCTCAGTCACCTACAGTTTTATAAACCACTAGATAGAATAGGTTTTAACGGATTTAGATTAACATAGGAGTATGATACCTAAACAATGAAAGGAGATATATTTTTGATATTCTATTGAGTAATTTGTTGTTAAACTTACATAACACTATTATATAAACACCGTATTACAATAGATCCACTCAATAGTGACGTTAGAGAGTAACATTGGCTGAAGATATAAACAGAAGGCACATAAAGATAACATATGCAGTAGAATTAATAAATTTGTATAATATGCTCTTACACATGTCAAAGTATTACGAATATACCACGCATACATAGAGTCTATTATATGCCATGGACTTATAATATGGGGTAATGGTACTAACCGGAATAGAACATCCTTTGTCCAAAAAAAGTATATACTTGCAATATGTGGGATATCGTCAGAGGAATCCTGTAAACCACTATTTAAAAGACTTGGTATATTACCCCTCCCGTCAATATACATACATTTATGAAGTTGACAAGTTATTTTTAAATAAGTCATTGTTTATTATAGTATATATAAAGTGATATATTACGAAAATGATATGACTCAGACAAACTTGTCCTAGGTGGCATACCTAGGCTCGTTAAATATAAATCAATTTATATTATTGGTTAAAAGCTAAAAGCTTATATTACTTAAAATATTTTTGATAGCAATTAATTATTAATAATGCAATATGAACAGCTAAAACTTATAATTTGCATGCTGTGTAGTATAGTTACTGAAACAGGACTGCATTGGATAAATTGTAACATTTTCTTATACCGCGAATAAAGATTTATGATTTATAATAACTAGATACATAAAAGTACCACACCATAAGATGAATTTGAAAAAAGTGCAGCTAGTGTTTAAGCGCAAGTACAATACTGTCGAGAAAAGGATGTGATACAGGTCAGAGACATGAAGACAACTATACCATATCGAGAACCAGATATTTATTTCTGTGCATTTGTTTGGCAGTGATTCAAAACCCTAGCCATAACTTAGAAGATAGGTACCAATAAGCCAGGAGTATTTTGTAATGTCTAGCGCCCTGTGGCGATGCGACACGAGCAACAAAGCGACGCCGCGCCGTGCCAGTCTAAACGTGATATTTTGACAAATTTACTCTAAAAATGTATAAGTTTATGAAAAGGGAAATGTTAACATTAAAATAAAAAAATTATTAAAAAAATTCCATATAACATTGAGTCAGTAATAACTACTTAATCCGTTTCAATAATAAGGTACAAAATCTACAGCACAAAAATAACAATGTTATTTCTTTAATATTTAAAATTTGAATCTCGTAATACTTTAGTAGAACCAAAGTAACGTATTTAGCTAACGCGGTAGAGCCATATAACAACTATATTATGACTGTAATTATGATAATGATGATGAACATTTTAGTATTATTATATTAGTACCTACATCTATTTTATAGCAGACTTTTTTGTTGTATTTGATATATGAAGATACCAGGTACCAGATTTTTTTTCACGTAGTTCCAATGTTTTGCACTCCTTACAAAAATTACATTATCCTGGATTTTAGCTTTATTAATAAATGGTAAAACGTTGTAAGTCTGCATCATTAAGTATGTAATCTGAGGCACATTTAATTTGTTTGTTTTCATTATCGAACACCGCATCACTTATGGCAGCTGCGACTGGATAAAGACATTATAGACATAGCAAATTCACTCCCTCGTTATAATTTACTAACAACTAAGCGACAATGTCAGAAGAAAGATTGGATGGAGTATCGATAACTAGAGTTGAAAGCAATAATTTGTATTTCTGCACATTGTGTTTTCTGATATACATGGATCAGCTAATTTGCACCGTGTATCTATTGTGTATTTATAATCTTTGGCTGGAAAGCAAAGTTTTTTGAAATCATTGAAAATCATATAGGCGGCGAACTAAAAGAGAGTCATGGTTCAGTTGTATTGTAACTGCAGCTTATGCTGCATTGGATCGATTCGAGGACTTTGTGCTCGTTTGTCCTCTTACTTATATTTAAAATACAGTAACAATAATTTATATTTTAACGTGTTAGTCGTGTTTATATTCATTTAATATTATAATCTTTTACTAGAACAGAGTTACTACTTTACTTCAAGACACTTTAACTTCATGTGGTCCCGGGTTCGTATCCCGGGTCCACGTGACAGATTTTTTTCCTGCACCTGATCTCTCTCCGGTCGTGTTAGTTTGTCGTCCAATTTTATTATTAGTGCGAGAAAATACAATGTGCACCTGATGGCTGGTCTCCGTTGAGACGAACCGACGATACTGAAATTCTGTCTGGAGTATATTATTATCATTATTATTTAGACTGGTGACGGTAGGCAGCGTCAAGTATGCAAAATGAAACAGCGATCACTAACCCGCCTGCCAAGCTTTTCGATTTTGTAAATCTGAAGATACCCATATCTAGCGGTGGAAAATTTCGGGTAGAACAGGAAAAGTAAGAGGTTTTCGATTATTTTCTAAAAGTCTATGTAAATGTAAGATTTTATGCATATATGGTAATAATCTGTGTTTAAATATTTATTGAAAATAAAATGTTTATTATGTATCCATATTGGTAAACCTAAAGATTGAAACTAATTATCGAGAGTAGAACGAAGATTTAAACTAAATTTAACAAGAAATTTATAACGCAAACACAATATTCAAACCACTATGTTATAATTTAATTTACTTTACAACAATAACAAGTTTTCCTTCTGATTCAATAAAGATTAAGACGACGCAATTTAAATTAGACCATCAACACAGAACTTAATAACAGTTTATCATTTATATAGGTTTAAAACCAATATCAAATTATTAATTTATAATGAGAATAATTCAACGTAAGAAAATTCATGATGCACTTTTTTGCTTTATTTTCTCGTATTGAGAAACATAATAAAATGCCAGTATTCATACATAGGTTTCAGTTTTAGCCTTTATAAGAAATATTTAAAATTATAGGCCGTATTATACGTGGTAGAGCCACGACGCATGCTATATATTATCGGCTCGACCGGGACCTGCAACTTAATGCTGCTGTGTTTCGTATAGTGAGTGTAGAGAACCGGAGACCCTTTTTACTGGAAAGGAAGCGTTTCATTTTAGTCCTCAGGGGTGACAACACATCTGCATTTTGATTCTTAATTGAAAATTAATGTAGATGTTTATGGGCCACAGCATCCACTTACCATAAGATGAACTGTGTGATCGTTTGTCAACCTTATTCTATAAAAAATAGACTATGGCATAGATTAGGAAAAGGTGCAGTTGCGATTAATTAGAAGATTTATAGGATTTATAGTGTTCTTAACTTTTTTTGTTTTATTAAAAATACACTACCCCACACTTGGATTTACTTCTTGTTCCTTTGTTTTTTAAAACGACGCAAACAACAGCTCCCTGTTCAAAATAGTCATATTACACACAAATAACAAATGATTAATTATTAGCTTCATGTATGAAGGCAAAAAATGCAGATTTGTTCTATTCAATAACCTTGTTGCATAAATAAAGCACGAGTTAATGTTAACAAGTTATAACTCAACACTAGATCCAGTGGGATCGTTCGGAATTAACTAACACCTATTCCGCATGATCCAGGTTTAAAATTCTGTCGATATTCGAAAAATTTCTACACAATCAAGGGGGCTTTATTGAAATTTAAAATATAGTAAAATAATAAAAATCTTAATTCCTAACCAACTCCTTAACTTGTCGACGTTGAATTTTTTTTCTTTTGTCATTAATTTACCTAGAAGTTGAAAATTATAAAATAATAATAAGGCGTATGTTTGTATCTCGAAATTCAATTCTTCGAAATTTTGATCACTCTATTGCAATGGACGTCCTTACAGAAGCGTATGTGATGTACTCTCTAGTGTTATGCTAGAGGCAAAACTTTACCGCCAAAAAAAAACAAATGCTTGTGACGTAGTTCCTCTGAGCAGACCTCTCCCTGTTTCTGAGAGGGTTTTTTGGATTTATTAGTTCACCATGCTGCTTCTGTGCCTGGGCATGGGCATGTGTTCTGGGCATACTTCAGATGTTGCGGTAGCTCTGGGGTTAAGCGCTCGCCGTAAATTTCACAGCACGCGAGCACCCCGAGTTCGATCACCACTGGCACCAATAAAAATTTTAATATCACTTTTTTTGCTAATTTACTTCGTACTCAGCTGTAAAGAAAACCATCTTGAGGAAACCTGTATGTCTGAGGAATAAAATATTTCACTGTTTAATAAGCACAGTGTTTTTACTTTACAGGCACTAACTTAAATAAAATTCTTATAGAATTTTCATTCTCTTTCAATCGTGATTAAAGTACATAAGCTTATCTATTACGCAGAATACATTAAGACATGCATACTATTACACCTTATAAAATGAATGGGTTTTCAACATAAATGAATTTACTGAAAGCTTTTTCCACACTGACATTTAACAGTAATCAAAATCCAATGTCACGAAGAGTGATGATTAATGTACAGTGTTCCACCCATTTCTATTAAATTGGCTAATGGTGTTGCTTTGATCAAATTCTGTCCTGTTATTATTTATGTCGACATTGTTTTGTTTTGTTTTATGCATTTAATAATTAATTTAGTTAATGTCCTGGCTGATTTCAATATGAACGACATTGCGCTACTGAGCACGGAAAGTCCATTGAAGTTATTTTTTTAAATTGATTTTTAATTTAAATTTTTATTATATATGTCTAAATTATTTATGATTATATCTAAAGGCACAAGCTATTAAACTACTTTCTTAAATAAAAGTTGTTCTCGTTTAATATAAAAATTGAATTTTGCGCAGTTAGTTGATCTGTCTAGTGAATGAAGACCCACATTACGTTTGTCTATGCTCGGTGTCCACTCAATGACACGCCTATTCCAACGGTTGTCACTTCTGTTACATACACGATCAGCCTATTGTCATCATTGCTTACAAACTTGGAAAGTTATTTAAGTAATCTTCGTTCTCCAGTGAATTTCTTCCTTAAGAATTTTATCTAACAGACAAACCCCGAGCAAAGTTATTTCAGCTGATCTCTTTGCCTTTGTGAGCTTATGGGGGATGCGTATAGTCAGTGTTAACGTTTTGATACCATATTTGCCTACGATCAGGATGCACTGATTGAAGTCTTTCGTCTTCAGATTTGTGGTTTGAGCAACAAGAAAACCTGATGGAATTTCCTAAATACTGCTCAGTCTAACTAAATCTTCTAATCGGCTTCCTTCTCAAAGTTATTCCTTCCTAGTTGCAATATCATATGGCAAGTGTCTGATATAAATAACTGTGCAGTGGCGGTATAAAAATATCCATTACCCCATATCGTCCCATGGGTTCGTTAGAGGTGGCAGAGCGAAATAAGCCAGGAGATGTGAAGTAGTATCTTCCTCTTAACATCAAGCAAAGAAATAACTCCGGTTGCCAACCTGCCTGCCAAGCGTGGCAAATATGGAAAATATACCCCCTGTGAGACAATCTACAGTTAATCTACTTTTAATAGGCTGTGATGATTATGATTATGATGGTGACAATAATGATGATGATGATGATGATGGTTTATTCCTAGTGGCAAATGCTCCCCTGTGATTTCTGCCAGTTTAACCCCCGTAACGACTTTAAAGTGGGCCTTGGTGATGTTACGTAAGGCCCTAGAATAGTCTTCGTATATAATTTTAAGCTCATCATTCGAATGTGTCAAATTCGTGGCATAAACTTATACAATTAGCCTACAATATTTCTTATATAACTTCAGTAGAAGGTACACTACCTCTGTCGACACTGCAGTGTGTTCTACAATGCATTCTATTAATGAAGACCCTTTTGACGAGGAAATCTGCTCCTACTTGACAAAGACTGTCTCCCCTTGAAAGTAGGGTAAATGGTCCAATTGCAGTGTAAGTGTTTCCTTCCCCTTTCTCTGGACATAACCCTACAATATGCAATCGCATATTTTCCAGCTCCATCCGATAAGCTTCTCCAAGTTTCACCCCTGGCCAATCAATGTCATGACCGCTAACATAAGTAATGAATGTGTAATACTATTAAATTAAAACTGGGACGATAAAGATCGTGCCTGATAATAAAACAAAAAAAGTATTCTTCATTTTTTACCTTTTAAAGTTTGATGCTATTAAGTTTACGGATTGTATCCTACAAGGACACAAGTATACGGGATCAGATTGTTCCAGCATTAAGTAGCTGCTTCCTTCTTCCGCGGAATGCTGCCGATGTGTATTGTGTTATCAAAGAGACGTTTTAGTTGTTCAAGAAGATACTTTGCCTTCTTGTATTTAATGACACCGAACATTGCTTAATGTAGCGCTCTTAATTGGGGCATTTTAACGTCTTTTATTTACTTTCGAAGGGACAGACATTAGTTTGTAGGGGAGTGAGGACACACAGATCAGAATAATTAAAAACTATTAAGTTTATCTGTTGCTTCGATCCCAGTACTATGTATTTTGATTTTGCTGAATTAAGTACCAAGTACCTGTAGAATGTCTGCATATATAACATTTACAGTTCTATATTACTTCACTAATATTTGGAAGTAATTGGAAGTAAAGACTTTAGAAATGAGTTGGGGGGTGACCCGAACTTTAGGCCTAGTCAATTTGAATAGCTTATCATATAGGGATGTTATGGGGGTCATTTTTGAATAGGGGCAAAAAGTTCTCATTACACTCCGAGGGGTCAAAATGGCCAAAAACCAAAAAATTTAAAATTCTTATTTCGGCTATAACTACGCCTCCTTCGGAGGTTCTTACACAGTCTTTACTTCCCGCATCCCACTAGTAAATTTTTTGTATTAATATCTGAAATATATAGCATATATAATAGGTGGAACCTTGGGAAACTCCTCTCGTCCACAACAAGGATTTGCAAATATTGTATTCCGTTTTCACCATTCTATCGTCAAAATAGCACCAAAATCCACTTGATTTTTTATTTTAAATTAATTACTTCTAATGATATTAAGTTTTAATTGTAAAACTGATTTTGTTTTAATGATTTCTTACATAATTAAACAAACTTACCTTAAATAAAGTTCATTTTTAATTGTATGAAGACCTTGCTCGATGATCGCGTCCTTTTAGAGTAAATCTAAAACAAAAAGTTATAACACGAACGCAAACTAACGCTTCTCAAATGTACGACTTGATTTTGATCTTGATTTTTTGAGTATGGAAATTACTCCTATCTTCAAATTTTCAGCCACCAGCCTGGTGAAACCTCCTGTACATTTATCTCGCTAAATACTTATTCCAAACAAATTTTGATTATTACCTTACAACGAGTCCATTTAAGTATAAAGTTGCCATTTAATTTGTTTCTTAAGCTTCTGGGAAAAATAAAAAATGCTTTTTTTCGCCTCCTGTAAAATTTGTTTTTTGTAAGTTAGGAGCTGTTAGCACTTCCCCGTCGATAATACACTTATACACTATAAAACACACACACACACACACACACACAAAACATGTATATACTTAAAATACAAAAAGATATGTAAAATAAACGTATCAACCAACTTACGAGAAAGATAATCAAATGATAACATTGACCATACTAACTAACATATGATGTCTATAAAAAGTATTCACGTACCAATTTTTTAAAGGTAGTCTTATTAGATATTTGTCTAACGGCTGCGGGCAACGATTTCCAGAGAAGTGCAGCCTAAATGGTGAAGGATTTTCCAACGAAATTTGTGAAATATAGTGGAATACTTATTTTATAATTAGACGTGAAACGCAGAGTTCTATGATGCGTTGAGGAAATATACTGAAATTTGTCCTTGAGATAAGGCGTGGATGAATCATTTAAGACGGAGAAGAGAACAAGCAAAATGCTATAGTTACGCCTCTTTTTTATACTGAGCCATTTAAGGCGAGAGCGATAGTGAGAGTATGATCATATTTACGAAGACTGAAAATGTATGTAATGCAATTTTTGAGACGACGCTCAGTTCGCTAAAAACATTTTGGTTTAAATCTGGATAACACACGTCTGCATAATCAATAATCGTTAGTATAAGTAACAGTACATGCATAAGTTTAGTCTTAAATGGAAGAAAAATATTTAAGCGATAAAGATAAAAGTAAAGCACCAGAGAATTTACGACATGTTTCAGAGATACAGACCCCCCAGCTCAGAGTACTATCAATATGGAGACCAAGATTTTAAACGGTATCTATCGATCATTATAATAGACGAAAAGTAGCCTCGCGGTATCAATTCTTGCAAGCATCCTTGAGCTACCTACAATTATCGCTTGGAATTTCTAGGATTGACAGATACTTCGAAGCGCATGGACCAATCATGGACTAACTTAGTTTGGAATACTTACCCCTTTTTAAGCATAGTGCGCGCACGGAGAATTGTGATATTTGGCATAGTTAAAGTTTTTGTGTAGAAAGCTAAAATTTTTAATATTAGGTCCTTACATATGAAATTGGCGTTTTGTACGGGAGGAATATAAAGTCAATTTTTTTTTGTAAAATATATTTAATTAATCAAAGTATACACCGTTGCTATCTATGCACTTTGCCATCTAGCATGGGGCAAGAATCAATAATAATAATGCTTCAAGTGGATTAATATAGTTTTATCACTTACCCCGAAGCCTGCAGCTATCTCTGAAGTGCTTTGTGATGGATACCTTCCACGATAGCCTTTAATTCTTTATTTTCCACTTTGGTCTCCGGCCGTCCACGGATTGGTTCTGAAGGTCAAAATTTCCAGAACGAAAACGTTGAAACCAAGTACCGTTCCTTCTTTTGCGACACCAGCGCCGTACACATCATTAATCCTTCGAGCTGTTTCTGCAGCACTGGTGCTGGTAGAACTCGTACTCGTAAATATACCGATATTTCATGTTTTCCATTGTGCGGTAATAAGCGACGCCAAAGAATAAAATAATAAAGAAAAAACAAATGAATGACTGTTTTCAAAATTTAAATGTACCAGCTAAATGAATTTATAAATTTGAATTTGGAATTCTTAACCAAAGAGGAGATATTTCAGATCAAATTGGTTAGTACGACAAAACGCTAATTTCATGTGTAAGGACCTAATAATATGTGTTACGACTACATTAAATTAAACACAATAAAACATACATTGTTTTCTTACTCTCATACTGGCAATGTCGAATACAAAATAGTTTGTTTACGTTCATACTGCTAATTTCAAACACATAATAATCTGTGTTCTAACTGTCCTCCTGAGAAAGAAAATATACACTACGCGAAAAGAAACTTAAGCATGTGTACGTAAAATCGCTTGCGGGTATGTGGATGTGCGGGGGCCTTGAAAGGCGCGCGGGGCGTGGAACAGGCCGTCGCCGACTGCCCTGGCCGAGGGCTAGTACGTAGTCTATACGTAGTAGTTCGCGTCGTCTCTCTAATCTCACGCACCGCACGCAAGCACAGACTGCGCTTTATACAAAAATAATGCCTATTCATTTGTATATAATTATTCTACCTTTATTTAGTTACAATATTTGTTTATATGTATGGCACATGGCAATATTCTGATATTAATAGTGATATTAATTCTGTTGACTGGGCCTCAATTTTGAATGACATTTCATTAGATTCTGCTACTCAGTGCTTCTATGAGACGATATATAAAATTATTAAAATGCATGTGCCGCAGCGACCTA
>JAGSMP010002952.1:0-17162 GCA_029286625.1 Parnassius orleans
ATTAATAGTGATATTAATTCTGTTGACTGGGCCTCAATTTTGAATGACATTTCATTAGATTCTGCTACTCAGTGCTTCTATGAGACGATATATAAAATTATTAAAATGCATGTGCCGCAGCGACCTATAAAATCCAATGATTATCTATATGGTTTTCCGCCCTTTAATACATATTTTTAAAAACAAAGAAAAGGCGTGGATTAAATGGAAAAAATATCATAACATAACTGACTACGAACAATTTTCATTGTATCGCAAAAGGTTTAAGGCGTTATCGGCCGAATGTTTTGATAAGTACCTGCAGTCTGTTGAGGATGGAATAAAAAAAGACATAAAACAATTTTGGTCCTTTATAAATAGTCGCAAAAAAAAAACAGGTATACCTAATACAATGATTTACAGTAACGAAGAGTCCAGCGGTCCTCTGGAGGTGTGTAAATTGTTTTCAAGGTTTTTTAGTTCAGTGTACGAAAATAGTAAATACATAAATCAGTCTAATGATGTTGTAATTAGTTCTAACTCAAATAGTCAAGTAACTATATGTGACATAACATTCTCAAAAGATGAGATAACTAAGATTCTTAAAGCCTTGGACGTGACAAAGGGATCTGGACCAGATGGTATCTCGCCCTTTTTTCTAAAATATACCGCCGAATCCATTAGTACACCTTTGTTTATTTTATTTAATCGCAGTTTGAGGGAGTAGTGCCACAGGCGTGGAAATTGGCAAACATTACACCTGTCTATAAAAATGGCCAAAAAAATGACATCACCAACTATCGTCCAATATCTATTTTGTCCACGTTGTCAAAAGTGCTGGAAAGATTGGTCCACAATGTTGTCTATCCATATCTGCATAGTTGTATTATTCCTGAACAACATGGTTTTGTGCAAATCGCTCCACGGTAAGTAATTTGGTTTTATACGCTAACTTCTTATTTGAAAATATTGATAACCGACTCCAAGTTGACACCATTTACACTGATTTCTGTAAAGCTTTTGACAAGGTGGACCATACCATACTACTACAAAAAATCGCATTTAATGGTATACGTGGGAATTTATTACGCTGGTTTGCTTCTTATGTAAAAAATAGAACTCAAAAGGTTGTGGTCAATGGCTTTTCTTCAGATGTGATAAATGTGACATCTGGTGTACCGCAGGGATCAATTTTGGGGCCGTTGCTTTTCGTTCTTTTCATAAATGACATTAGAACCTGCTTCAAAAACACCCATTTTCTCTTATATGCTGACGACCTAAAAATTTTTCGGCAAATAAACACTACTGAAGATTGTTATAAATTGCAAAGTGATCTGGATCGTTTATCTGCTTATTGTGCTGCTAATAATTTACAGCTAAGCTTATCAAAATGTAAATCTATCACATTTACTAAAAATATTAATGTCATCCAATTCACATACTCTCTTTGTAACACTCCCTTACAAAAAGTCTCCAGAATAAAAGACCTTGGAATACTATTTGACTCGAAGCTACATTTTGATGCTCATATTAGTCACATTACGGCTAAAGGCTTTCAGCTTAGTGCTTTCGTAAGAAGGACCTGTAATCTGTTTAAAAGGCCTGCGACGTATTTATTACTATATAAGTCACTCATTAGGTCACAACTCGAATACGCCACTTGTGTTTGGAACCTTATTATGAAAAATATAGTGATCAGCTGGAATTGGTACAACGTAAATATCTTCGGTTTTTAAACTATAAATGCTTTAGGAAACGGTCATCGCATCTCACTTATTTAGATAAATTCTCAATTTCCACTCTAAAAATGAGAAGATTATATTTTGATCAGTTATTCTTATACAAAATCTGTCATAATAAATTAGATTGTAATCAACTCATAAACCAAATATATCTACGCATACCTAGTCGGTCCCAACGCATTCGTAATACGTATAGTCATCGTTTATTTGCTCCTAAGATGTGCCGAACAAACGCGGAGAGCTCCCCTACGGCGTATTATGAAATCATATAATGATAACTTTACTGATCTTGACATATTTGCTTTATCATTTGTAAAGTTCAAAAAGTGTATTTTAAAAAAAATTACTACTAAGTAATGTATTGCCTTAAGGTTTAAACAGTTTATTAATGTTTCAACTGTTGTTTCTCGAGGCAAGTTTTGGCTAGCATAGCCACTACAGTGGTTGTGTTGGCTGGGATTTGCTTAGGGAACGCTCGAATTGTTCATCTTTTGTGGTATCATACAACATGTTTGCTGTGCATTATTATATTACTTTTATTGTGATATTACTTTGTGGATAACGGTGCTGGTTGTGTAATTATTTGTATTTCCCTTTTTATAAGACCTGTATTTTGTATTATATTTTATTACACAATTGTTTGTTGTCCTGAAGAAAATAAAATAAAATAAAAATAAAAAATTCTTGTAATAATTACTGACCTCGTCGGTTTAGTGTTCGTAAACTCCATTGCTGATGATGAGGTCCTGGGTTTGAAACCCGGGTCGGGCCAAAATCAGTTACCGGGTTTTTCTGTCAAGAAATTATCAGCAGCAGCCTGGAGTCAAGTAGATGGCAGAGTTTTTACTCCCGTGAAAGAACGTAAATTTGTAGGTCCTGCGCCTGATCTCTCTCCGGTCGTGTCGGATTACCGTTCCATGGGACTATGAGAGTGAGGGAATAGAGAGTGCACCTGTGCTTTGCATACAACCTTGGGCACTTTAATCATGTCCTGCTTGCTCTGTGGCTAGTCTCCGTTGGAACTGGCCACCGTGACCGAAATTCGATTTGGAGGACATTATTAATGATTAGAGATACTTTAAGTATCTATTCTCGTGCGACTTAAGTAATTATCTTGAAACAGGGCAGTCTCCCAAGTTCGAAAAAGAAGAAAGTGAGACAACGGCAGTGTGCATTATCACACGAACCACTTTCTTTTTTGAGCCACTTTCGATTTCGCCAAAATTATTTGACCCACACACTTGCAATTATGCATTTCTAATATTATAGTTTCCTATAATATTATAGTATCCTATATATACTTCCCATTTTTATTACTTGGTGACTGATTTATACTGGCTTACTCATCAAAAACCTACGCAGCTTTTAAGTGACTTAGAAATTTAAAACTTGGCATCAAGGTAGGTTATAAGACAAAAACCAAAGGAAAAAATCCACCATGAAAACCTATATTCGGTGTCTACAGAGTTATTGTTGACATTCATGGCCTTATTCATAATAATCGATGTCAATTTAAGAAATTCTTAAAGCTGCTTGCGCTCTCTTTATTAATGACAATATAAAAGAGACAACTATACCTGTCCAGATAATTAGTATCATAGACTTAGGATATACTAGCGTATAGACCAACATAGTGTGCAGGGAAAAAAATTCCTTGCAAAAAATGCAAGATAGAAAAGGATACCAAATCTCATGACTCTGTAACCGATTTTGAATGACAGGTCGGCACAATTCGGCACAGAAATAGCTCCGAGATATTTTGTAATTTTAAAGTATAATAGTGGTTATTTTTAGTAAGTAACTTTTTCCAAAATGGTTAATTGTTCCGTGAGTGAGTGTGCTGTTAATAATAGAAATAATCCTGATAATTTCACATATCACAGGTAAATTCTCAAGACATCGTCAATGTTTTGACGCGTTTATTTTGGTTAAAATTTATGTTACATACTGTTTTAAATATAGGATATATTCAATTATTTTGTTAATTTTGATATTTTGCAAAGAAAAAAGTCACGTTGTTGATAATTTGCATGAATTTGGTAAATACATTTTTATACAAAATATTTTACATGTACGCTAGGGATTGACTCAACTATATCAAAATTAATGTCGATATTTATCTTGAATGTTTATAATGAATCGATAGACTTGCCTACACAACAAGAAAATAAATCCTCGGTTTGCGTTCTAAAATGTAATTTTATTTTGCCGTTTTCAAACAGATTCCTCGGATTCTATAATTAGAAAAAGTGGTTAAGGTTCATTGGACGGGTTGGTTGGAATGCAAAGAAGAACTCAACAATTTGCAGCAAACATTTTCTTGATAAGTATAAAAGAAAACGTAGAATAAAAACAATTTTATTAAAAGGAGTCATTTCTACATTATTTGTACCAGTAAGTAAAATATTGTTATAATAAGACTTCAAAAATATAACTTTCAAAACTTTAGATAAATATAGAGACAGATTTTTTTTTATTCATAATTCATTTATTGCATGTCACAAAGTATAAAGTTGTTACAATATATATTTACAGAGCATGTGACACCCTGTACGGGCGTAGCATATTTAGACGGAGTTTAAATGTTAATTAATATAGAATTAAATTAAATTACAATATTTACAGTACATAATCTATACATTATTATTAATTAATTCATTAAATATCAAACTAAATAATACACATATTTATTTTATTTGTGGTCATTTTCATTCCTGCAAATAAGATTTAAAATTTTGAAAAATATATAATGTCAAGTAAGTAAATAGAAATAATTAATTTTATCAAAATAATAAAAATTATAATTTATTATTAAAATATTCATTCAAATCATAATAGCTTTTACAATAAGCATTTTCTTAAGTACTATTTCAAATTTACGACACTGGAGGGCTTTATAGTATTAGCTAAATGGTTGTAAACCCTTATAGCCATGTAGTAGGACCATTTTAAATATTGAGAGATGTGCGGTAGGAGTAACCAGGTTATAACCACGGTGACGTGCGCTCTATCGATTGCGTCTATCTCAATTCGTAAAGAAATAATAAGGATTTTTCCTAACAAAGCGGCATAATTAAAAATATATATGCACGATTTTCATACATTATAAAACTGTAGTACATTAAAGACAAAAAATCTTGAGATTATCCTCTTTAAGCCATTATGAACCCAACTAAGTATCTATTTATCAACCAAAATAAATGTATAACCTAGCTTAACCAACCGCACAGCCTCACGGTCACACTAGTACAATATTCATAGCATCATGCTATTTTCCCAAAGCGGAGCTTCGAACTTCGGATTATAGTCCCAAATCATAACGATAAAACTTTTAGCGTAGTTAGGTTAGATATTTAGTAATGCTTCTCAAGCGCTACTAGACGACCGCGCATGAGACGTGATAGTATAAATTCCATAGTATTTGATACCACAACGGTCAATGCCCGATTCATGCTTGATGGCCGACGACATTTTCGCGAGGGCTTAAATAGCGTGGTTTATCCCCACAGCGTTATTCGCAGAGAAGAGGAACTGGTTGGTAATAGCTGCGCAGATCAATAGATCTGCGAAATTGTTGCACTTGCCGCGGTCAGTCCATGAATGAGTGACCATTTTCTTAACATACCGAGATTGAGAGGCATAGACTATAGGATCGAAAGGATAGACTCGGCTTCTCGCCGTATGGTGAGAGTAGAGATATATAGAGTGCATCTGTATCCTCAGACACTTAGTGCACTTTACTGTGTTAAGATCATTATGTTTTTAAAATTCATGCAGCTAAAATGATAATAAGTTTATTATTACTACTTTTCAGGGACAGATGAAAGAATATAAACATGAAGCATGATGAAGGCCTTTAAATATAACTGATTCCAACAATTCCTTCCTTAAATTATTAAGTTTACATTCATATCAGTCAGTGTTTAAAAAACTTCTATAATCTATTTAATTATTAATTATTAAATGTTTGTAATTATCACAAGTAATACTTATATGAAAAATAAAGCAGCCGTTATGTTGTACTCCGTGTCCCTGTTTTTGTTTCATCAAAACATTTTATAAAATATATAAAATATAAATAGGTATATACTTAGTTAAGTATCTACCTATTTATATTAACAATATGTTAAAAAATAACCGGGAAACTGCCCAGGCAGTAAATATTTTCTCCAAAGATCATAGCTCGAAAATACAACATTCTGATCTGATTATTGGGGAGTTTTTTTAGGTTTTCGGTAAAGTCACCTGGGATTTTATACATTTGAATTAAAATCAACAAAAGGCAGGTAGGTTCAGCTTATTCCCAGGAACATGTTATATGAATATTTTTAATTATTTAGAACTATCATGGTAAAATTCAGTTAATTTTGAAGTTATTCAATTTCATGCACTAAACAATTTTTTATAACCTTTACCGCTCTTAACAATCATTTTCGATAGTCCTTTTAAGTAAAATATACATCACTAGCTAACGCACACAATGACAAATTAAAATTGGTCACGCCGTTGTGGCTCTATACGCTAGTATATTCTAAGTCTATGATTAGTATTTAATTAAGGCCGTCTATTCTTATAGTTTGACTTAGAAATAGCAAACCGTGAAGCTTAAACGCTAGAAAAACGTCGAAGGTCGTGTAGTTATTTGGACGTATAAAAGGAATTTTTTTTGTACAAAAATTAATGATACCCCACCAATAACTGAATCAGAAAAGGGGTCAAGTTCGGTATAAAGTAAACAATTTTTGGCGTTTATGGCATCCCCGATAAAAAGTTCCAAGAACGTTGTTGCTAACTTCTATGCTGCAACTGGAATGCTGCAACTGGTATGCTGCAGCTGTATTATGATTACAGGACAAATAGTCGTGCAAAAAGGGAAGGCCCAAGTACTCCCACAATATCAACGTAATACAGCCGCATAATGTTGCTTTTTTTGTATAGCCAGAACCGGTGACCCCTTTTTCTGGTGTTGACAATTCATTTCTATTCTTAATCGAGGCCAGATGTGTGTTTATCTCAGGTTTAGGGCAAAGAAGTGTCCACCGTGTTGCCTTCGAAATATTTATTACAATTTCTCAGACGTGCAGGTTTCCTCACAATATTTTCCTTTACCGCCGAGTGCATAGTAAATAAAAAAATAGAGCCACAGACACAGAGCCGTGATAGCTCAGATGCTAAGTGCACGCTGTGTATTTCACAGCAACTTTTGCGAGCAATCCTGGTTTGCTCCCTTCCGGCAACGCACCTGCAATTCCCTTGGTGTTGCAGTTGTTTATGAGCGGCTATCGAGACTTAACATCAGATGAGCCGCTTGCTCATTTGTCCCTTTTATGAAAAAAAAACAAACGAAATTGTTCGTTGCAATTTATAAATCCTTACTTATATAAAAAATTGCAAAAGCTAACACGGAAACACTCTTTTCTTATAGAACCTAGTATTACCGTGCCCGAAATAACCTTATTATCTGTTTGCAATATCTAAAACAGAATAGCTAAAACAATAATCAAAGTAAGTTTTATGTACGCTTGACAGGCAGGTTGGTAACCGCAGATTTTTATTATTTTGAATTGTTGTCAGGAAGATGTACATCCATCTCCTCTCAGTTTCCCCATATCGCCTCTTACGACACCCACAAGACTATATGAGGTAGTGGATATTCTTACACTGCCACTACACGGTTAAAACGAACGAAATTTATCATTAATTTAATTATTTATTAATTCAGTGTGGTCAAGGATTAATGTATTATGTAAATAATAGAATCGAACTATATATGTGCAGTAACTCTGTATGCACGTATATTGACAGCGGGAAAATTTGCGTGTGTGCAAACTACAATACATACTAATATGTTATTTACATTTATTATGACACTGGCGCCCCGACTTCGTCTGGATTAAAGTGTCATTATTTAGATTAAGATAATCGTCAAGGACCATTTATTGTAACAATTTTTCGATTTCTCAGAAAAATCCCCAAGGACTTCGGATTAAAAAAAGCCTAAATCACTTTTGGTATTACTCTCTATATGCTTGTCGAGTTTTATTACAATCGATATAGCGATTCCGAAGATTATCTCGGACAGACAGACGGACAATTTTTTTTTTAAAACGGTTATCCATGCCTTAAGAGCACGCTAATAGCTTTAGCTTTCAGCTTAATAAAAGGCAATTATTTCAATATTACAGGCACTTCAATTTTATTTATATGTATAGATTATTCACTTAACTAAGTAACTTAGCAATGAAAATTTCGAGCGACGTTAAATACGCAAGGGGAAAAAGGGACGAGGAAAGTAATCCATTTTCTCAACTAGTAATTAACTCGTGATCACCTCGATCCGATCTAAAAGTTTTTAATTGACTCCTTGCACCCTGTCGGCTCCTTCCCGTCGCCTATTTCGATCAATTCAAACTGATCATTATTGACTCCGCAAACGTTTTAATAACGATATCACGGAAAAACTTTCATTATATTTGGTTAATTATAATTAAAATATTAAACTCTGTGTTGGCAACACGTTGTTTTTTTATGTATTATTTCATTACTAACGCCCGACACAAAAAGAGGGGTGTTGTAAGTTTGAACGCTATGTGCGTCTGTCTGTCTGTTTGTCTGTCTGTAGCACCTTAACTCTTAAACGGGTGAACCAATTTGGGTGTGGCTTTTTTATTTAAAAGCAGGTTTTCTAGCGGTGGTTTTTAGACATGTTTTATCAAAATCGGTTCAACTGTTTGAAGATCATCAGCTCTTTTTGTTTCGGGGGTTTTTAAATTTTCTATTTTAGTTATTATTTTTATATTTTAGGTTAAGCGTTGTATTTGTATAGTAATTTGTAGTATAATGTCAACGGTTATTTAGAGTAGTAGTAGTAGAGTTGTAGATATTTTGTAATATAGCTATAAGGTAGACGCGAGTGAGCGACCCCACAATAATCTTGGTGTGAAGTTGCCCAACCGCCGCTTGTGTGCACATACATACATTTAAGTTGTCTCACGCTTTGAAAAATCTAACGGTCATTTTGTATTTTTCACTTTGGTAGCGCAATAAACTTCTTTGTTACCAGGGCGAGTCTTGTTTAGTTATCGATCTACTTCACTCTGTTTCCTCAGAACAATAAAAAACTGCTGCCACCCTGGTAGCTTTGGCAAATATCCACCCTATGAAGCAATATAAGGGGAAGCCCTATGTTCAGCAGTGGACTTTTGATAGGTTGTAATGAATGAATGGAAACAACGATAGATTCATAGCTACTTTTGCTTTTTGTGTATCCCTTTATTTCTCCTACTTTATTATACCCCGGTATAGACCAGGGTATAATAAAGATAAAATTCATTTAAATAAAACTAGTTTTACGGATTTTATCGCGTATATTAACTTATTTTATATTCCGACGTTTCAGTACTTTACAGCACCCATGGTCACAGGGGACTGAGGTATTTGACGTCCCAATGTCATAGTTAACCACGGTTACCTCCAGATTAAAATTATTAATTTTGTTCCGATCTACGCAGTATGAACTTACAGTATCTTGAAGTCTTGCAGTTGTATGCTTGGGTTGGGATTTAATTTTATTAATTATAGGATCCCAAGCAGATGATAACACCAACCATCTTCTCTATTGAAATTAGGATGTTTTTGATTTCAATAGCCTCGCGAATCATCCTTGGAAGGAATCGGTGTTCTTTAGCGAGGATTTGTGGTCTATCAAATCTAATGTAGTGACAGGGCGATCCTGTACATGTTCACAGACTGCAGACTTCCCGGAGCGTCGATTTTTCACATCAGCTATGTGTTCTTTAACGCGGGTTTTATTGATCTTTTAGTTTGTCCTATATAAGAGACCACATTCACAATCAAGCTTGTACACTCCTGCATCTTGCAGAGGACATTACATAACTGATGGTAAAACTGACTAATCTTCTTCGGCGGCAAGTATGTTTTAATAAAGCACGCTTCAAGATGTAGCCAATCTTGTCAGTGACACCTCTGACAAATGACAGTACAGCAGGCACACGCTCGACTGTGGCCGGCTTCACTCGTTCACTGTGGCGTAGGCGCGGGACCCGAAGCTTGTTGTCATGCAAAACTTGCCTGACGTGTTGGAGCCCGGTGGCCAGGTGTTTACTGTCACAATTCCCTCGTGCTCCCTGAAACAAAGATTTACCCACGGTAGCTAACTGTAAAGAATGGTGGTGAGCATCACCGTTTAAATATCTATTATCTGTATGGTTCTTTTTTCTATAAACAGTGTGGCTCAAGGTGTTATCAGGATTTCGAATTACTAACGCATCTAGAAAAGCTAAAGAATTGTTTACCTCTAACTCCATTGTTAACTGAATTTTAAAATTTATGGAGTTAAGATGGTCTAAAAATGCAGTTACTTTATCTAAAGGTAGAATTGTGAAAGTGTCGTCTACGTACCGCTTGTAGAATCTTGGATTTACAGGAGAAGTAAGTGGGCTTTCTCCTCAAAGTCTTCCATGAATATATCGGCGACAATGGGAGATACAGGTGAGCCATCGCCACTCCATCTACTTGCTTGTAGAACTCCTCCTTCCACAATAGGTAGCCAGATGTAAGGCATTGTCTAAGTAATGCTGCATATTCTATGGGCATGTTGTTTTCCTCCAGCCTTCTAGTTACAATCGAGACGCAGTCTTCAACAGGTAAGCATGTGAACAGAGACTGCACATCAAAACTGACCATAGTTTCATTGTCTGCCAGATGTGGTCTTTAATCTCGCTGACAAAATGGTAGGAATCCCTTGTGTGTGCTCTTGTATGTCCCTGAGCGGTGTAAGTATTTTCGCTAAGTGTTGAGCCAATCTGTAAGTTGGTGAATCGATTTGGCTAACTATGGGACGCAGTGGAGCATTGGGCTTGTGTATTTTGGTAACCCATACAACTGTATTTTTAGTTTTATGGGTTAGTTAGTAGTAGTATTAGTTTTATGGGTTTAGTTGTATGGGTTACCAAAAATACACAAGCCCAATGCTCCACTGCGTCCCATAGTTAGCCAAATCGATTCACCAACTTACAGATTGGCTCAACACTTAGCGAAAATACTTACACCGCTCAGGGACATACAAGAGCACACACAAGGGACTCCTACCATTTTGTCAGCGAGATTAAAGACCTACATCTGGCAGACAATGAAACTATGGTCAGTTTTGATGTGCAGTCTCTGTTCACATGCTTACCTGTTGAAGACTGCATCTCGATTGTAACTAGAAGGCTGGAGGAAACAACATGCCCATAGAATATGCAGCATTACTTAGACAATGCCTACATCTGGCTACCTATTGTGGAAGGAGGAGTTCTACAAGCAAGTAGATGGAGTGGCGATGGGCTCACCTGTATCTCCCATTGTCGCCGATATATTCATGGAAGACTTTGAGGAGAAAGCCCTACTTACTTCTCCCGTAAATCCAAGATTCTACAAGCGGTACGTAGACGACACTTTCACATTCTACCTTTAGATAAAGTAACTGCATTTTTAGACCATCTTAACTCCATAAATTCTAAAATTCAATTCACAATGGAATTAGAGGCAAACAACTTTAGCTTTTCTAGATGTGTTAGTAATTCGGAATCCTGATAACACCTTGAGCCACACTGTATAGAAAAGACCCATACAGATAGATATTTAAACGGTGACTCTCATCACCATCCTTCACAGTTGGCTACCGTGGGTAAATCTTTGTTTCAGAGAGCACGAGGATCTGTGACAGTAAACACCTGGCCGCCGAGCTCCAACACGTCAAGCAAGTTTTGCACGACAATAAGCTTCGTCCCGCGCCTACGTCACAGTGAACGAGTGAAGCCGGCCACAGTCGAGCGAGTGCCTGCTGTACTGCTATATGTCAGAGGTGTCACTGACAAGATTGGCTACATCCCAGCGTGCTTCTATTAAAACATACTTGCCGCCGAAGAAGATTAATGCTTTACCATCAGTTAAGTATCCCTCTGCAAGATGCAGGAGGTACAAGCTTGATTGTGAATGTGGTCTCTTATATAGGACAAACTAAAAGATCAATAAAACCCGCGTTAAAGAACACATAGCTGATGTGAAGAATCGACGCTCCGGAAGTCTGCAGTCTGTGAACATGTACAGGATCGCCCGTCACTACATTAGATTTGATAGACCACAACTCGCTAAAGAACACCGATTCCTTCCAAGGATGATTCGCGAGGCTATTGAAATCAAAAAACATCCATTTCAATAGAGAAGATGGTTATGTTACCATCTGCTTGGGATCCTATAATTAATAAAATTAAATCCCAACCCAAGCATACAACTGCAAGACTTCAAGATACTGTAAGTTCATACTGCGTAGATCGGAACAAAATTAATAATTTTTAACTGGAGGTGAACCGTGGTTAACTATGACATTGGGACGTCAACACCTCAGTCCCCGTGACCATGGGTGCTGTAAGTACTCGAAACGTCGGGAATATAAAATAAGTTAATATACGCGATAAAATCCGTAAAACTAGTTTTATTTAAATGTAGTGTTCGCGTAAATATAAGAAATCATTATAAAATTTCATCGCAAATTTAAGCAACTATAGAGTTGCTTAAAGTTACGATGAAATTCAATACAACTCTCAATATTAGATTGGAAATCATTCGAATTAAAAGTATGTTGTACACGCATTCGAATATGTTTAACACCGTAAATAATTCGATTTTTTTTAAATAATAAACCTTTGAGTCAAAAGTTCTGTTTCTAACCAGATGCAAGAATAAATTTATATTTTACTAGGGTTAAGGCAATTTAAGTTTATTTTTATTTTTTTAATGTTAAATAATATCTGTTTTTTTTCATAATCAATAACTACAAACAATTCACTGCTGGCCATAGACCTCAGAATATTTGCCATAACCGTTACGCTTAGCGGGTAGATTAGTGAACTTACCAACTTACCAGATGAAAATGGTAAGTATTATATTGTGTAATAATATCATACTGTTGTGTACTGTTGTTCGTATGCGAATGTAGAGAACCGGTGACCCTTTTTATGGGAAACAAGGAATTCCATCTTATTCCTCGTGGGTGACAACACATCTACAGCATCCACTTATCATCAGGTGTCTACCTGATGATAAGTAACTGAGTCCGATCACTTAGATAGTCCTTCATCAAGTTAAGCTGATTTCCTCTAATACCAATATTTTCTGGCTTTTTATAAGGATGGGGATAGATTTTTTATAGGATAATGGTGACAAACGAGCACACAGTCCACCTGATAGTAAGTAGTTGCTGTGGACCATGGACATTTACATCCATCCTCAACTACGAATCAAAATGCAGATGCGTTGTCACCCGTAAACTGTGTGCTCGTTTGTCGCCCTTCTTCTATAAAAAAAATTAAGCGGGCATAATATGTACTATTTTGTTTATAAAGTCGTGATGTTTTAACTTAACAAAGTTCGATCAAATTACATATGTTTATAAATTCCTACATTCTTAAAGTAATGTGACATGCAATAAACAATTTGAATTTGAATTTAAAGAAATTCAATTTGATCTCTCAACCTTATTTTGGTTTTACTGAATTTTATGCAGGAAGTCCATCATCGTCCACCATCATCATCAAGCACACAGGGTTATCTTCACCTTTACATATAAAAGAATGTTGCTATAGTATGTCCCTGTATATACTGGGTGACTTTTTTACCGTCTGGAAAATAATATGGTGTTTTGTGTACGTGGAATAGAAGATATCCTCGAAAGTATTTGTAAAATATAACTGATAAGTAAAATTTCCGAATATAACATAAAAACAACTCATCCTACGGCATTTACGTAAAACTAAAAATAGGTGATATTAAACGGCGTAAGCTACGATCGCTAGTGAATGAAAGTTGTAAGCGCGAATTGGTAAACAGTTTCTAATAATAATTTTTATGCCTAGCGTATACTGCAACATCTTAGGCGTATTTAAAAGATCGAAATCAGCTTATTTATAAACTACACTGATTGATATTTACAAAATGATAGTACATTATTGTTATTTATCAAAAAAATACCTTATAGCGATATCATAGTAATTGTTCAAAATCTCCACCGTTTCTTTCTAAAAAAAAACTAGCACGTCTTTGTAAATTGTTCATTAAACTTAGAAGCGTGTCTCTATTACTTTAAATTTAAATGTGTCTATTATGCGCTGCTTTAAATCACTAACACTTTGTGCTTCTTCTGTGTACACTAATCGTTTTAGTTCTGCCCACAAATAAAAGTCTAGAGGTGTTAGGTCTAGTGATCTCGCCGGGCATTTCACAGATCCACCGCGACCTATCCACCTATCACAGAATTGGCAGTCCAGATATCGCGCACCGACCGTTCGTAATGAGCTGGATATCCATCGTGCTGGAAGTACATTCCTTGCAGATGGCTCAGAGGAACGTTTTCCAACATTGTGTCGATGACGGAACGTATCATTTGCAGATACATTACTCCCGTCAATCGACCTTCAATCTTTATTGGACCATTGATGTGGTCGTTAATGATCTCCGTCCAAACGTTAATACTGAAACGAACTTGATGAGCATGTTCTTTAATTTTGTGTGGGTTTTGGAAACTTCACCAGTGCTCATTGTGCACATTGTTAATTCAAACGGAGAAATATCGACTCGTCGCCCCTCAAGATATTAGCCTGCGCATGGTCCTGCAGCCAACGACAAAACTCCTTGCGTGGTCCGGGGCCAACGCATGAAAAGCTTGCACGCCTGAGAAATGGTATGGATGCATATTCATAGAATGAAGTAGCTTCCATGCCACATACTGGCTTACGCCAAACCCACGAGTGACTTGCCGGGTGCTCCTTCTCGGGTGCCATTGGAAGTAGTCCAATATGGCGTCTTTAATGTGTCTGGACAAGGATAGCCGGCCCCTGCCTCTGGAACGGCTGAGTAGCCAGAACTGGCCATGATCACCTAAGCGCTGATACGTCCGTAATATTAAATCAGTGCTGGGAATTTGAGGAGCAGAGACACCGCCCCTGCGCAACGATTGTATGTGTTCTTCTTCTGCGTATATCGTTTCGCACCGTTAAAGTTTTCACCAGTCAAGACATAACATCTCACCATTACTAGGTACTCGAAATTAGAGTATGGTACATGCTTACAATAACTATCAGCGGGCTGCCGATAAACACGCAGAAACATAAACAATACAACGTCACCCCGAAGCTAATCGCAGGTGACTGCAAAGAATATAGTAACTGTCCTAGCTGACTGAAATAAGAGCGCGGGGCGAAGGCGGATATGCGCGAGCGGCACTTGCACCTGCGAAAGATATCAAAGAGGCCTACGGAGTGTCGGTTGGCTTCAATGGATAGCATCGCGTTACAAATTCATTGATATTATTACAGCTCGTAAAGTATAATAATATAAGTGCGTATAATTTTAATTTCGATATTATGTTTTAATTGATTTATTTCAAAATTTTTGTTTTTATTTTTTTAGTATGGAAAGTTTACTTCAAGTCTTCAACTACTTAAGTATTATTTATTGATAGATCATTTCCATAATCTGTTAATGAAAAAATTTGTAAAAATATTAGTGCCATAGGCTTCTACTCCGTTCACCTGTTACGCGTTATTTTTTTCCAGACGGTAAAAAAAGTCATCCGGTATATACACATATACTGGATATATATTTATTAGATATATCTACTTCACCTGAGGATGTCTCGTGTAGAGGCAAAACACGCGTCGTATTATCGACGGTGGTGTCTTTCCTAGTGTAGTGGTGTTGGGATTAGTGGTGACGGGAATACTGCACGCTTAGAGTGATAGCAATTAAGGGAGCGCGAGAGGTGATCTTCAAACAAGTTAAGGCACAACATTTTATTGCATTGTGCAAATCTTAGCAAATTAGTCTTTAAAATATTTAATTAATATAATGGATTTCCGCAAAATAACGTCTGTTTATATAAAATCTTCGTCCGTCATTCAGGAAAAATAATGTATTTTGTCTCAATTGGATTGATTGTTTTTTTTTTGTCAGTTGAATTGTCCGTATTGTAGTTATTTTTCTACAGTATCGCACGAGCAATTTTTAACTGAAATATGCGCAACATCGGCTTGGCAACATGACGTGTGTTACTTAGAGATTAACGGAACAATCCCGGCGGGGAACTTGTCTTGTACAGACGTCCTTGCATCAATGCACATCTACGTACCGTAAATGTATTCTAAAATTATATGTAAACTTGCGACCCGCCCCAGCTTCGCCTGTGTGGTATCTATTAATATCATTCATATATCGTTTATATATCATCATCTCACAACCATTATTATTTTATAAATATTTCAATTTCATAAAAGAATCTCAGTTTTTCGGATAAAATATGCTTGCAGATCTAGGCCTAGATCATTACAATCAGCTCAGCCACTCCGAAGATTAGCCTGGACAGAGACAGACAGACAAAATTTTTAACTGTAATGCAAATTCAATCATCATCAAGCAAAAAGGTCACTAACACTCAGCGTTATCTGTATCGTCTCAAGAATGTTTTACCGTTAGGGACCAAGGCAATGTTAATACAGACACTAGTGTTGCCTGTGTATGCAGATGTTTGCTATGCCTATGCCTCGCAAGAACTTCTAAACAAACTGGATCGACTTCTCAATAATTGTATACGCTTCATTTTCGGCTTACGTAAATACGACCACTTTTCGTCTTCTCGTTCCCAGCTTAAATGGCTACCTCTCCGCTATCTCAGATTTTTCAGAATACTGTGCACATTGCTTTCAGTTTTACACGATCCCTTTGTCCCTGAATATCTGTAATGCAAATTTCAGTATCAGGGTGATTCCCATAATCGTTGTCTCCGTTCTGCAGAAAAATCTAACCTCCAGTGTCCCCTCTGTCACACTAGCTTTTTATACAAATCTTTTACTCCCCATGCGGTAAGATTATGGAACGAGCTACCGGGCAGTGTACGCGCAGCCATGAGGCCATCGTTCAAACGCTTGCTCTGGAATCATTATCTGACTTTGCAGGAGTAGTTTGTGGATTTCCATTTCTTTTTTATATCCTCATATTCCCAATTTTCTCTTTTCCTGTTTTTATTTCACATATGTTAGAGATGTTAGATGTATATGTTTGATATATATATATTTGTGTAATTATGTTTATAATATGTATGTTAGTATGTATTTAATTATTTATTCTTTATTATGCTCCTTAATATAAAAAGAATACAAAGGGCGGACTTAATGCCTGGAGGCATTCTCTACCAGTCAACCCATGGAGTGGTGAGAATTTGAAGTAGGTGTAACAATATAGAAAAAAAAAACAAAATATAAATGATAATTAATTACGTTATATATACCTTTTACTAATATATACAATAAATAAACTATAGAAATATCTCCTAATTATACATATATACAAATATATACATACATACATAAACATACATATATACAT
>JAGSMP010002953.1:0-17179 GCA_029286625.1 Parnassius orleans
AAATTCAATCATCATCAAGCAAAAGGTCACTAACACTCAGCGTTATCTGTATCGTCTCAAGAATGTTTTACCGTTAGGGACCAAGGCAATGTTAATACAGACACTAGTGTTGCCTGTGTATGCAGATGTTTGCTATGCCTATGCCTCGCAAGAACTTCTAAACAAACTGGATCGACTTCTCAATAATTGTATACGCTTCATTTTCGGCTTACGTAAATACGACCACATTTCCTCTTATCGTTCCCAGCTTAAATGGCTATCTCTCCGCTATCTCAGATTTTTCAGAATACTGTGCACATTGCTTTCAGTTTTACACGATCCCTTTGTCCCTGAATATCTGTAATGCAAATTTCAGTATCAGGGTGATTCCCATAATCGTTGTCTCCGTTCTGCAGAAAAATCTAACCTCCAGTGTCCCCTCTGTCACACTAGCTTTTTATACAAATCTTTTACTCCCCATGCGGTAAGATTATGGAACGAGTTACCGGGCAGTGTACGCGCAGCCATGAGGCCATCGTTCAAACGCTTGCTCTGGAATCATTATCTGACTTTGCAGGAGTAGTTTGTGGATTTCCATTTCTTTTTTATATCCTCATATTCCCAATTTTCTCTTTTCCTGTTTTTATTTCACATATGTTATAGATGTTAGATGTATATGTTTGATATATATATATTTGTGTAATTATGTTTATAATATGTATGTTAGTATGTATTTAATTATTTATTCTTTATTGCATTCCTTAATATAAAAGAATACAAAGGGCGGACTTAATGCCTGGAGGCATTCTCTACCAGTCAACCCATGGAGTGGTGAGAATTTGAAGTAGGTGTAACAATATAGAAAAAAAAAACAAAATATAAATGATAATTAATTACGTTATATATACCTTTTACTAATATATACAATAAATAAACTATAGAAATATCTCCTAATTATACATATATACAAATATATACATACATACATAAACATACATATATACATATCAACATACATATATAAATAGTACATATAAATAACTATGAATATATACGTCTAACAATATAAATGACATGGATGATTCATGTAAGAAGTGTTGTCTTTAATAGATGATAACGCACCAACTTTTTAAAAGCAAACTTATTGGAAGCTTTTCTGATGTCATCGGGCAAGGAGTTCCAAAGGCGTGTATCCTGAACTGTAAAGGAGTTACCATAGAACTCGGTGAAGTGAACTGGAATACATATTTTGTTGTTAGAAGAAGAGCGTAGAACCCTATCATGAGATGAGAGATAGTGAAATTTACTCTTAAGATAAGAAGGCGAAAATGGGTCATTTAATATGGAAAAAAGAACAAGTAATATACTGGAAATACGCCTCTGCCGGATTGTAAGCCAATTAAGCTTAGATCTATATTGCGAAATATGGTCATACTTACGAAGCCCGAAAATAAATCATATACAGTTATTGAGAAGGCGTTCCAGCTTGTTCAGAAGATCCTGGGACAGATCCGGGTAACACACATCTGCATAATCAATTATGGGTAATATGAGCGATTGGACAAGCATGATCTTAGACTTTGTGGGGAGAAAATGTTTTAAACGATACAGAGAACGTAACGTGGCAATGACTTTATGACTCACTTCAGAAACCTGAGTTCTTCAGAATCAAAATAAAAAGAAGAAGATCTTCAGAATTCTGAATTCAGCGTGCTGTCAATATGTAGGCCAAGATTTTTTACAGACATACTGAACGGTATTGTAATCCCATTGTAATAAATAGGAGGTAAGTCTGCAAGATTAATCTTGGCTAGCATCCTTGAGCTACCCACCAGTATAGCTTGGCATTTCAAAGGATTGACCAACACTCCATACGAGTAGACCAATCTTTGATAGCTGATAAGTTGTCATTTAATTTTTTAATCCCATAATGGATATCCCCAATTTCAGCTTGCACGTATAGCTGAAGGTCATCGGCATACAGATGGTACGAGCAATCGATGATGGAGGTAATAAAGTTTATAAAAATTGAAAAAAATTATAGGAGAAAGAATACCGCCTTGCGGCACACCAGCTTCCACATCAGCCCAAGCTGAGGTCATTTGCCCCCACACAGACTGACTGCTGTCGACCGCGAAGATAAGATGCAAACCATTCCAATGCTGTAGGGCCAAAATTTAGATGAGACAGTATGGAAAGAAGGATTTCATGATCAACTGTGTTGAAAGCGTTTGAGAAATCAACTAGTACCAGTACGGTTACTTTTTTTTCTTCCAAACCTTGTCTAATATCGTCTGTGACGTTAATTAAAGCAGTACTGGTACTATGACCAGGGCGAAACCCAGACTGATATATACTCAGTAGGTTATGTTTCGAAATAAATGTAGAAATTTGCTTGTAAACACAGGATTCTAAAATTTTGGAAAGAAAGGGTAGAATGGATATAGGGCAAAATGATTGGGAAGAATGGGAGTAGGAACTTTGGAAGGGCTTTATGAAAGCCCTTTTCCAAAGATTAGGGTACTGACCTGAATCAAGGGAAAAATTTATAATATGGGAAATTGCCGGAAGAAGGTGCTCTAGTATAAATACTACCATGTGTCTACTAATCTCATCATAACCCACCGCCTTGGACTGAATTGCTAAAATAGACTTTTTGACATCATCCTGAGAAACAGGAGAGAAATTAAAGATAGGTATATTAGGAATTTGCACAGAAGCAATGGAAGCCACAGTTTGAGAGCGAATTGTAGGGTCCATTGCTGTTACAGAAGCGAAATGTTGGTTGATTTCATCAAGTGATAGAGAAGGACCACAATCCAATGTAGCTGGCCTGCAAAGCCCAAAAGATCTAAGAAATTTCCACACTTCGGCGGGAGAAGAGTTATTAATACAATTATGGAAATATCGGCGTTTAGCTGCCCGTACCATTTGATTGCACCTATTCCTGGCTGCTTTAAAAGACAACCAATTTTCTTCAGTATGTAGTAGTAGTTATGGTAATATTATGTAGACATAGATGTTTTTTACTTAGCTGTTTGCACTTTGCACCCACAATATCTTCTCTGCTTAGCCTGGAGGTAGACTGGTAGAGAATGCCCTGTTGCATTAAGTCCGCCTTTTTGTACTTTGTGTGCAAATAAAGCATAAATAAATAAATAAATCATCATCATCATTACAACCCTTCACAAATCTTTCAGCACTTCGATATACCAACAGTCGACAGACCGTGTAGTGTAATATCCAATAACAGAAGGAAACTGAGGCAGGAGATGGGCAGCAGCATCTTTCTGAGAATAGCAAAATTAAAATTAAAATTGCGGTTGCCATCCCGCTCGCCAAGCGTGGCAACTATGGCAATATACCCCCCATGGCGTTAGTTATAAGCTTGTATTTAATTCAGGTGTTTTCAGTGATTTACAGCACTCACACTCATAGTCGAGGTCTTGGCAATTTATTACGTAAATAAGTAAAGTTTATTATATTATGTATTATTGCGAAGATACAGGAAATCAATAGATATATAAAAAACCTGTCCCTAGGAATTTAAATAGGCTACAATTTAACGCTTCAGCGTGGCTCTACCGCTTGAAAAAATTGGTAATATAGAATCTTATCTTTTAATCTTAACAAGCTTAATGTTTAAAACAGTAATTAGAAAAGCCCGACTGCGTTAAAAAGTTTACTAAAAAGAAACTTTCCCCTTCTTTTTTGTATTTACAAATGCAATATTTAAACATTATATAGCCCATATCATTCCCACAGCTAAGACTAATCTAACGACACATCATATGTTAAAATCCTTCAATCCGTTTAGGCTACAGAGCGTGCCAAAGAAATAGACATATATGCATACATACTCTCGAGAAACGTTGCCCTCTTTCTGGAGCAGGCAGATAAATAAAAAAGGATTTTCCTGTATCGTGGAGGCACTTCACATACATAAATTGTACAAGACCGGAGCAGGTCCAGACTCAGTCACGGAACAATTATTTGTGGGCCACACAAACAATTATTTCGTGCGGGATACGAACCCGCAGTAACGCGACCAACCAAATGCTTAGCATGTTTTGTTGTGCTACGGAATAGAGCAATCCTAAATTCGATCCTAGATCCTAGATCAGCAAATAGGGCGAGCGACGAATGTGCTACGAAATAGGGGATACGTTTTTTTTATAAATGTATTTATAAAAATATGTATAATAAGTGTGATTTTTTGTAAATGTAGAGCCACGCTTCAGCTATATTCTGGTTGTAGCACGAATGGATTGGCTTGACCGGGGTAGGACCACGCTCTCACAGAATACCAGTCTAAAATAGTAGCTTAATTCTGCACTGTTTCGTATTGTGAGTGTAGAAAACCGGAGACCCTTTTTACTGTAAACGAGGTAATCCATCTTTGGTAGAGCCACGCTGCAGCTATATTAGTAGTATAGTTGTAGCACGAATGGGTCGGCTTGACCGGGGTAGGACCACGCTCTCACAGAATACCAGCGTAAAATAGCAGCTTCACACTGCTGTGTTTCGTATGGTGAGTGTAGAGAACCGGAGACCCTTTTTACTGGAAAAGAGGCATTCCATTTTAGTCCTCACGTGTGACAATACATCTGCATTTTGATTCTTTTTTCAGGATAGATGTAGATGTCTACGGGTCATAGCAACCACTTACCATCAGGTGGACTGTGTGCTCGTTTGTCACCCTATCCTATAAAAAAAATCTGTCATATATTTGGGTTGATAGGTGCTAAATGGACAACTAAAAAATAAATAAAAAAAATTGCCATATTTAGTTTTGTTTTATTAACAATTACAAACGTTTAAGTATTACACAATTTATAAAATAAAATATATACCAGAACAATGAACCTAAAACTAAAAACCTTAAAAAAAATATTATAATAACTAAAATATATTATTAAAAATGAGGCTCTTTAGGCAAGGTTCCGAAGATACTGGCAGCGTTCCCCCTTTGAATAGCTAGACTAATTCTTTGTCCGAGGTAGCTGCCAGCTTTTCGGTCTCCTGTGACGTCGACTAACCTTTTTGCTATTTCCTTAAAAAGCCTTATAGCGCTAGGACCCCACGGACCAAGGGTCTCGACACCGAATAGGACAAAAACATATTCGGAGCCTAGACCAGTGTATTTGCATGCTTTAGCTTTTTCAGCCGCTTCACAAGCCGCACCAGCTCTGTTGTTGGTTCCATGTAGATGGGAAGGGGCCAGCGTGTCTGAACAGGTTACATCCCATACCAGCACCCGGCCCATCTTCCATGGAATCAAACTTATACCGTCAAGTCTCTTGCCATCGTCTCTTGCAATACCAGAAGGCTCAAGTAGACTTGGCACGTTGACGGTGGCAAGGGACCGACGTATGATATCGTTAAGTGTTGCATGTCTCGAGAAGCGGCCTGCACTTTTTTGGCATGATAGTCCGTGATGTCCTAGCTTGTCGACGTCACTGCCACACGGACATTTATATATATTTGTTTTTATACCATGTATCTAATAATGCACACTACCAAGTAGCCAGACATTCACCTTTGAAAATTCATGTGCACTATAGGATACATTGCTGGGTAGGTAGTAAATAAAAATATTTTTTGTTTTATGGAATAATTTATGTATTTACTGTTTTAAACATATAATATCTATATCAAAATATTTAAAATCACAGTCTTCAATTTAAAGTAGGAACATAACTTCAACTTCTTTATTATAATTGATTTTTGACCACCACAGTCACACAGTTATCACATACCTATAGATAATTACAAAATAAAAATAATAAAGCCTAATAATATGACAAAATTATTACATAATGCAGTCTTATAATCTATGAAATCAATCAATAAATTTAAACATAAAAGACACATGAAAATAAAAATGCAAGTGACTACAACTGGTAAGTTGGTCATAAGTAATGCCAAATATTATTTTGGATAATTACATTATTTCTGGTGGTAATTATAAAAATAATTACGATCTTCAACTAAACAAAGCCTCAATTTGCATTTATTACATATAAATTAAGTTTGCCCCTTGTTTGCCCACAAAGCTTACATCGCCCTTTGGATGTAAATGATGACATGTGACCCACTTGATCTTAACGCATGTCCATCTGATTTTCAGGAGTCACGAATTTTTTTACCTCTGTTTTCGTACTATGAACAACTCGGTCCACAGTAGTGAGGCTGTCAGCTATCGCGCATCTGAATTCCTTGAGCTTCATAGATTTTGGGCATTTAGTTTCACGTCGGTACATGAGCCAAGCGTTGTTGATACAAATGTCAAGCATTTGTGAGAATAGAGGTACCATCTGTGCGCTCTCATTTCCGTGCGATAAAGTGCAATCAGCATGTCCGCAAGGTCCACACCTCCCATATGGGCATTGTATTGCCGAACTATGTTCGGACGCTTCTTATCTTTATTGTACCTCAATACATGGTCAACTGGATGCCACAGTAAGACATTTATTATCAAACCATTTGACCACAGCTACTCTTCTTTCATTAGAAGTAATTTGCGAAAAAGTTCCGCGGCCTCGTTTTTTCAAAATTTTATCAGAAGGAAGCTTTTTGTCTCCTCCACGCAAACGATTTGGTCTCACTGTTCCCAAGGAAAATATCCCGTACTCATTTCTCAGGTGATATACTAATTCGATAGAGGTAAAAAAATTATCAAAATAAATCACTTTACAAGCAGGCTCTTTGAATGACTTGCTCAAAGCTATGACAACTTTAGCTCCCAATCCCATACTGTTTTCTTCTTCATTGAATTGATGAAATCGGAAAGTGTCTTCTCCCCCATAAAGCAAAAAATCATACACCATTGCAGATATTCCTGCTCTAACGAATATTTTAAAACCCCATTTTCGAGGCTTATTTTTGATGTACTGTTTGCGGGTACCAGCTCTCGTACCTTTATACGGCATCATCATTTCGTCCACACTGAACCGGTTATTATTTATAATATTTATGCAATTTTGGCGAATTTTTTCTAACAAAGGTCTTATTTTGTATTAACGATCGTCACCTAAAGCGTCCACAAAATGCAAATATCGTCAGATCAGTTGAAATCTTTCAGTGTCATGAAATCTGCTATTTTGCTATATCTGAGAGCTTTAGCTGGCAAACGTACGACACCCATGAGGATATTAATAGCAATAAAATCCTTTGCTTCATCCAAAGTCAAATTCATGGGCGTGTCCTTTATTTACATTTGATATAAATTACTTTCTCGAACTATCAATTCAAATATATCCTCTGAAAAAATTAGTTTGACATATTCCAACGGTGATTTTGTTTCAGAAGGTTTGTTGAATATTTTATCACTGATTTCAGCAGTGTATTTAAATCTTGCAGTTGTCCACTTAACTTCAAGCTATTTTTTCTTAACTACAGTCTTTTTGACTAGGTAAACTCTTTTGCTGGATCGAGTAGCATTTGATGGTGATAGTATGGATAATATATGTGTAGAGCTATTGGCTATTGAAGAGATCGGTGAAGGTGTTGCTGGGACTATTACATTAGTTGGAGGAGCAGCAACACTGGACGTAGACAAATTACTCAACAAACTCACGTGCCTCGTAACATCCGTCGTATTTTCGGCCGGGACTAATACCTCCCTGTAGTCGTCTTCACTTTCCGACAATACGTGCAGATTTTCGAGTGATGATGGCAACGAAGGTGGTATCGAGCTCTCACCGTTGTCAGAAGCATATCCAGTTATTTCACCATCCGATGAGTCGCTGCTCTCAATATCCGATCTTGCTCCCGGTTTTGGCCGGTTTTGGGACCAACGCCAATATTCTTTGAGCCTTTGAGTACCGGCCTAAAAAGTAAAGAAACCATTATACACAGATAAATAAATACGATTTCAATAACGTTTCGTACTTAGTAATATATCTGAAAATGCACATAGTAAAATGTACACTCTAGTGTTGTAAGTTTGGCAATGTGTCCTATAATGCACACTCCAAAAGTCAGGTCATAGTACAGGATCTTGGCGATGTGCATTTGTGCACGTGATACACGAACATTGACAGTAATATTTTAGATAGAAAATATTATTCTTCGATCAAAATCTTTTGCATAACCTAAACAATATACATTCAATTACATAATTGTCACATACTTATATCTGTCGTGACAACTATATTTTGATAGGATTTTAATCGATTCTTACCTTATAACTCGTAGACGCACGCGATTTTACGTGGTAGAGCCACGCTGCAGCTATGTTATGGTTGTAGCACGAATGGGTCGGCTCGACCGGGTTAGGACCACGCTCTCACAGAATACCGGCGTAAAATAGCAGCTTAACACTGCTGTGTTTCGTATGGTGAGTGTAGAGAACCGGAGACCCTCTTTACTGGAAACGAGGCATTCCATCTTAGTTCTCAAGGGTGTCAACGCATCTGCATTTGATTCTTAATCGAGCATAGATGTAGATGTCTATGGGCCACAGCATCCACTTACCATCAGGTGAAATGTGTGCTCGCTTGTCACCTGATTCTATAAAAAAAAAAAAAAAAATGCACCGCCATTTTGCGATCTTCTGACTTCAAATGAAAAGAAGGATTCCATAAACTAAATAGAATATTATTTTAATCTAAATCTGCTAAAATATTTCCCAAATATTTTTTTAATATGTGCATTATTAGATACGTTACCAAGTTAAGGGTTATACAGATTATGAGGACATAAAAATAAAATATAAATTTACGCTTTTTCATTCATAAAACCAAATTTATTGGCAGTAAATACACTTTTTCAAGATCCCTTAGAAACAATGAGCTGTGCAAAACTAAATAAACATCTAAATGTCATTGTTATTGTTTCTATTTATCTACAATCTTATCGGCTTTCAAGAACTGTAACACAAACTTCTTAAACATAAAAAACAAAAGTGACAAAAAAAAGGTTGAAACAAGTGCCGCGCGCCGATATTACATCAGGCCCCCCGGTACAAAGCCATTTTTTGTTATAGCGAGCGCGGTACTGGAAAAGCATGGTGAGTGTAGAGAACCGGAGACCCTTTTTACTGGACAAGAGGCATTCCATCTTAGTCCTCATGTGTGACAACACATCTGCATTTTGATTCTTTATTCAGGATAGATGTAGATGTCTATGGGTCATAGCAACCACTTACCTTCAGGTGGACTGTGTGCTCGTTTGTTCTTCCCAGGACAGAGGTTTTTTTCCGAACCAGTGGTAATTAAACATAAGAGTGACTGTCAATAAGTATTATTTATAATCTACATTGAATAAAAAAGTGTCTGTTTCTATTTAAATTTCTACCACAAATAACTTGAATTCGCTACATTATTAGTAGTGTCTCAAAACTTTATTGGTTTTCTGTTTTGAGTTAAATATTTTTTTTTACTGTTTTAAAAATATTATACAAATAAGATGCTTATTTTTATTTTAATCACTAGAAACCGGATGGCAATTATTCACGTTTTACACAAGGTTTAATTCAGGTTTTATCACAAGTTTTTTAAGTAAATTCTGTGGCTCATCACCTATATCTGTTGTTGATTAGGAATCAAAATTCAGGTGGGTAGATACCCTTAACACCTGAACGGAATGCCTCATTACCAGTAGAAAAGGACTTTGGTTCTCGTTTCTCACCATACGTAACACGCAGCGTGCGTGGTGCTTCCTCAGTCGAACCGACCCGTCCGTACGGCATACATTGTACTCTGCAGCATTGCTCAACAACTTTAGAAATAAATATCGGGGTAACTTGGGAAGACTACGCTCGGCTTAAACTTTATAGGACGCGTACAATTGAAAGAAAGAAGAAAGAAAATAATTTTATTTAGTAACACATTTTAGCAATTTGCTTACAATAATGACATATTTTGATAAATGGTTACTAAAAACTCAGTATAGTCGAGTGTGAATGTGATACTCTGCGCCCACAGAACCTAAATTGCAAAAAAGAACAATTATTTTTGTGGCGGTTTGGTAAAATTTGCCAATGAGGTATTGAGTGGAAAATGAAAGCTTATGAGTTTAATTAAAATAAGAGTCTGTGATAATACAAGGATTTAGTTTTCCTCCTAGAATTTTGACAAATGTATCTGTTGAATTACCTAGAACAAATGACAAACACATGTGTTAGAATCTTATTAGTATGTTAAAAGTGACAAAGATTTAAAGTTTCATGTTATTAGTATTAATAAAAGCACTTAAAATATACACAAAAGGAGTATTTGTATATGTTAAAAGATAATTAAAATCTATAAGTCGATGAATATAAGGAATAAGGTAATCATAAAGGGAGGAGGATAGTTTGGGACAGTTGAAAAAAATATGGTTTGTGGAACCTTCACCTAAGCCACATTCACACAATGAGCTATCCCTAACTCTGATTTTGGCCAGATGTACATGTGTACAGGCATGTCCAATTCCCAATCTACAGATGATTGAAGTTGCATGTTTATTTGCTTTGTTAAATTTAAAAAAACCAAGGCTCAGGAGGAATAACCTCTTGGATGGCAGCATAGTGCTTACCCTTAAAACTTTTGTATACTTCCCACAATTTATTCCAATTTTCATTCAGTTTCCTTTTAGCTAGCAAAATTAGATCATGTGAGTAAATTAAATTTTGTAGAATGCCATTAGCAATTGCATTTTTAACGAGTACATCAGCTGTTTCGTTTCCATAGATACCGCTGTGGCCTTTAAGGGTGCGTTTGCAAATCGGGCGAAATTATGCTGTTTTTCGGTACATTTTGTGACAAAACTAAACCAAATCAAACATAGCTAATTGCTACCACGTATAGAATGGTTCTTCATCTTCAAATGGTGGTGACTTTTTTGTTGAAAATAATAGTTTTTTATATTGTAAATACGATCTTCCCTAGCCATTTACTACAAAATTAACGATACCGGCTCATGTTTAGGTACATTTTTGTTCTATTATCAACATATATTAAGATTTCTAAAAATACTATAAGTAGGCAGACATACTCAACAAAAAATAGTGGTGTTTACTTTTTATCAAAATGTCACAAATAGTCGTAAAAAAAATAAAAACTGATGCTTATTTTTTCACATATTTTGCTAATACGGATGAATCATAATGGATTGCAATAAGGGTTATTTTATTTTTGGTGCCTGTTTTGATTTATTGTACAAAAATTTCGATGAAACCTCAGTCCGCGCTCGGTCGCCGTCATGAGTGGATACTGTATCGCCTGCCTGATTGCAGCAGCCGAAAAAGATCGCTGTATATACAATACATACACAATACATACACAAAATATTCGAATTTGATACATAGGTACTTGACAAGGCAAAATAATATTATTATTTCTATAATCACACATTTTTGTTATATTTTGTTTCGCTGAAAGTAAGTGGGATTTATATATATAAATAATTATATAAATGCCTATTCGTCTTGGACTTTATGGAGTGATCTGAAAGTGTTCATCGGTGACTGCTACTGGAACTCCTAGTCGAGTAGAACTAGATGTGCCGAGTTTGGGCTCGTTTTGTTAGTTATGATGAGACTTTACCTCCGGACTTGATGGAGAGACCTGATGGTGTACTTCGGTGACCATTGGAACGCCTGGACGAGTAGACTAGGTGTGCCAAGTTTGGGCTCGTTTTGTTATTATGATGAGACTTCCTCCGGACTTGAGGAGCTGATGGTGTACTTCGGTGATTACTGGAACTCCTGGACGAGTAGAACTAGGTGTGCCAGAGTTTGGGCTCGTTTTGTTAGTTATGATGAGACTTTACCTCCGGACTTGATGGAGACCTGATGGAGTACTTCGGTGACCATTACTGGAACTCCTGGACGAGAAGAACTGGTTTGCCAAGTTTGGGCTCGTTTTGTTAGTTATGATGAAACCTAACCTCCGGGCACGATGGACAGACCTGGATGGTGTACTTTGGTGACTACTTCTGGAACTCCTGGATGAGTAGAACTAAGTGTGTCTGTCACTCCATCAAGTCCGGGGTAAGTTCTTATCATAACAAAACGAGCCAAACTCGGCACAGTTCTCGTCAATTCAAGCAGTAAGCACCTACACCATCAAGTCTCTCCATCAAGCCTGGAGGTTGGGTATCATAATAACTGAAAACGAGCCCAAACTCGGCACCTGGTTCTACTCGTCCAAATCCAGCAGTAGTCACCGAAGTACACCATCAGGTCATATAGTCCGGTAAGCTCATCATGACTAACAAAACGAGCCAAACTCGGCACACTAATACTACTCGTCCAGTTCCAGCAGTAGTCACCGAAGTACACCATCAGGTCACTCTCAAGTCCGGTAAGCTCATCATGGCTTACAAAGGCCCAAACTCGGCACCTAGTTCTACTCGTCCAGGAATTCCAGCAGTAGTCACCAAGTACCCCATCAGGTCACTCTATCAAGTCCGGAGTAGCTCTCATCATGACTAACAAAACGAGCCCAAACTCGGCGTACCAAGTTCTACTCGTCCAGGAATTCCAGCAGTAGTCACCGAAGTACACCATCAGGTCACTCTATCAAGTCCGGAGGTAAGCTCTCATCATGACTAACAAAACGAGCCCAAACTCGGCACACCAAGTTCTACTCGTCCAGGAATTCCAGCAGTAGTCACCGAAGTACACCATCAAGTCTCTCCATCAAGCCTGGACGTTAGGTCTCATAATAACTAACAAAACGAGCCCAAACTCGGCACACCTAGTTCTACTCGTCCAGGAATTCCAGCAGTAGTCACCAAAGTACACCATCAGGTCTCTCCATCAAGCCCGGAGCTTAGGTCTAATCATAACTAACAAAACGAGCCCAAACTCGGCACACCTAGTTCTACTCGTCCAGGAATTCCAGCAGTAGTCACCGAAGTACACCATCAGGTCACTATCAAGTCCGGAGGTAAGCTCTCATCATGACTTACAAAACGAGCCCAAACTCGGCACACCTAGTTCTACTCGTCCAGGAATTCCAGCAGTAGTCACCGAAGTACACCATCAGGTCACTCTATCAAGTCCGGAGGTAAGCTCTCATCATGACTAACAAAACGAGCCCAAACTCGGCACACCTAATACTACTCGTCGAGGAGTTCCAGTAGCTGTCACCGAAGTATACCTTCAAGTCACTTCACCAAGTCCGAAGCTAAAGTCTTATCATAACTAACAAAACCAGCCCAAAGTCCACAGCCACCATCTCACTGCTAGTAGTGGGCTTCTAGTGCCTAGCAGTCTCTGGAGCAGCTATTCGTATTGCGTATGTAATATATTTTTGTAGGTATAAGAAATGAGAAAAAAAATCAATCTTTCAAATTATCAAAAAGTTACTTGATTACGATTCCCACACCCGCAGCTAACTGTGCGTACACTTGTGTGTGTGACCCGTGTCAATGTAATAGTTCAATTCTATACCTATCAATTTTGCAAACGCGTCCTTAAGATGGCATCTGAATAGGGTATTTTTTATTTTGAGAATTAGTGGAAATTTATGTTTGTTGTGGAATTGATTGGACAAAATAGCTAACAAGCAACTTTTTGAATCTGTGAAAATAACTGTTTTATTAAGATCATGTGACTCGAGATATGACAAAGCTTCACTGATTGCAGTTGCTTCACCAGTAAAAGTGGAGGTTAGTGAGGGGCACTTAAAGTTAAGAATGATTTTGAACTTAGCAATCCAAACAGCAGCTCCAGTATAGTCTTCATCAGACTGTTTGGAAGCGTCTGTGTACATGACAAGCCAATCTTTAAAGGTTTTTTTTTTACAATCTCTTTTAATTTTAAATTTGCCATTGGAGAATCCTTTTCTATACCTAGATCTAGATGAATGTCAGGTTTTGAATTCGTGTCGTGTAACGGCGTCTTAAGAGAATTTAATACACCATATATCATCCCGTGGCGTCGTAAGAGGCGACAGAGGGAAACTAAAATCGGGGATGGGTTAACATCTTTTTGATAACACTTAAATTATTTTAAAAAAAAATACGTTTACCAACCCGCCTGTCAAGCGAGGTTAACTATAGCAAATATACTCCATACGAGGCAATCTATGGGGTAGGCCTATGTTTAGCTGTTAAATTTTGATAGGCTGTAATGATGACTATGATAACGTAATGATTTCTTATATTTAAGCAAATACTACACATGGAATAAAACTAACTTTACGAATTTTATAATGTTTAATTTTAACTTTTTTCATTTCCGACGGTAGGTATAGTAAATCGTAGATCGGACGTCAAACACCTCAGTCCCCCACACATGACCATAGGTGCTGAAAAGTGCCTGAAACGTCAGGAATTAAAAAAGTTAAAATTAAACGCGATAAAATCCGTAAAATTAATTTATTCCACTGTGATGATGATTTGAATTCGTTACATATTTTATTTCAAAACATGTTCGGTTTTCCGTTTTGAATTATTAAATATATTTTTACTGTTTTAAAATTTATTTCATCACAAGAAACCGGATGACATTTATTCATATTTACATAGAATTTCTCTTTATAGAAGTAATAAATGACCACACAGTCCACCTAATGGTAAATAAATGTAGATGTAGAAGTAAATGTAGATTTCTATGTGGTCTATAGACATCTTTATTTATCCTCCATTGAGATTCCCTGAGGACTAAGATGGGAAGTACCGTCACATTTTGATTGCTATTAAGAAACGCAGAAAGTCCTTTATTAAGATATCTGCAATATAGATCAGTAAACCGAAGTGGCAATGGGCCGCCCATATAGCTTGAAGAATCGACGACCGTTGGGAAGAAATGTTAAATGTACCGGTAAGAAAAATGCACGGCTACCCCTCTCTAGATGGAGTGAAGACCTTCCTTAAAAGTTCTCGAAAAACACAAAGAGTTGAACCATTTAGATTTTATGAATAAAGTAATTGGTTTAATTTTTTTTTTTTATATAGGATAAGGGTTAAAAAGGAGCACACAGTCCATCTGATGGTAAGTGGTTGCTGTGGGCCCGTAGACATCTACCTCTATCCTCGATTACAAATAAAAATGCAGATACGTTTTCAACCATGAGGATTAAGTTGGAATGCCTCGTTTGCAGTAAAAGTGGTCTCCGGTTCTCTACAGTCACCATACGAAACACAGCAGCGTTAAACTGCTATCTCACGCTGGTATTCTATGACAGCGTGGTCCTTTCCCGGTCGAGCCGACCCGTTCGTGCTACAACTATACCAGTAATATAGCTGCAGCATGGCTCTACCACGTAAAACTGTTATATTGGCAGCAGTACCCGTTTTCATTGGGTAGTCTATAAGTTTTTTTTATAACGTGGAAGAGAGAGAGTGGAGAGATCCTGCAGCGTCTTTTGGCATCCGCACAAACGGGTCGGCTAGCCCGGGGGAGGACACACACCTGTACAGAAAACCTACATAAAATAGCAGCGTTATGCTGTCATGTTCATATTAATAATTAAAAATGCAAATGCATTTTTGATTCTTAATCTAGTAAATACGAGTACTCGTATGTTAATGGTTATGGACTACAGCATCCATTTACAATCAGGTGGACTGGATGCTTGATTGTTACCTTTACGTCCCTAAGAAAGAAGTACGCCACTCTATTGCGGCCGGGACCGATGTAATGCATAATGGAAAGCGAAAAGTAGAAAGCTCGATACATACGAGTAAGTCAGTTATTCATGCGATTCACAAATAGGTTTCAAACGAGTTAGTAAGTTTCAGCAGCCGACAAAACAACAACTCCAACAACCCGTATTTAAAGTAATTAATAAAACTTGTTAGTAGATAGAGAATTAAAATATACACAATACGCATAACAATTTTTTTTTTTTATAAAATGTAAGTAACGAATGAACTTACTGTCCAATAAAAAAAACTTTCATGTTTGTATGAGGTCGGAGAAAAAGTTTCTTAGTATTTTATATAAAAAAAAAAACAAAAAACTGTTCAAAAAATTCAAGACATTTTTTTCAAAGTTTAATTACATTTGATTATAATATATATGTGCCATTTTGTTTGATAACTTGTTACCATCTTGTAGGTAGTGACATAATCCCGTTAATGTTGAAATCTTGGGATTTTTGATCAAAAAAATGCAACAAGTAGTTTTGACAGTCGTCTCTTGATGTCAACCTAACACCACCCAAAAAATTCTGAAGAGACCATAACAAGTGAAAGTCTGAGGGTGCAAGATCAGGACTATACGGTGGATGCATTAACACTTCCCAACCAAGCTCTCTCAATTTTTGCTGAGTGGCTAAAGATGTGTGTGGTCTGGCGTTATCATGATGAAAGGCCACTCCTTGATCAATTCCGGCCGTTTTCTCTCAATTTCTTGCTTGAGCCTCATTGGTTGTTGGCAGTAAAGATCCGAATCGATGGTTTTGCCCGGCTGTAAAAGCTCATAATAAACGATGCCTTTCCAATCCCACCATACACACTTTATAGCGTGTTAATTCAGGTTTCGCTACAGTCTGTGGAGCTTGACTTCCCCCTGACCATGATCTTTTTCGCAGGTTCTTATCGTAGGTAATCCACTTTTCATCACTAGTGATCAATCTTTTCAAAAATGGTTCGGTTTCACTACGCAAATGAGTACACGATTCATTAGGTTTCTTTCAGTGCGCTCGTGGGTTACCCAAATATCGAGATTTTTGTATAGCCAGATCAAAAAGACAATGTACGTATGTTTTCATAAAACAAATGCCTCTTCTCCGAAATTTGGTTTGAACATAAAAAATCATGAAGAGTCGTGCGACATGAATCCATGCTGTTCATGTGAGTCACTTATGCGGGTTAAGGTTATAAAATATCTAGGTGTGCTTGTTGATGAAAATCTGGGATTTAAATCGCATAGAAGTTCTTTCAAACCGAATCAGAAGGATTATCTATATAATGAAAGCTACATTACATAGCAAATAAGGTAATACTAAAATCAGTATATTACGCCTTTGTCAATCGCTGATAACTTACTGCATCACATGTTGGGGCAGTGCGTCAAAACATATTTAATACAGATCGAGAGCACAGCGGGCAGTGTTAAAGGCAATGTTAGGTTAAACAAAGATGCTGGAGTACTCACTGTACGCCAACTTTTGTACTAAATACGTCCTTAGCAGTACATAAAGGCGTATTATCTTCCCATGATCACAAACTACTGACTAATCGCAGGGTATACAAACTATCCATACCATCTGTCAATACTAATTTGCACAACGTTTTGGCGACTTTATCAAAAGACAAA
>JAGSMP010002954.1:0-17091 GCA_029286625.1 Parnassius orleans
TACGTATGTTTTCATAAAACAAATGCCTCTTCTCCGAAATTTGGTTTGAACATAAAAAATCATGAAGAGTCGTGCGACATGAATCCATGCTGTTCATGTGAGTCACTTATGCGGGTTAAGGTTATAAAATATCTAGGTGTGCTTGTTGATGAAAATCTGGGATTTAAATCGCATAGAAGTTCTTTCAAACCGAATCAGAAGGATTATCTATATAATGAAAGCTACATTACATAGCAAATAAGGTAATACTAAAATCAGTATATTACGCCTTTGTCAATCGCTGATAACTTACTGCATCACATGTTGGGGCAGTGCGTCAAAACATATTTAATACAGATCGAGAGCACAGCGGGCAGTGTTAAAGGCAATGTTAGGTTAAACAAAGATGCTGGAGTACTCACTGTACGCCAACTTTTGTACTAAATACGTCCTTAGCAGTACATAAAGGCGTATTATCTTCCCATGATCACAAACTACTGACTAATCGCAGGGTATACAAACTATCCATACCATCTGTCAATACTAATTTGCACAACGTTTTGGCGACTTTATCAAAAGACAAATTTATAACAAAGTCGTAAAACATTGTAATATTAGTAATAAAAACTACATATCTGCGAAATTAATTATATTGAAATGGTTGGTCACCCTATCATATGAGAAACAGAAGAATTGTTAAAACTGGCTTTTGCTAATTGATGGTATTTGTAATATTATTAGGTAAATTTTGTTATTGTTTTAATTTTTATTTTCTTTTTAAATGCACATAGTTAATACATTTCAGTTTTATATAACTTGGCCTTGTTCTTATAGTTTTTTTTTCTTTTATGTTCAAAGATTTAAAGCAATAAGCAGTTCTGTTTTGTGTATATGTTAATACAATCTGTCTGATAAGGTGTATAAAATAATCTTTAATGAACTTAGGTCTTAGGTTTCCTCGATACAGGCTTGCCTAGTGAGGAAACCAACAGATATTACCTATTGTATTTTTTTCTCTGATAATTAAACATTTTTCATTTTTTTAAACATTTTTACATTGGGACGTCAAGTCCCAATGTCATAGTTAACCACAGCTACCTCCAGATTAAAATTATTAATTTTTGTTCCAATTCACCCATTACGCAGTATGAACTTACAGTATCTTGAAGTCTTGCAGTTGTATGCTTGGGTTGGGATTTAATTTTATTAATTCTAAGATCCCAAGCTGATAGTAACACCCAGCCATCTTATCTATTGAAATTAGGATGTTTTTGATTTCAATAGCCTCGTGAATCATCCTTGGAAGGAATCTTTGTTCTTTAGCGAGGATTTGTGGGCAATGAAATCTAATGTAGTGACGGGGGTGATCCTGTATGTGTTCACAGACTGCAGACTTCCCGTAGCGTCGATACTTCACATCAGCTATGTGGTTCTTTAACGCGGGTTTTTATTGATTAAATACGGATTATGGCAGGTATGAACTGTTAGATTAAAATTAGATTTAGGTTGTATATTTTTCCGTATAAAAAAGGTATGAATTTATTTTTATTGATATTTAGGGTCAGTTAGATATGTGATGAATTCCGGAGTCAGCGATAACCCTTTGATTTTCCCATGATATTGCGTTAAAAATAAGAGCGGTGTCATCTGCATAGGTATATATTTGACAATTTTGTAGGCTTAAATTGCATAAATTGTTGACATAGATTAGAAATAAAGTAGGCCAGAGGACGCTACCTTGAGGAACACCATAAGAGATATTTGATGGACGTCTAACAAATTCACCAAGTTTGAGCTGTGCTGACGTTCATTGAGATAATCTGATAGAATCGCATGAGGCAGACCTCTTATACCATATTTCTATAGTTTGTCTAACAGGATAGGTATAGAAACGGTGTCGAATGCCTTGGCCAAATCCAAAAAAAACTCCAAGACATTTGTTACCAGAGTCCAAGTGCTTACTTATTTCTTCGGTTAAAGCTAACATAGCGTACTGGGTAGAAATTCTATTTTTAAAAACGAATTGATATTTAGAGAGCAGGTATATGAGATATTTTTTCAATCTACTGTTTATTAGCTTCTCCAGTATTTTGAATAGTACAGTTAGCACAGAAATTGGCCTGTAGTTGTCGACATCATCTTTACTTCCACTTTTATGTATGAGGGTTACTAATGCCCTTTTAAATTTTATGGGAAATCGGCCACTTTTAAAGCAAAGATTGTGTAAGGGTATGTCTTTTAAGGGTATGTCTTAGTTATGACTAAAAAATTGGACCTAATACTCTAATGTTTTACTATAAATTTAAGTATAGCTCTTGACTGATAGCTACTTTTAAAGCTAATAAGTTGTGGTTAGGATCAGAACAACTTTTAGTGGAAAACTTTTAATGGGCATTCTCATCTTCAAAAAGAAAGTAAAATATTAATCACTGTAAAGACCACTAAAACACACAATACACAAGACTTAGAATTCATTCACTCATACTCGTACATTAGAACCTATCACAAGTCGACGGATGAACAAAGAAAATATCTCTACGCAGAGAAACTCCCAGCATAACTCTCATAGCTCGCTAAATAACCTTGAGATTCCTCATAAGGACAGCAGTGAAGAACCACGTCTCAGATCCATATGGTATCATTGGCTACACGCACTAGTTGTATTCCCTTGTTTTCGTTTTAGAGTTATACGTAACGAGATTTTTTTTAAATAGAATAAGGGTGACAAACGAGCACTCAGTCCACCTGATGGTAAGTGGATGCTATGGCCCATAGACATCTACATCTATCTTCGATTAAGATTAAAAATGCAGACGCGTTGCCACCACTGAAGACTAAGATAGTATGCCTCGTTTCCAGTAAAAAGGGTCTCCGGTTCTCTCACCACCCACGAAACACAGCAGCATTGAGCTGCTAATTTACGTTGGTATTCTGTGAGAGCGTGGTCCTTCCTCGGTCGAGACGACCCATTAGTGCTACAACCATAATATAGCTGCGACATATTTCCCATGTTACGAGTATTTTGCAGCACCCATGGTACGGGGTGGGAGCATCGAGATGGTCAACGTCCAAAGACGTCATAGTAAACCTCGAACACATTCAGGTTAAATTCTTAATTATTAACGTGTCTTGGTAGCACCCAGCTATCTTATTTATTGAAACTAGGATAGTTTTTCATTCATGAATCATTTTTGGTAGAAATTGGTCTTCATTTACAAGATTTTTGCTATCTTTCAAATCTGATGTATTGACGAGGGCGATTTTCAATATGTTTACGGAATGGGTATGTGTATGTATGTATTCGTAGGAACACGATACGATTACATAGGATTTAAAGCAGCCGGTGCCTGTAATCAAACGAAATAATTTGGGCGCCCTTATTAATTATATAGATAAAGTTTTTCTAAAATTACAATTGTGTTATTCTTCAGAGCTATTTTTGAATCTTAAATGACATTTCTTCAAATCACTTTGACTCGTGTTTATTAATTTAATTTGTAAAAAAAAACCGTGATTTTTTTAGAGGACTATTGACATAACTACCATGCTAATCATACCATTGGCATAAAATTTTATGTTCAAGGACACTTCTATTGAATTTCTAGCTGGTTCTTCTCAAGACAGAGTTATTTTCCGAACTAACGGTAAATAAAAAATAACTTTCAAAAAGCATTATGGAAAAATTTATCATCATCATCATCATCATAAAACCCTTTACAAGTCCACTCCTGAACATAGGCCCCCCTAAAAGCCACAAAGCACGGTCTAGTGACATCTACATCCATCCTCGATTAAGAATAGAAACGCAGTTGCGTTGTCACCCTGAGGCCTCGAGATAAATGCCCCGTTTCTAGTAAAAGGATCTCTGGTTCTCTATACTAACCATACGAAACACAACAGTATTAAGCTGCTATTTTCACTGTTATTCTGTGAAAGCATGGTCCTTCCCCGGTGGAACCAGCCCATTCGTGCTACAACTATAATATATTTCCATATATAATATATCTACCACATATAAAAGCATAAATTGACCCTCTGCATGTTCTACCAGTACGTTACTTCATCCTAGGAGGCTATCCTACATAAGCTTACCGGTACGAAGCCTCCACTCAAGAACCTTTTCTCCCCTATTCAAATAAATAAATGCAAGCATGCTAATTTTATTTTTGTAGGTACAAACTACTAGCATATTAACATAAATATTAGTATCACATTTATTTTATTTAGGAATCAAGTGGATTGGTGTTAAATTGCCCAGCGATAAACCACATTGTGTTGTTCATATTTAGAAACTTTAGCGTAACCAAGAACCATGATTTTCCGACTTAAAAAGCAATTACTAAAATACTACGAAGTGAATAATGCAATATCAAAAGTAGTACACTGGTTTAACGTCAATAATTGGCTTTTCAACGGTAATAAAAAGAAATGTATTAAATTCACCACACTTAATGTTAAGCAGGTGAACACCAGTGTGCTTTTAAATGGGAAGGAACTGAGCCTTGTTGAATCCACCGATTCTCTCGAAATTACAGTTGACGCGAAGCTTCAATGGGGCCCTCATATATCTAACCTAGCTAGCAAACTTAATTCTGCAGCATATGCTGTAAAAAAGATTAGAGGCCTTGCATGTGTTGAAACAGCTAGATTAGTTTATTTTCGCTATTTCCATAGCATAATGTCATATGGAATCTTGCTATGGGGTAATGCGACTGACATTGAAATTATTTTTGTTTTGGAAAAGAGAGCCATAAGAGCAATTTATAACCTAAGTCCATAAAAATCCTTAGAGAAAATTTTAAAGAATAAATATAAACTTTGTGCACAAAACAAAATAGTTTTATTAAAAATAGTGATGTAAATTCTGTAAACACTAGGAACAAGCACAAGTTACTCGACTCCAAGAGTCAGTAATTCCTTCATGAGGCAATGTATACGCTTTTAAACAAGTCCCAGAAAATATGCAGACCTTATCTATCAAAAGTTTAAAATATTTATTAAGCAAAATTGTTTAGTAAGGGTTATTATGCTATTAAATAGTACATGATTGATAATAACCCTGCAATGGAATGAGGTGAACAGCATGGAAGACATGCTGTTTCTAAATATTTTCATAACAATTGTATAAATATTATTATATTGTCAGTTGTGCTTTTAAAAATAAAGTCCCGTTGGGTTTCTTGCTGGTTCTTCCCAGAAGAGGTTTTTCGAAGCAGTGGTACAAGTTAAAAATGACTTTCAATAAAAATTACATGTAATCAATATTGAATAAAATGATTCTATTCTATTTCATTTTACCTAGCTAGTTAGAATAGAATAGAATCATTTTAGAAACAATCACGGTTCTGACCTACCATCCATCGACCTCTGCATATTTACTTCTACCAGTTCGTTGCTCCATGTGGTGGAAGACATTACAGTTACCGGTACAAAGTTGCCACTCGAAACCTTTCCTCCCTTTTCATATAAAATAATGAAACTCCATAAATATTATTTTGTGCACAAACTACTAACAATTACAAATATATTTTATAACTCTTTAATTTTAATCAAGAATCAAGTGGTTTGTGTTAAATTGCCCAGCTATAAGCCGCATTGTGTTGTTCATAATTGGAAATCTTGATTACGGTAAATGCGGTTACGTTCGTTGTTTGTATAATATTCGCCTAATTTGTTAATTTCTGTGTTGGATATAGTTATGTACACTATTTTTATTGCCAAATAAATTTAATGTCATATTCAGTAACTGAGATAGAAATATTTTAACCCTACAGCGCATAGTGTCACACATATGGGTCATACCAAAAACATTGAGTATTTCAATCTGTAATTTATTTTACCAACATCTAGTACCAAATAGCGAAATTACGAAGTATATTCGTTATAGAAAATAGTTCACCCAGTTGACAATTTAGCGCTGTTGTACTTCAAACTGATTTTATTTCAAATTTGCGGGTGGATAAAATGAAGTTGATTTACGTGAATGTAAAAATCGAAAAAATTAAAAAAGTTGTGTATTTGAAAATAAATAAATACAGGAGGTAAGGTTATCCTCATGTTTTATTATTTACTGAATTTTAAATGATTTTACTGTAAATTGTATATAATATTGATTTTTTTTGTATGTGACTGAAATGTCACACCGTGCAAAATGGTATTTTCAAACCTCTTTTTATTATATATCTTTTTATTTTAGGTGAGACCTCACAAATTGATGATGAATAAACACTTTTAGTCCATGTTCGAATTACTGTCAGGTAGTGAAGATGGACTTGAAGCGTCTGACGAAGATAGCGACGATGATTTCTTTGATGATGATCACTCTTCGTGATTTGGTGTTGGATGGATTAGGGGGTAATTCTCAATTATCTCAGTATAATTTTTTAGAAGAAACCTTGTATGCCTATGCAGTACAGGCGAGTACCTTGGCTGTAATTACGGACAGCACTACTAGAAAACCTGAGCCTAGTACCTCTGGTAAAATAAGTGCTCCGAAATCCAGTTCTTCACTTATTTTGAATAGACGCTCATCACGAGATTATTCAAGTCAGTCTCTAATTCGACCCGCTGATGCGATATAGTAAGAACTTCTAGAAATAAAAGAAGATATTTACAGCGCAAAAATATTTTTCGAACACCATCTACTCCTTTCAAAGGCAATGACGAAGCTAGGTGCATCGAATGCCCCAACATCATGCAAACGACACATGGGTGGCGTCGATCTGCTCGATTTTTTGCGGAAGCATAAAATAAAAATACGTACAAGAGAATTGTACATGTGGATATTCTACCACTTTCTGGATGTAATAGTCATAAACAGTTGGCTCTTGTACAGAAGTATGGAAGAGCAAAGGCGACATAACAATCTGATGAAATTACCTGAATTACGAATGGAAGTAGCTAAACATCTCTGTTTCTCTGGGCCTTCACTTAGTCGAAAAAGAGGACGACCGTCATCGTTGATATTCAGTATGCTGGTAGAACGAAAAAAGAGAAGCCTTAAGCTAATGTACCACCTAGAGATTCCAGAATTGATAGAATTGACCATTTTCCGTTTTGGTCTACTAAACCTAGGCAGCGTGCAAGTTACTAGGATGTAAAGGAAAGTCTTTTGTGACTTGCTTGCTTGAAATGTAATGACGCACTATGTCTAAACAAAGGCAAAAATTGGTTTATGTCATTTCATAAGTCGGCAGTAATTCATGACAATAATATTAATGAGCCATGCTATGTCTATATTTGTTTCATTTTGATCTCGTTAATGTCTCATGTTTGTGATTTATAAGAGGATTTTTATACCTGTTTTATGTTAAAGTTTTCATTTTTATTTAAATAAAACATTTAATAAACATTAAATTTTGTTATTTGTAGATTACCCCATATACAGTAAAAATTTTGTACTCATTGCATTTTGTGACTCTTAAGGGTCATATAAAAAAACTAGATTTTTTAAGTAAATAATCTATGGTTATTTTTTTTATATTTTCCAAATCAGGAATAATTTACATAACCACATATATTTTATTCAAGACCGAAAAAATCATGCATCTGAAATAAAATATTACAAATAATATAAAAATTTGAATTTCTCCGCTGTGTGATGGATCCATTATAATCGCCATAATTTTAGGTGGATGCGATCCCAATACCAGATGTCTGACGATGCTCCCTCTTTTAAACAGACGGGCACCAAGGTAATATAATATAAAACCCAAACATGATATTAGCTTAGTTCCAGCACTCATTTTATTTACCTAATTTTTAGTCTTGTTTTATTGTGAGGATTAATCACCAGGTCCCTCCGTGACCATGGGTGCTGTAAAGCACCGAAACGTCAGGAATTAAAATAGTAAATTAAACGCGATAAAATCCGTAAAAATAGTTTTATTCAATAGTTAATAGTTACTGTGTAATTAGTTTCATCTATATTTGGTTGAAAAGACTCGTTAAGGTCATTAACTATTTGATTTTCTTACTCACCCTTACTATTGGCTGCCGTCATTTGCATTTACGTGTGCTCATTTAAATATTTTGATTGTTTTTATTTATATAAAATTTCTATACATAGGCTGAAATGGAAAATAAAATTTCTACAATTAGCTTACCGTGGTGTGTCTGGTCTGCTAATGATTTTCTGCAAGAAACTCAACAGCCTCGTTAGTATATTAGTCGTAGATACGGCTACGGATCTTGAGTTTTCTATCAATAAATTCCTAAATAGCAGCCCAGAGTCAAGAAGTTGGCGGTATTTCTCCACGTGCCTTGAAAAGCACGAAAAGCCGTTGCTCCTGCACCTGATTAGCATTGGTCGTGTAGGTTGACATCCTATCAGACTATGAGCTAGCACTCGGGCACTATAATACTGTCTTGCGCAGAAGACTAATCTCCGTTGAAACTAGCCGCCGTGACCAAAATTCGGTCCGGAGGACATTATTATAAGGAAAGAAAAGTGCGAATGTTTACCTTGGTATATTATTAGGTATATTTGATTTTGGCAATGCAGTATCATTAATCATTGCATAATTCTATCACCAAAATATTCCACCTCAAATAACAAATCAACAATGCGATGAGACATGCGAGTAAATCAGTTTGAGCCATTAGGCCAATAGGATTCTTTGTAGAATAAGGGTGACAAACGCACACTGTAGCCTATAGACACCAAAATCTATCCCAGATTAAGAATCCAAATTTAGCTATGCGTTGTCAGCCCTGAGGACTATAGATACAATACCTCGTTACCAGTAAAAAATCTTCAGTTCTCTACACTCACCATACAAAACACAGCAGTATTAAGCTGCTATTTTGAAGTATTCTGTGAGCCGGTCCTTCCCGGAGGAGTCGAACCATTCGTGCTGCGTGGCTCTGTCGAGTTAAAATATTATAACACATATGTAAAGTATAAATTTCAACAAACTGTAGAAAGTTAGAAATGTGATGGCGCCGACATAGAATCCTGGCAAAATCCCTTTTGTGCCGTGGGTATCGTAAAACGCGGTTATGGAAAAATTCAGAAAGATCTTATCGCTTCCGATAGATGATATATTGACACATCTCGATTACCTCAGACGTACATACACAGACTGGCGGCAGAGAGCAACGTCATAGGTACGAGACGTCAGGTACTGCGATAGCCAATCTGCCTGCCAAGCGTGGCGACTTGAGGTAAATCCTCCTAAATGGGGGTTGCCTATGTTCAGCAGTAGACTCTTATGAGCTCTGGAAAAAATGAATAAGCTTGGGGTATAACGAGGGTGTAACTTCTCTTTCCCCGGCTAATCCACAAACGTCTAATAAATCCATTTGAAAATACCAACACAATAACACAAAACAAAACAAACCCCTAATAATTTATTTTTAAGATATGCAGATTTTGTGGTAAATAAGCACCAAAGAATCTGGCGGGGATCGAAATCTGATTGCTCGTGTAATACTAATAAATTAACTGTGAGCGCTTAGCTTTGAGCTACCGAGGTCCCATCGAAACACTACATTATGCTGTTATATTCTATTATGTTCTATTATGGCTTAATCAATTAATTCACTTCAATTTAACTTAGGTTTTATTTACAGGTACATTTAGTTTTAATTTAATCATGAATATTTATATGCGAGATGGAATTTATTTTCTATATAATTTATGTATATTATTTATACCAAAAAAAACGTATTTTCGCGAAACTACTTGGCTCCGTGCCGAATTGCATTTTAATTAAATGGCCAAAACGTAAATGCCATCTCTCAAAGGAATAAAGAAGCGCGGCCTTTCATTAAATTCTGAATTGCTTTCTAAGCACCTGGTTGAATTGCTGTGATTATCTATGTTTTAGAATTTCGTATTTAGTTTAGATTAGGTGTTGGAGCTTCCATATTATTTTAACAAAGTAATAACTGTAAACTAAACCCTATATATAAGTACGACCCACTTCTGGACACCACAGATCTCCTCTCATTTTTGAGAGGGGTTTTAGGGCTGTAGTAATAAAACTGTAATTAAGTTAAAATATTCCTCCTTTTTAATAATAATATATATATTAAACTAAGTATGGATGCAATACATTCCATTCGATTAAACCTCATATTAGGTAACTCATTAGAAGGTCGTTTTTTTTAAGAAAAACTTAAGAATCAATTTTAAAGAAAGGTGGTCAGGTATTAATAAAATTTCAATAAAATAAGTAAAAATGTTTTATTGAAAATTGAATACATATAATCTCCATGAAAAATGCTTAATTTTGATGCAAGATGGTATGTAGTAAAAAAAGACGTTAAAATCGTTTTGTACTACTTGACTAAGCACAACTGCAGGTTTTTTGTTCGGCGTGGACGATGCCGTGGGTAAAAAGGTAGTTAAAATAAATAAACTAAGGGAATATTTGTTTTCAAAATAATAAATTTAATTTTATTCTAGGTTTTAAATGCCATTTCTACTTATAATTGTGTATGTGTAATGTTACTATTCTATTTATATTCGCGTCAGGATTATACAGTGTAACGTAATAACTAAAATTTTCCGCCTTTCCGTTCCTCTGTTTAATTATTCATTTATAGCTCTTTCTTGTTTTCAGACACCGACAAAATAATCGATGAACAAAAGTGAAATCTGCAATGAAACACTGGTTTTAAAACCAAAGAAATATTTTTAGAGTATGAACATATTATTACGCCGTGTAGCGAAGTTGTAAGATAGCCCACCACCCTATATCATCTCACGGATGCCGTAAGAAGTGACAGAGAGAAACTGAAACAGGAGATCAGCAGCAGAATTATCCTGATAACAACTCAAAACAATAAAAAGCTGCGATTGTCGACCCATCTGTCTAGCGTGGCAATATGGCTAATAACCCAAAGGTAATTTGTGTGGAAGACCTATGCTCAGAAGTAATGATGATGATGATGATGATGAGGGCAGATTTATTACTTTTAATAGGTTGACCTCTTATAATATTTTTTATTTAAATGTAGAAATTGTATACGTCATCAAGTCAATGTAAGTATATATTAATCGCCCTTAAATTTGATGTTCCTAATGAATTAAGGATCTTAATTATTATATTATTGCGTAAATTAATCACATAACTAACTCCTGTAAGATGTCGTCCGGTGCCATTAATTGCTGAAAGTTTTCTTAATACATAATTACGCAGTTTAATTAATGAAAAGAAAAAGAATATTAAGCTTAAATAAATTTATTTGTTTGTTATTTTTGTTGAAACAAATAAAGTGAACCACAACTGTCGCGCTGTAATTGAGGTAAAGACTTTCTTGCCTTAGAGTCCGTCTGGATAGGTGCACGCTCTTACCTATTTCTACCGCCAAATAGCAGTGCTTTCACTGCTGTGTTCCGGTGTTAAGACTAAAGAGAACCAGGAAATACACAGGAACACAGGAATGCGTTTTGAGTGGCTATATTGTTTCACAACATCTCGAGTAAGAGTGCAAAATCGATAATAGATATAGAAGAAAGGAGAATTATTTATCGTACTCCTCAGTTTGCATGGCAATCCTAACATCATTGTATTTGATTAGTAAGTCAACCGAATTGGCAATATCGAACTCGAACTCTTCACACAATAGCATTATTTTGTTTGTCCAATCACAAATATTTCAGTGGAAATATTTAAGAAGATTATTGTGCACTCTCCCTTCTGACCTAGAATGATATTTGTATATATACATATATACATTAACCAACTCAAATTATGAATGAGTAGAAATTATTAAATTCACGTATATTAAAATTCCTTTGTATCAAGTATGTTATTCACGTGTTTCCATTGTTTTGGCATCTCATCATAACTGCGGAGGTGAATTTTTGGAACAAATATAAATGGTTATTGTTTTACGAATGTGAATTTCATATTCCAGTTGGAAAACCATTACGTTTGTTTGTTTTTGCATAATTATTTTATTTTCATATTTACTTATAATATGGCTGTTGTTTTAGTAAGTTTTACACCACATGATACGAGGCATTTAATCTTCAGGTCTGGTGAGTGCTCGTCATCCTTATTCTATAAAAAACATCCTTTATCGAAGATTAACCTACCTACATAGCTTTTAATATTTACCTTCTCTCAACCTCACCTCTCAGAATCTCACCTTCGTCAATAAGTGGATCTTGGCATGACGTGACCGTTGAACATAAAAGGTTAAAAGTTAAAGCAGCCTATATGTCCCACTGCTATGGGCCTCCTCTCGTTTCTGAGAGGGTTTTAGGCAAGGAATTGTTTACCACATGCTCGGCGTTCAAGGAAAACATCGTGAGGAAACCGTCTGAGAAATAAAAATAAAGTATTTCGAAGATATGAAGTTCACAACACGTTGAACATAACTATGTTCAAATTCATACACAGATCAACACGGCTTCGGGATGTTTCATTCAGACTTTAGAATTCATCAACCGATTTCGCCCTTAGGATGTCTCGAAAGGCGACTAGGAGTGGCCAAAAGTTCTCATGGCCTCGGATAAATGTTGATTTACCTCAGTGTTATACCGAATAGCCGTTAACGGAAGGTGCGAGAGGCATGTGGTACTGTGTTTGCAACATGCTCCAAAAGTAGCGATGAGGACAATTTCTTCCCACTCGTAGAGCTACGAATGTTTTATAGAATACTAAATTATTCTAAGAGCTGCAAAGAACAAAAATAATAAAATAATTTTATTCAATAAATAATAAGTAACACTTGTCGAAATTCATACTTTTTTATGCTATAAATATATTACAATTTTTGTATTTAATGCAAATTAAGCCAAATGGAAATACAAATACGATGTAATTTAAAAATATACGCTTTATTGTGTAGAAAAATAGATGACATTGCACAAAAGACAAATGACCATATTGTTTTCTTAATTTCTTAATTAAATTCCTCTGCCCAAACGTCCCCAGTACCGATGAAAAAAACGCAGTCGGTCTGAGGAGAAGTCCCCAAAGACCAGCCAGGAAATCTGTGAAGCTGGCAACGAGGAGAAGAATCTCAGCTTCAGTGCCGTAGCTGTCTCCGCGCGTGTAGGAATTGCACCTGAATCCTATGAGCGTGGAGCATATGCGGCTGGTCCACAGGCCCCAACACAGGCTATCGCTAAGACAGCCTGTGGGGCGCAAGCAGGAATGGGAGCGAAATTGGGTTTTACCCAAGCCAGGTTAGATTCTGGTAACGTGCCTGAATAAGGCGAGCCAGAACTGGATTGTGGGTGAGATGGGTAATCTGAAGCCTTGGCCGGAGGCAGAGCTCTCAATTATATTCAGATATATATTCAGCCCTCAAGGAACAGCGGGCGGGGCAGATAGGAAACCTCAGCTGGTCATAACCTATCTTCGCCCAGCGAAGCTGACTCCAGAGGAGGCGGCTGTGCTGTTAAGGGCACAAAATGAAGGGCTCAATATGCTCTGGAAAATCCTCTACCGCAGGGGTGAGGAAAATGGGTTCCTAGTAACCTTCCCTCTGGACGACCCATCGACGGAGGCTCTCCGAGCGGCAGGCGGCAGAGTCGTCCTTGGCTTTAAAATGATAAATGATTTAAGGTCAGGAGAAGCTCTGACGCGGCAATGGAGCCTGAACCACCCCAACTCCAATCCTCTCAACCCTCCACCTCGAGGGGTGAGACAGGAACGTCATCAGCGAGAGTGACTGAGACCCAAGGCGCTGATCTCGCCTCGGTCCGAGGGCGCCCGCTGGTGTCGGCCAGGGGTAAGGGAAAGGGTCATGGGAGCAGTAGAGGTGCGGCGGATGTCAAAGCGCCAGTAAAGGACGTCTTCGTCCTCAAGACGAAAACGACCCCTGCCCCCACGCCTATTATCGGCTAAACCTGCTGGTAGGACAAGGTCCTCCAGGCAAATCTTCACCATGCAGCAACTATGTTTCTGCCGGTGAGGTTTGCTTTGCAGAGACAACATCGACCTCACCCTCATACAAGAGTTGGGTGGCTAACGGTCAGTTCTGGGATTGTCGGCAGCCGGTAAGATCCTAGTCTATACTAAAGGCAGTAGACCCAGATATAATTCAATAATAATATTGAATTTTAGCTGTTCCAGAGTGCAATGACGACCTAGTCACAGCCTTTATAAATCTCAAGGGATGCACAGCCAGGTAATAATTTGCTCAGCCTATCTTCCGGAGAACCCAGATCCTGCCATCGAGTTTGAGCAGTGTCACCACACAACATGGGAAGCACTAACATCAGCGAAAGAGGTGAGTTACTTTATGACTTTCTTCATATCCAATCGCCTGTAAACCTAAACTTAGGTGTACACCAACCTTCTAACGCCTGCAAGTATTAGATATAACCTGCTAACAATAACATATTCAGGCTGATAACTGACTGGCATGTTAGTAGAAACTCAATTTCTGATCACAAACACATTAAGTTTGTGATTGGAGCATCACCAACTTATGAAACTGTTGCTTTTAGGATCCAAAAGCAACCTCCTGAGATTTCTACAGAGATTGTCTAAGGAGGAATTTGGAAACGTTTCAAAAAGCATCAAAACGATTGAAGGTCTGGAGTTAGCGACGTAGATGGTAACCGTGGGTACATGTGAGCCTTCGAGGACAGTTGTCCCGTCAAACCAAGATCTCAATACGAAAAGTTCCTTAGTGAACACAAGCTAAAGAGCAAATTTATGAAGGCTGTGACTAGGTCGTCATTGCAATACTCTGGAACAGCTAAAATTCAATATTATTATTGTAGATTATATAGGCTCTGGGTCTACTGCCTTTAGTATAGACTAGATCTTACCGGCTGCGACAATCCCAGAACGACCGTTAGCCACCCAGGCTCTTGTATGAGGGTGAGGTCGATGTTGTCCTCTAAAGCAAACCTCACCACGGCAGAAACGGTTGCTGCATGGTGAAGATTTGCCTGGAGGACCTGTCTACCCTTGGGTTAGCCATTAATAGGCGTGGGGGAGGGGTCGTTTTCGTCTATTGAGGACGAGACGTCCTGCTGGCGCGGCATCCGCCGCACCTTTCGCTCTACTGCTCCTTGACCTTTCCCTTACCCTGGCCGACACCAGCGGAGCCCTCGGACCGAGGCGAGATCGCGTGGGTCTCCAGTCACTCTCGCTGATGACGTTCTTCTCACCCGCGGGGTGGAGGGCTGAGAGGATTGGAGTTAGGGTGGTTCAGCTCATTGCCGCGTCAGAGCCTCTCGACCTTAAATCATTTATCATTTTAAAGCTAGGGACGACTCTGCCGTCTGCCGCTCTGAAAGCCTCTGTCGATGGGTCGTCCAGAGAAAGGTTTCTAGGAACCATTTTCCTCGCGCCTAAGGTGAGAGTTTTCCAGAGCTCAGTATTGAGCCCTTCATTTTGTGCCCTTAACCTTTGCGCCTCTCTGGAGAGTCAGCTTCGCTGCGGGCAGATAAGGTTGCGACCAGCTGAGGTTTACCTATCTGCCCCCTTAGCGGATTCGCCTGAGGCTGAATATATATCTGAATATAATCAGGCTCTGCCTCCGGCCAGGGTTTCAGTTTTCCGATTCCACCCACAATCCAGTCCGCAGCTTGCTTTATTCAGGCACGTTACCAGAATCAACCTGGCGTGGGTGAAACCCGAAAATTTCGCTCCCATTCCTGGCTGCGCCCCACAGGCTGTAGCGATAGCCTGTGTTAGGGCAATGGACCAACCGCATATGCTCCACGCTCATAGGTTCAATTACGAATTCACACGCGCGGAGACAGCTACGGCACTGAAGCTGAGATTCTTCTCCTCGTTGCGCTTCAGATTTCTGGGCTGGTCTTTGGGACTTCTCCTCAAACCGACTGCATTTTTTGCCATCGGTACTGGGGACGTTTGGGTAGAGGAATTTAATTGAAATTAAGAAAAACAATATGGTCATTTGTCTTTTTGTGCAATGTCATCTTTTTCACGCAATAAAGCGTATATTTTTAAATTATATCGTGTTGTAGTTCCATTTGACAATTTGCATTAAATACAAAAAATTGTAATATATTTATAGCATAAAAGTATGAATTTCGACAAGTGTTACTTGTATTATTATTGAATAAAGTATTTTATTATTTTTTCTTTGCAGCTCTTAGAATAATTTAGTATTCTATAAAACATTCGTAGCTCTACGAGAGTGGGAAGAAATTGTCCTCATCGCTACTTTGGCAGCGTATTTCTTTCTTCTTCTTAAAATAATCTTCTTAAATATTTCCACTGAAATATTGTTATTGATCAAACAAAATAATGCTATTGTTGAAGAGTTCGAGTTCGATATTGCCTATTCGGTTGACTTACTAATCAAATACAATGATGTTGAGGATTGCCATGCAAACTGAGGAGTACGATAAATAATTCTCCTTTCTTCTATATCGATTGTCGATTTTCTGCAACTTTACAAGGTGCAGGTTCGGCCTCACATGGAATACTGTTCCCATCTCTGGGCTGAGGCTCCCCAATGTCAGCTCCTTTCACTTGACCGAATCCAGCGCAGAGCGGCTCGAATCGTCGACGACCGAGTCCTTTCCGATGGGCTCGATTCATTGGCGCTGCGAAGAGATGTTGCATCTTTGCATTTTCTTTCACATTTACCACGGGAGTGCTCTGAGGAACTGTTCTGAGTAATCCCAGCTGCAAATTTCACGAACGCACATCGCGGCAGAACTCCCGATACCATCCACACCATCTGGATGATTGGCGGTCCACCACTGTGCGATTTAGAAGATGTTTTCTTCCTCGCACAACTTCCTTGTGGAATAGTTTACCACCAGCGATTTTTCCGGACCGATACGACTTAGGGACCTTTAAGAAAAGAGCCTACTCCTTTTAAAAGGCCGGCAACGCACCTGCAATTCCCCTGGTGTTGCAGTTGTCCATGGGCGGCGGTAGTCACTTACCATCAGGTGAGCCGCATGCTCGTTTGCCCCTCTCCTATAAAATAAATAAATTTAGAAGGTAACATACATTTTGCTTTAGAGAAAATCATGAATGGGCTAAACATAAATAATCTAAACATATAAATTTGAAAAAACAAAACTAATGAAATTTTATCAAAAACGTAATAAAATAAATAATTTAAATATCAAATATCTACGACAAAATTCAATACCACAGAAAATATAAAATTTTTGGGTATAAATGTAGATTGCAATTTGAACTGGCA
>JAGSMP010002955.1:0-15575 GCA_029286625.1 Parnassius orleans
GGTGCAGGTTCGGCCTCACATGGAATACTGTTCCCATCTCTGGGCTGAGGCTCCCCAATGTCAGCTCCTTTCACTTGACCGAATCCAGCGCAGAGCGGCTCGAATCGTCGACGACCGAGTCCTTTCCGATGGGCTCGATTCATTGGCGCTGCGAAGAGATGTTGCATCTTTGCATTTTCTTTCACATTTACCACGGGAGTGCTCTGAGGAACTGTTCTGAGTAATCCCAGCTGCAAATTTCACGAACGCACATCGCGGCAGAACTCCCGATACCATCCACACCATCTGGATGATTGGCGGTCCACCACTGTGCGATTTAGAAGATGTTTTCTTCCTCGCACAACTTCCTTGTGGAATAGTTTACCACCAGCGATTTTTCCGGACCGATACGACTTAGGGACCTTTAAGAAAAGAGCCTACTCCTTTTAAAAGGCCGGCAACGCATCTGCAATTCCCCTGGTGTTGTAGTTGTCCATGGGCGGCGGTAGTCACTTACCATCAGGTGAGCCGCATGCTCGTTTGCCCCTCTCCTATAAAATAAATAAATTTAGAAGGTAACATACATTTTGCTTTAGAGAAAATAATGAATTGGCTAAACATAAATAATCTAAACATAAATTTAGAAAAAACAAAACTAATGAGTTTTATCAAAAACGTAATAAAATAAATAATTTAAATATCAACTATCTAGGACAAAAATCAATACCACAGAAAATATAAAATTTTTGGGTATAAATGTAGATTGCAATTTGAACTGGCAGTCTCATGTGAGTAGTATGTGTATAAAGTTAAATCGTTTTTCCCATGCGTTATACGTATATATGCTTGGAAAAGTTGTAGACACATCCGCCGTAATGGCATCATATCATACTTATGTTATGTTTACACTTAGATATGGTATTATGTTCTGGGGTAATTTTACAGACAAAGAAACAGTATTTAAAGCTCAGAAGGGATGCATACGAGCCATTTGTAAAATTAACCAAAGTGAGAGTTGTAAGCCATACTTCCGTGGAAGTTAAGAAGGCAGCATTTTTTCCGTACGTCGGCGGCCCGTGTTGCTTTATGTTTTTTCCGACTGAATCGACAAATATCCTTATAACATTAGCTAATTAATACAAAATGTTCATAAATTATGTTCGAAACCACGTGAATCAGTCTGTCTATTTGTGAAAATTGAATAAAGATTTCCCACAGCAGTTTCTGCGATTAATAGAAACACAATATACACATTATTTATTAACCTTCGGCGGACTATTGGCATTCTCTACCGACCCGAGAAGATGAACGGGCATACAGTTCACCCGATAATAAGTGGATGCTGTAGGTCATAGACATCTACAACTATTCTTGATTAATATCCAAAATGCAGGTGCGTTGTCACTCCTGAGGACTTAGATGGAATGCCTCGTTTCAGGTACAAACTGTTCTCTAATACCATTGTACGGAACACAGTAAGATCAAGCTGCTATTTTACGCTAGTATTCTGTGAGAATGTAGTCCTTCCCCGGTTAAACAAACCATAATAATGCTGCAGCGTGGCTCTACTACATAGAGAACTTATGATAGGTTTTATTAACTGTATTAGTAAAAGACGCAATAGGTCTTTATTTTTCTACATTATATATTATAAGTGAACAGTGGCTATATAATTTTAATTAATATATTTTTTATGTAATATTCAATAAATGTCGGTAAGAATTATTAACAGTTTGCCAACTTTATATTTATGTAACTGAAAAAACGCACGGTGTTGTCTTAATGGGTATCAGTAAATTAAAACCACTGTTAGATCCGGTAAATAAATGTGAACTATAAAATGTCATCGTCACGTCGCACGTTGTAGTTGACGCAGTTCGTAGTTTTATTTTGCTATAAAAGTGCACTTATATATTTATTATATCATCCGATTAAATTTCATAGTTGAGACCTAACTTTAAAATTTCAATCTAATATATTTTTAATTCTGTGCTTCGATCTAAGAAATTCAAACGAAATAGGGTAAAATTCCTAATTAATGTCAAAACAAACATTTCTATAGAAATTGTAATAATGAATAGTCAAGAGGCTTGTGAATACCATAAATAAATAGCTCGCCCTTTGCTTTTAAAAAATAGAATAATCATTTATCTTTAGAGATGTTACCATATTATTTTATAAAATGTATTTTAATTTATTTTTGCCATGTAATAAAAAATAACCTTTTTACATAATTTGCCACAAAATTATTAATGAAAATACACATGAATTTTATTAGCATTTCTATATTAAGTTAGTGTAAGTAGATAAGTAAAGGTAAGTTGGTTTCGTATTAAGGCTTGAACAATTTTGATTCTCGTATCGTGAAGTCCTCAGAGATATGCTTTGTGAAGTTTCCCTGAAACTTACTAAGAAGGATCTTTTAGTTATATTATTTGCGAACATGCAGGTTTATGTTAACGGTCAAAATATTTCGCACGCATTGGAAATCACGCAAATGAAATAATTTATATTAATTAAGTCTTGTTTCTTCCTTAGCAGATGTCCCGCACCTTTACTTTAATTTTTGTCAAGAAATTCTCAGTAGCAGTCAGGAAGTTTTCGGCGTTTCACCCCTGTGCCTCCGGAAGTACGTAAATAAGTTTTGGATTGTCATGCCATCGCACTACGAGAGTGCGGGATTAGAGAATGCACCTGTGCGCAAACACTCATGATGTATAACACTGTGCTGCGCAGGTAAGTCTCTGTTGACACTAAACGTTGTGATCGAAATTCAGTATAGAGGGCATTACATTTTTTCAAGCTTATGGTGACAAACGAGTAACGAAAAAGTGGACCCTGAGCTCTTTCGTCACGCTTGAAAACAGAAAGCCATTGCATAAAAATATACCGCGCCATTAAAAAAAAACATCCTAATTTAACTTCAGTTACGAAAATTCAGTGCTCCTGTATCTCTGGATCTAATCTCCTGGATTGGTTTCCCTCTGCCGCCTCTTACGATACCCATGGGATAATATAGGGTAGTGGATATTCTTACACCACCAATGCATGCATGCCTTAAACCAAATACATGGTTGTTTTTCATCAAATAGTCTTTTATCCTACAAGGATATATCTGTCTTATCATGTCATACCTTATTCCTGTTACGGATAATTCATGAGTATTAAAAGATGAGGCAGTGTGATAGGAAAAAAGAGATTAAATGACTGCTATAGCTATAGCTATTTCATTTAAATTAATATCAATTTTTTTCACTAGAGTCATCTTTCACTTTGATGCATGACACATTCTGTCCGCATAAGTCATCAGTGTATGGGTTGGCTAATGCTACCCTTTCTTATTCTAATATTTAGCGATCCTAGACGGCATAGTGTATCATTTTCTCTGTATTGTTGATTATTGTTACCCTCTAGTCTTCTCCAATATTAAAATACGATGAATCAATCACCGTCATCATAATCATTAGAGCCAGTCACAAGTTCACTGCTGAACATTGGACCTAGAATTAATGAAGGTGAAAAACTAATTCTTTAACTCCATATTAATAAAGATAAATTATTAATATTCTTTAATTAACTGTAGGTTCAATGATTTCTTATATTTACGCGAACACTACACATTGAATAAAATTACTTTTACGGATTCTATCGCGTTTAATTAACTTATTTTTAAATTCCCGAAGTTTCGGGTATTTTACAGCACCCATGGTCACGGGGGAATGAGGTGACTAACATCTCGATATCAGAGTTAACCCGGAGTACCTTCAGCTTTTTTAATTATTAGTTTTGTTCAAAAACATTCTTCAAGCCGCCGAAGAAGATTAGTCAGTTCTTACCATTCGTCAAGTGTAATATCCCTCTACAAGATCCAGGAGTGTACAAGCTTGATTGCGAATGTGGTCTCTCATATATAGGGCAAACAAATATATCTAACAAAACCCGCGTAAAAGAACACATAGCCGACGTGAAACACCAAAGTTTCGGGAAGTCTGCAGTTTGTGATCATATCCTAAACGGCCCCTGCTATTACATTAAATTTGAAAGACCAGAAATTCTCGCGAAAGAACATCGATTCCTGCCAATGATGATACTATTTGAAATTAAAAAATATCCTAACTTCAATAGTGAGGGAGGCTGGGTACTACCACCTTCTTGGGATCCTGTAATTAATAAAATTAAAACTAAACCCAAGCATACCACTGCAAAACTACACACACTGCACAGTAAGTTCATTCTGCGTAGATCGGACCAAAACTAATAATTATAAAAGCTGAAGGTACTCCGGGTTAACTCTAATAGCGGGATGTCAGTCACCTCAGTATCCCGTGACCATGGGTGCTGTAAAGTACCCGAAACGCGGGGAATCTAAAAATAAGTTAATTAAACGCGATAGAATCCGTAAAAGTAGTTTTATTCAATAACTGTATCTTTTCCAATATTTAAATCATAACTAGACGAAAGTTAAAAATAGTGAAACATAATATTATTCCGGGGAAATTTACTATTATATAATTCGTGCTTTTATTTCAAATAAAACTTTAATTCAGAAGTCCGTTAAAAGTATAATATAAGTACTTTATTCACTGAGTATATTAAAAGTTTCGTAGTTGCTACGCCAGTTGTCTGTCGTTTTTTAGGCTTTACAAGTTGTAGCGGGTAGTAGTAGCGGGAGATAAAACAATTTAAGAATTATCCGAGACTGTTTTTTTGCAAAACTTGTTGGAAAAGAACACTTTTTTATGTGGTAGAGCCATGCTGCAGCTATATTACTAGTATAGTTGTAGCATGAATGGGTCGGCTCGACCGGTGGAGGACCACACTCTCACCGCATACCAACGTAAAATAGCAGCTTAATGTTGCTGTTTTTCGTATGGTGACTGTAAAGAACCGCAGACCCTTTTTACTGGAAACGAGGTGTTCCATCTTAGTCCTCACGGGTGACAACGCATCTGCATTTTGATTCGTAATCGAGGATAGATGTAGACGTCTGTGGGCTACAGCAACCACTTACCATCAGGGGGACTGTGTGCTCATTTGTCACCCTTATCTTATAAAACAAATTACCAAACCTAAGACATAGTTTAATTATTTTTCAAAATTTTTGGTTTGCCGAGCAAAATCAATAATGAAATTTTTCTCAAATACTCATCATATGTCTCTGAAACTGCTTTTATTTCTCAGATTTAAACACCTATTATGTTTAACTAAAGTTACTGATCCAATTTCACTGGTATCGCGTTTATTACTTGCGAGGAGAGAAATATAATTATAGTCCAAAATTTATCGCGTAAACATATCTCCCTAGAGTACACTATCCATCATTCTAGCATACAATGTCTGTGGTACTAATAAATGTTATAAATTCTATTCTATTCTAATGTTATGAACTCGTTGAATTTCGGCAAGGCAAAATTTAATAAATGAACACAAAAACCACCTCCTATTTCTCATAGGTTAGTAAAACATCTATCTACATTTCGACTGACACAGCGGTGAGTGAAGAATTGTTGTAAAGTAAAGGGCCTTAATAGCAGATTATATAAATATAATATATTTACATATTTTTCGTGTTTTTTTTAAAGAGAATATGGGTGACAAATGAACACACAGTCTACCTGATAGTAAGTGGCTGCTGTGGCCAATAGACATCTAAATTTATTCTCGATTAAGAATCAAAATGAAGATACGTTGTTACACCTATGGACTAAGTTGGAATGTCTCGTTTCCAGCAAAAAGGGTCTCCGGTTCTCTACACTCACCATACGAAACACAGCAGCCTTAAGCCGCTATTTTACGCTGGTATTCTGTGAGAGCGTGGTCATACCCCGGTCGAGCCGACCCATTCGTGCTTAAACTAATATAGCTGCAGCTTGGCTCTACCACGTATTAACAGATTTTCCGTGTTGTAGGCGGCTTAATAGAATTCATCACCCCGTTTTCATCCAAATAGTGATGAAAATCCAGAATGATCTTGATGCTTCTCTTAGATGGCGAGGCGATATGTTTTTACATTTAAGAATTATTAAAGATGTGAGTGTAAGTGAGTACTTACCGGTCAGCCACCAAAAAGTCTATTTAACCTGAGGATGCCTCGTTCAGAGGCGAAACACGTGTCGTATTGGGATTGTAGTTAAGCGCTGGCTTAGAATAATATTATCGACGATGGTGTGTCTTTATTAGTTTAATGGTTTTGGGACTAATGGTGTTGGGATTAGTGATGACGGGGATAGTGCACGCAATTGAGAAAGAGCGGGAGGTGATCTTGAAACTAGGTAAGACACATATTTTTATTTTATTACGTGAATCTTAACTAATTAATTTTTAACATCTTCAATGTCATAGATTTCCGCAAAGTAATGCCATTTTCTATTGTTATTTAAAAATTAAATCCACCATACAAATAAATAGGCCATGTCCAGCTGTGGGCATAACGGGCTGTTGAAAAAGAAGAAGAAATTTTGCAAATGAATATCCTGCCATTTATTTGTAATCTGAGCCTTTTTAGTTAGTAGGTAGCAATTCTTGCATGTGACAGCCACTGCGATTCTTTACTCATGTGCCACTGTTAAGCCGAACGTTCATTGCAAACTAAACTAACTTAGTTTATCTTACCTCGCATAGCTGAGCCAGTTTCTCATACATGTGCGTCCAACGCAAACTATGCCAGCTAAGCTAGATAAAATAGCCAAACTAAGTCAAACTAACTTAGTTGTGCAGGCCGATCTGAAACTACGCGAACTAAGCTAAGCGCCTCTCATCCCCTTACCCCCTTCTGGCGCCTTTAGCTTAGTGTAACGATTTTCCAGGTTAGCTTAGCTTAGTTCACTGAGCCTAGTTTTCACATAGTTTAGTTCGCGGTGGGCGTTCGGCTTTATAAGTGTTTATAAATTTCAAATTAAAATGAATAGCCGTGTTAGCTCAAGGGCTTAGAGCTCGTTTTAATATCACATCATCATTATCATTACAGCCCTTTACAAGTCCACTGCTCAACATACGCCCCAAAGAATGCCACAAAGCACGGTCCTGCTCATTTGCACCCATCGACTTTCTGCATGTCTTACCAGGTCGCCACTTAATCTAACGGGGCGGGGGGCTGCCCAACGCTTCGCCCACCGATACGAGGCTGCCAGTCGAGAACCTTTCTTCCCCTTCGGTTGTCGTTTCTTCGGGCTATAAGGCCGGCCCATTGCCATTTCAGAACACAAATCCGTTGGGCTATTTCGGCTACTCTGGTTCTATTGAGAATTTACTTATTTCTAAGTTTATACCGCAAAGAAATCCTCTCTATAGCTCGCTAAGCGACCTAGAGATTCCTTATACGGCTAGCAGTTAAGGACCACGTATCAGATCTATAAGTCATCACTGGTACTGGTGGTAACGCCTCTAAATCAGCCACTAATTAATCGATTTAATTAAATCAAATGCGGGATTCGCACCACAGATTTTGTAAGAATCTGCAGCTCGAGTAAAAACGAGATGTGGTATACGTGTTGACCAGAAAAACCTAGTCTATGCGGGAGGTGTGGCCCACGAGACGCCCACGCGGTGGGATCTGTTAAATGATTTTCTACGATAGCTCAGGCCCCCGGTAGAGGCTAATTCAAGTTAAGTAGATGAATTCGAAGTACCAGCGGGTAATTTCATATTCATAAGACCCAATAAGCTCACCTGCGATCTTCGGATGCGGGGCGGCGCGGCGTACTCCTTACTTCTACGTTACTTCAACAGCTGCATGCGGTGATCTTCAGCACAATTGGCTGATTAATACGAATAGTTCTTGCGGTTCACACAGTCTTGCTGGCAGCAGTTCTATGATTTTCGTTGTTGCGACACGTGCACGGCGTGTTCCTCTAGCGAGCGGTAGGCGACGAACGCGTAAACACGCGACTAGCGTTGCGCGAGGAAAATGACGCGTGCGCGTGCGCCCACAGTTGGAACGCAACAACGTCGTCAGGGTTTTGCCCACAAGGTCATGATATGTAGCTCCCGAGGCGTAACAGATTATTAAATATAATGGCAGGAACCTACCCCTAGCGCATCCAGGCACTTTAATTATCAGTAAGTTCAAAGTACGCGAGCAATGCGAGTTCGATATCAACTGTCAACGATTAAATTTTAATTGCAAATTTAAGTTCTCATCTACCACGTTTTCTGCGATTAAGTTTGCGCTGCTACCAAACACAGATCTGCATATTTTGCGTCTGGCGTAAATGGGAGGTTAAACCTTCATGTGTCGGAAGTCATGAGGTTTTCTAGCATATCCCAAAGTTGCTTCTTACAACACCCAAATACCAAAATGAGTTTGATAGATTTTCTTACGCCACCAGCACAGTTCAAAAACACATTTAAAATATCATAACCCAATCTTCCAGTCTGGCGACGACGGGGTGATCACCAGACTAGGACTGGACCCCGCTTCTCAGCACGAAGCTACCGTTTCTATACTCACCATCACAACCGCTAAAAATCTCTTGGATTTTATACAGTTATTTTGTTATTAATATGGTCTTTTTTATAGTATAAGGGTGACTAACGAGCACACAGTTCACCTGATGGTAAGTGGTTGCTGCGGCCCATAGACATCTACATCTACCCTTGATTACAAATCAAAATGCAGATAGGTTTTCACCCGTGAGGACTAAGATGGAATGCCCCGTTTCCAGTAAAAAGTGTCTCCGGTTCTCTACACTCACCATACGAAACACAGCAGCGTTAAGCTGCTATTTTACGTTGGTATTCTGTGAGAGCGTGGTCCTTTCCCGGTCGAGCCGACCCATTCGTGCTACAACTATATAATATAGCTGCAACATGGCTCTACCACGTAAATACCACGGTCTATTTTTCTTTCGCTTATTTAAATTAGTTTCTGAGAAACTCGTGTCTCCATCCAATTTATTATAAACGCCGTCTTTGCAAGTTCCTGCTATTGTTTACTGAGTAAATATTTGCGATGCTTCAAGAAGCTTTCAACGATGCTTAATAAGATAATGTTAACGCAACCTCTTGGTAATATATAACACTAATCTATATATTAATACGTAAAGCGAAAACCTTGTACCCCTTTTTAAGCATATTGCGTGTGAGATTTGACAAAGTTAAAAATTATATTATGATGTTGTGCAGATAGCTAAAATGTATATTAGGTATATGTTACAAAAACATTAATTTAAAATAAATAAAACGTTAATTGTTTACGTACATAGTGACAATGGCTCAATGTTAAAGAAGCATATGTATATTTAAGGCCTATGTCAAAATGCACAACTTATTAAGTCAATGCAATGTCAATAATTATGAAGAGATAATTATTGGCACATTGACTTAATAAGTTGTGCATTTTGTGTGCTTTCAAAAGTATCTTCTTCAATAGTGTGTGGAGTGTATGTCAAGACAAGGTTTATTTTATATTTTATATTTATTAATGTGCAGTTAAAAGTGAAATACAGCTTGCTTAATATACAAACCTAATAATTGAATTAATTACCATCAAATTTCGACCACAGTGCGTCCATAATTAAAATTCCACAATTGAACATAAGCTTCTTTCTAAGACTGCTTCATAAGGGAGTTTTTTTTTTCATAGCTGTCACGATCGGCAGCCAGGTCGGTAACCACAGTATTTTATTATTTTGGGCTCTTAACAGAATGATGCTGGTGCCCATTTCATTTTTCAGTTTCCTCTGTCGCCTCTTACGGCACTCACATTATGATATGGGTATATAGTCGTGGTAGCTTAGAAGCAGAGCGCTCGCTGTATATTTCACAGTACGCAAGTAACCCGAGTTCGGTCCGCGCCGGCACCAATGAAATTGTTAATTGCAATTTTAATTGCACATTTACCGCGTAAGTAAAACATCGTGAGGAAACCCGCATGTCTGAGAAATAAAGAAAAAAATATTTCGAATACATGTGAAATTCGCCAACATTTAATTTTTACCTTTTAACTTTAAGTATATTAGACATTCCTACAAAACAAATTTTGAAATAACAATGCTCTTATTAACTAAACCAGATAAAGGCGTACTCAATATTCACTTATTAATATATTATGCTGAAATATGGTGCACAATATGATGATTATTGTGTCGTGATACATGTCCTGCATAATAAAGGTGACTTTGTTTTTTTAATTAATTTAAGCATTCTTGCATATACTGTATAGTTCAGACACTAACTAGTGGAAATAAGTTATGATAAGACTATTTTAAGTATTTTACTTATTTAACTTTATACTAAAGTTCCAAAGGTCAAGGCGAGTAATTCAACCGAAATTCGGCCGAATGCGAATTTTAATTAAAACTGCGGACTTTCTCTGCTGCGACTGTGAAACGAATATCGGTCGAGCTCTATTGAAAAGGTCACATACCGATTCTATACTTCAAACAACCATTAACCGCCGAAACCGAAAAACAATTTCTGACGAACTTCAACGATTGACTAGAAAAATGTGAACAAACCACACTAAGCAAAAGTAAAAAAGTAAAACTAGACAGTTTTTTTTTTACTATATGCTAATGCTAGACTACAATCCCACCTGGTTAATGGTGATGAATCCCTAGATGGTAAATCGCACTGTCTTAACGTAACAAAAGCCTATTCAACTCTGCCCTGAAGACGCCCAGATTGTATTCAGACGGAAAGACAGACTCCGGCAAATTATTTCACTTCTTTGCTGTACGCATTATGGAAGACGAAGCAAACCGTTTGGTTCGAATACGTGGAATATCGACAACTAACGGGTGAAGGCTCGCCGACCGCTCGGTTGTCCGATGATGGTAAGGGGAGCGAGGAATTAAAGCATGTTATTCCTGCGCACACTTTCCGAAATGCATCCTATATAATACAGAGAGGCTGGTTACTTTGCCTCTGTACTCAAGGCTAACAAGATTGGTTTAAAGAAAATCAAGGTAACCAATAAGGCTTTTAACATGTCTCTCCAGTGAATCCAAGCTAAGTGGAGTTGAAGTACTCCATATAAGACTTGATACGCGCTTTATAAAATTCAAACAATTTTAAAAATAAAGTATTTATATAACCTGCTAGTAAAGCACTCTAGGCATACAATTTTGATGAAATGTTCGGATTTCCCTACAAAGTAAAAAAGGATCCAAAAGAAAATAAATAAAACTCCAGAGCTTAATACTTGGTGATATGGGTTTGCGAACAAATGCTCTTATAATTCCCTAGATATCGACGGCGAAAGAAAACCTATCTTGTATTACATTAAAGATACTCTTTCAAATACGAATAAATCTCACATATAAGCCGATTATGCTTTTCCCCTTTTAGTTAATAATAAAAAAGGCAAACTCAATAATATTTTAAATAAAAAATCTGCGATTGCCAAACCGACTGCTAAATGTGGCAGCTATATGGCAAATGTCCGAGGTAAGGAAGGCATATGTTCAGCGGTGGACTTTTATTAGGCTGTTACGATTTTAATATTTTTGTATTTATGGTTCACTATTTTGGTAATAATGGCTTACACATAAAAGATAGATATATACTGTCGCGGACTTTTTTGTAGAACTATTTAGGAGAAACAATTCCACCATACATTATATTTGTGCAACTCTTACAGTTTTTGCACCGCACGCCAAAATAGCTCGCAGTAATTGTAACGTTTAGTTAACGTAATTGGTGGTTATGCATGGTACAAGTACTGATATAGCCCTGAATACGAAGTGATTTATTTGGATATAAGGATTAATACCAAGGTACGAATAATGTGGCCTAGTTTGTACCGGCGCGGCGTTACTATTGCATTTTTAACATAAAAAAGTAGTTATTGTGACATAACTGTAATAGTTAAACATATGGCATCGGAAACTTTTTTGTAGATAAAGATGTCCTCTATAAAATTGTAGTACATCACTTTGCTCTATTGTCCATAGTCTCCGCAGCGTACGCGATATAAGGATTTTTCGACGTTACTATTGCATATTTTAACATGAAAAAGTAGTTATTGTGACATAACTGTAATAGTTGCAATAGTTGCGTTACTATTGCATATTTTAACAAGAATAATTATCTGTTGACGGTGACTTTGGGTGTTAACAGATATGGGTAGAAAAGAACATCGATAAGTATTATAGACAAGGAACTCGACAACCCTATTGAATTTTATTGTTTATCATAACTCAGTAATAAAAAGCCAAACATGTTGGTAATTACGATATTAAAATTAATAACAAATTTTTAAGTACCTATATTATGAAATAGTTTTAATTTGTTTAATATTAGCTGTGAATTCCTTTATCCACAAGTAAAGGAATTCATCAAGTTATTCCACTTTCCTATTGGTAACGAGTTTTACATATTAAGCACATATTATTACTAAAAATAATTCTCATTATGTAACTAAAATCAAACATAATCAAACCACATAAAATACTTTAATTTTTAATATAAAAGTTAAAATACAGAGATACGATTTAAATAACACAACAGAATTTGGCATATTATGTCAATTTTATTTCAGGTACGGACAATGAGGGCACTTCAAATCAGCATAAGCATTTTGTATGGTATAGCCAGTCCAGCGTACTTGTACATAACTGTAATAGTTAGACATATGGTATTGGGGAGTTTTTGTAGATATTGATGTCCTGTATAGAACTGTAGTACATCACTTTGCTCTATTATCAATAGTTTCCGCAGAGTACGCGATATAGGGATTTCTTTTGGTATTTTTCACATCTTGGGTTACATTAACGAAGTTTTCATACGGATCGCAAACTTTTGAAAACATTCAATCGCCTATGTTCATCAGGATAATGTAGAATTCTAATGGTGAAAGAATTTTTCAAATCGGTCCACTAGTTTCGGAGCCTATTCAATTCAAACAAACAAACAAATCTTTCCTCTTTATAATATTATATTTTATATAGTGTAGACTAGCTGATACCCTCTCGCTTATCGCTGGGCGCACTACACTCAAAACATTCTAATGAAATAGTGAAAATGAACTTCCAAACAAATTATACAGCAATCGCAAATATTCGCTTAAGCCTCAGGCATAATTTCGAAAGGTATCCATTCTTTTAACGAATATTTTTGGTTTATTAAATACGTAATATAGGACGAATGATCCTGGATATGCTTACCAGTGACGATACTTTCACAATTTTAACATGGGACAAAATGACTGCATTTTAGGTAAGGTTTTAGGCCAGATCGAGTCATATAAAGTAACAACTGAAGCTCCACCTGAGATTTTAGCACCCCTGCCCGGCGTTACCATGAAGGTTAAGGTAGCACAGCGAGCTATGGAGAGGACTATGCTCAAAGTCTCTGTCTCTACGTATTATTATTCGTAATGAATAAATCCGCAGAATCAGAGTAAATATAGCTTAACTGATCAAATTGGATCCGACCGATAAGGAAGAAGGGTTCTCGAGTGGCAGCTTGTAAGCAAAGTGTGGGACGGCCTCAAACTGTATGGAATGATTACATGGTTAACATGCATGAAGGCGATGAAAACAGTTGGCTTAGGACCGTGTTTTGTGACATTCTTTAGTGGAGGTCTATGTTCAGGGAAGACTTGTAATTGCTGATGATGATGATGATTACGATAATGTAAAGTAAAACGTAAAGTTCCAGCTTATGATACGTCCCACTCCTGGTCACAGGCCTCAGGCTAGGAACTGTCCACCGCGCTGCACCAATGGGATTTCTTCGAAATATTTTTTTTTTTATTTATTAGACATGAAGATTTCCTTAAGATGTGTTCCTTCATCGCCGAGCACGTGTTTAAACAGGACTTAAAATTGCAATTAACAATGTCATTGGTGCCGGCGGGGATCGAACTTGGGTTACTCGTGTACTATGAAATTTACAGCGAGCGCTTTGCCTACAACGATAATAATGTTCATGATTAAAGGTAAGCAAAGCAACAACCGTAACCGTGGCATTTTGTGAAATCATATAAAGAATAAACCTTATTTTAAATTAATTGGATTCATGTAAAGAATATGAACCGACTTGATATAACATCGGATCTAGATGAAATTAATATGGGACTAGTTAAAGAACATAAATAATACATATATAAATAGTTTAAGATTATATCGATAAAAAATTTGAATACGCATAAAAGTACATAAGGCTGGCCTGAAACAACGACGCCCGGAAGTCTACAGTCTGTGAATACGTTCAAGATCGTCCCCGCCATTACATTAGATATGATAGACCACAAACTCGCAAAGAACACCGATTCCTAACAAGGATGTTTCGCAAGGGTATTGAGATTAAAAACATCCTAATTTCAATAGAGAAGATGGCGGGTGTTACCATCTGGTTGGGATCCTATAACCAATAAAATTAAATTCAAGCCCAAGTACCTATACCACTGCAAGAAATTAAGATATTGTAAGCTCGTTCTGCGTAGATCGGACCAAAAATTAATATTCAAAAACTGAAGGTAACCGGACTAACATCATGACTTCAAACATCCCAGTCTCATCGTGAACATAGGTGCTGTAAAGCACCGAAACGTGGGAGTTAAAAGTTAAAATCAAACGCGATAAAATCCGTAAAATTTGTTTCATTTAATGTAAAGTATATTTTCGATAAATTAAAATCAGATTATATATACTATAAAATATTATAAAGAGAGAGAACTATTGTACCTACTTGAAAAATTATTTTAAGAGTTGAAAGATACATTACTCCAGACAGACATGGGCTGAATAATATCGCATGTCTTAAGCGCAAAGCGCGTAGGTATGTTCTACTAGCGCCTAAACAAGATTCCAGCGTTTTGTCGCATGTAATCGTATCTAACAATCATATTGAACATATATATGATATAAAAGATACATTGTCAGAAAGATAAATGATTGTTGAACTTATTTTTTAATCGATCAATTGCTATTTTTACATAAAAAGTGGTTTTAGTGACATAAGGTGTAGATTTATCAAGTCCGCACGGAAGCGTAAACACGATAACTTTTGAAAATATCAATTGTTCAACTCAATCTATTTTTAAACTCTTCATCTATCATGGGAAGCTATGGAACGTAAATGGCAGTTTAATTTTGTTTTGTTTAGTTATAATTAATTTTTTCGGCTGAGAAATGCCGAAATTTTGTTTTGAGTAGTTTTGGATTAATTTATTTTACTAAATACACTTTGCCTCAGTCCGGGCCACAGAGTACTTTATTACTACGGGCTCGTCGCGAGTGGTCGTTTGTTTACAGCGGTTCGTGCTGAATATCGATCGAAAATATCGATCGCTGTAGAAATACAAAATATTCCAAAACCAAATTTGATACATACTTGACCAAGGTAAGATATTATTATTAATTTAGTCCTCATAGGTGACAAGACACGTGTAGTCCTCTTCGTTAATAGCGGATTTTAGGTATCTATGACCTCTTGTAATTACTTACAAATCCTACCAGAAAGATAAAGTAATTAAACAAGCTGACAGTATGCAGATCATTGTGTGTCATAATAATTCTCAACTATTGTTATTGTAAGCTAGGTTTTAAATATATAAAGATTTTTTCGTTATTGTTCTTATAAATCTGAAGTGAAACAAACAGTCCATGATGGTAATGAAACTACTTCAGTTCATGGACACCTGCAGCCAA
>JAGSMP010002956.1:0-15226 GCA_029286625.1 Parnassius orleans
ACAAGACACGTGTAGTCCTCTTCGTTAATGGCGGATTTTAGGTATCTATGACCTCCAGTAATTACTTATAAATCCTATCAGAAATATAAAGTAATTAAACAAGCTGACAGTATGCAGATCATTGTGTGTCATAATAATTCTCAACTATTGTATTTGTAAGCTAGGCTTTTAAATATATAAAGATTTTTCGTTATTGTTCTTATAAATCTGAAGTGAAACAAACAGTCCACATGATGGTAAATGGCTACTTCAGTTCATGGACACCTGCAGCCAACATCAAACAAAGAAAGCTACATATGTGTTGTCACTTCTGATGACTAAGATGGAAATCCTCATAGCCTGTAATTATAGCGCTCTATACCCTTCACACCGGAACACAGCATTGAAAACACTGCTTGGCGGCGTAAATAGGTAGGAGGGTGGTACCTACCCAGACTGACTTCTAGACATAAAAGAAGTTCTACCACCTAATTAGCTATTACGGAGAGCGATTTTTTTAAGATAATTAATAGTACAGTCAATTAAAAACATACATAATATATTAAACTCTATTATTTCAATTGAGCTACAAGTAAATTTTATATGTAGAATATCTCTAAGATTTAAGAGTAGCATTTTGTCTTAATGCTGGGAACGTAATTGCCCAGTTATTGTTTTTATGTCATTTTACCTTGAATGCTATATTTAAGGCTCGTGATAAGGATGAAATTTATTTACAACATAAACATAAAATAAAGAGCTTGCAACAACCTTCTGTTACTCTTTAGTTTATATTAGAAATAAAGATAAAATACCATTAAAATATGAAGATATAAAAACAGAAGATTGTTTTTTATTTAATAATGGTATGCTTGCATTATACTTTCAGTATCTTAAAATTACTACCCAAATTTTAAGACTCCTGTGCTTTTTGAATGCCATTAATTTTGCGAAGCTGTAGATTTTCATTTGCTTTAGATGAAAGTAAGAAATAATCTCACTAAAAATTAAGGTTCCAAAGCTTTATATAATATCATGGGAGTAAATTATTTATTATGAAGTGGAAAGAGTGAATAAACTGCCACTTATTTAAGAATTCATCGTCACATCAATAACTAATGGGTAATGAGGACTTTTAAAAAATCGCGAAATTTCTTTCCTTTTTTCTTTTTTTTAACGTTACAACGACACTTGGATTTTCGTTTGTATCATGGAGGCAGTTTACGAATATAAATTGCACAAGGATTAACATCCAGACCCAGGACAATTATTTGTAGACCAAACAAATATTTGTTTCGAGCAGGATTCGAACCCGTGTCCCTCAGCGTTGCAACTAAATGCTAAGCCACTGATCCACGGAGCCGTTAAAAGAACTACGTGCGAAATGTAGGAAATCAATTTTTAACAGTACATTAAAATTCGACGCAATCTTTCTTCTTTTCAATGTTCTCTTTGTGAAAGAGTTAATGATTTTCTGGAGCTCTATTAATAGCACCACAGTAACAAGGTTTGAAAAGACCTCCCATTTACACGAAGTCGAACTTCTATTCGTTTCTTTGAGCTTTGGTTATGACGATTCTGATCTCATACAGATATTTAATTACTTTACTGAATTTCGATCATTAAATTTTAACTAGTAATTGATACTGAAAATCATCATCATCATCATTACAGCCTTTCACAAGTCCAATGCTGAACATGGGCCTCTCAAGTTATGCCACAAAGCACGGTGCTGAACCACCTGCATCCATCGACTGCCTGCATGTCTTACCAGGTCGTCGCACCATCTAGGGGGGGTCGCCCTACACTTCGCCTACCGGTACGAGGCTGCCAATCGAGAACCTTTTTTCCCCATCGGTTGTCGGTTCTTCGAGCTATATGGCCGGCCCATTGCCACTTCAGCTTACCAATCCGTTGGGCTATGTCGGTCATTCTGGTTCTACTGCGGATATCCTCATTTCTAAGTTTATCACGCAAAGAAACCCCAAGCATAGCACTTTCCATAGCTCACTGAGCGATCTTGAGCGTCCTCATACATCATGCAGTGAAAGACCACGTCTCGGATCCATAAGTCATCACTGGCAACACGCACTAGTTGTACAGTCTTGTTTTCAAGCTTTGAGGTATACCTGACGAGAAGATGTGTCGAAATTTCCCGAACGCTGCCCAGCTTTTTTTTTTTTTTATAGGATAGGGTGACAAACGAGCACACAGTCCACCTGATGGTAAGTGGTTGCCGTGACCCATAGACATCTACATCTATCCTCGTTTGCGAATCAAAATGCAGATGCGTTGTCACCCGTGAGGACTAAAATGGAATGCCTCTTTTCCAGTAAAAAGGGTCTCCGGTTCTCTACACTCACCATACGAAACACAGCAGTGTTAAGCTGCTATTTTACGCTGGTATTCTGTGAGAGCGTGGTACTTCCCCGGTCGAGCCGACCCATTCGTGCTACAATTATACTACTAATATAGCTGCAGCATGGCTCTACCACGTATAGCTGAGTTGAATCCGTCGATTGACCTCTCGGGTGAAGGTGGACTTGTCCCAGGTAAACATACTCGTCAACAACTGTGCAATGCTCCCAACAACTACAGGCATAGGTGTGACATGGACATTACACATGATCTTTGTTTTGTCCATGTTCGTCTCAAGACCTATCCGTTGGGAGACACTATTGAGGTCATTGAGCATAGTACTTAGGACCTCCAGCGATTCTGCCATAAGGACTATATCGTTGGCAAATCTAAGGTGAGTAATGTACTCACCATTGATGTTTATACCGTATCCTTTCCAGTCCAGTAGCTTGAAAACGTCTTCCAATGCAGAGATGAAGAATTTTGCGGATTTAACGTCACCCTGTCTTACACCTTTCTGCAGTTGGATAGGTTTCGTACTCTGGTTCTGTAGTCGGATAGCCATCGTAGCCCTACTGTACAAATACTTCAGCACTTCGATATACTAACAGTCAACTTGGCACCGCTGAAGGGACTGTAGCGCCGCCCAAATTTCGACGGAATCAAAGGCTTTCTCATAGTCCATATACGCTAAGCAAAGTGGCAGATTGTACTCCTCAGTCTTCTGTACAATTTGCCGAAGGGTATGTATGTGGTCTATGGTACTAAAGCCTTTTCAAAAACCGGCTTGTTCGGGAGGCTGGAAGTCGTCAAGTCTGCGTGCGAGACGATTCGTAATGACTCTCTAAAACAGTACGTAGACGCGGCTCAGAAGGAAAATCGGTCTGTAGGTCTTTAAGAGAGTGTTGTCGCCTTTCTTGAAGAACAAGACCACCGCACTTCTGCTCCACGCCTCCGGAGTAGTCCAGCCATGAAGGACGGAATTAAAGAGCTTCTGAAGAACTTCCAGTACTGAAAATATTAAAAAAAATATTTGTATATGTGTGGCGGTGTAAAAATATCCCATTTAGATATGTGGATGTCGTAAGAGGCGATAGACGTAACTGAAATAGGAGATGGGCAGTACAATATTCCTGACAACAACTCAAACTTATAAAATACTGCGGTTGCCAACCTGCCTGCCATGCGTGGTAACTATGGCAAAATCCGAGGAGCTATGTTCAGCAGTGGACTTTTATAAGCTGTAATAGATGGATTTAGGTATAATATATTTAAAAAAAGTTATTTCATATTTTGTCATGTTCAGATTAAAGACGCAAAACGTGAAAATTTATAAAAATCGCGTCGCAGGTTAAGTGACGTCTTTCATAAAGTGTTGCTTATTAATTAACAATTGTTATTAATAATTAAACTCACTCACATCACCCTTTTTAATTTGAAAGAGTAAAGACGACAGACACCTTAAAAGAAAAGGACCAGAATCTAGTACAAGTAAAATTAAAATCAAATGAATCTGAAAACTTTTGCGTTGTTGAAATCTCGTAAAAGCGAAGAAAGAATATAAAATTAACTTTTTAAATAGTTCACAATTTCAATAAACTCTATGTGGTCTTAGAGTTAAAATGAATTCCAATTATTATATTTTAAAATCGTTTTTATTATCGAATAGAAAAATAATTGCTTTACCAATAAAAAATTAATATTTGTGTTATTAATTTAAAAGTAATTTTTTATATAGAATAAGGGTGACCAGAGAGCACACAGTCCACCTGATGTTTAGTTGCGGCTCAGTCCATAGACATCTACAACTATCCTCGATTAATAATTAAAATACTGATGCGTTGTGACCCCTGAGGATTATGATGGAATTCCTCGTTTCGAGTATAAAGGGTTTCCGGTTCTCTACATTCACCATACAAAACACAGCATTATTCTGCTGTTTTACGCTGGTATTCTGTGAGAGCGCGGTCCTACCCCGGTCAAGTCGACCTATTCGTGCTGCAGCGTGGTTCTACCAAAAAAATTTATAACTATACTCTGACAAACGATAAATGGAAAGATATATAGATTCTTAAATGCCAACCTCTAGCCTCACTGCTTAGCCAATTACAGCAGTTTCACTTCAGCATTGATGATACCTGTAATATACTGAAACACATAAGTGAGTTTATAGTTCCTGATGTCAACCACAATGCTCAATGTTGTGACATAAGAGAAATTTCTAGTTATTTTTATTAAATTCAAGTATCAAATGAACTTACAGTCCACCTGATGGTAAGAGGCTACTGCAGCCCATTGATACCTGAAGCCTATCATAAATAAAGAAGTCTACATACGTGTTGTCACCTCTGAAAACCAAGATTCTGAGACTGAGACTTCTGAGACCACACACAGCTTATAACTATTATACCGGACAGAATTTCTATTCTAGAATCATTTTTATGCAATATAGATTACAGTACATAATACTTATTGAAAGTCAATTTTCACTCTTATCACTGGTTCGCAAAAGAAAAACCTCTGTCTTTGGAAGAACCAGAAAGAAACCCAGCGGGACTTTTTTTTAAAAAAAGCACAATTTACAATATAATATTTTATACAATTGTTGTGAAAACATTAAGAAACGGCATGGTAGCGATCACCTCATTCCCAGGGGTTATTATCAGTCATATACCCTTACTAGACAATTTTTGCTCAATAAATAATGTGCCGGACGGGCAAAACTCGGGAATAAATGTTAGCGAAGATACTCCGCGAGTTGCTCACGTCCTACACCTATAGGTTCCGGTGGATACTTCTACTGCCGTCTTTGTGAGTGCTGCTGGGGTGCTGGGGTACGTCCAATCAAAATGCTCTAACTGTAGAATACAAGCCAAGGCAGTGCCAGCGGTTCGACTGCTCAACTGTTCGGCGGAAATTTTCTGACTATTGATTATTAACCACGGTTGTTGAATACGGTTGTTCAACTACGTTTGTTCACTATCGGTGGGTCACTATATTTTTCAGATGATTTCTTAAATTGACTATTTCTTAAAGTTGTTCGGTAGTAACTTACTACTACTAGTGCTATCTGCTTTTATTTTCACTGTTTATCTAGCTGCTATTATCATCTACTATGTTGCTAGCTACTTTTCACTATATTCTATGTTCAGCTACTTCTTAGTTCTGCTCCTAGTCACTTCAGTTACTAAAATGTTACTGGGCATCGAAGCCATAAGGTAGACTCGAGCGTTACTTTAAAGTGAGCCGCTTGCCATTGTCCGTTTTGCCTCTTTATTGCATAACATTTTCTCTGTACAATTGTCTTAACCTTCAAGCGGGCGCGCGTAGTCGAATCGACCGCGCTTAGTACATTTTCGTTCATATTATTATTGTTACCTATCACATTTATTTCTCATTTCTAGTAGCTTGTCGCTATGTCATTGGGAGTAAAATAAAGAATAAACCGTCGCTCGGGGCGCTCCCCCCACTCCACAGATCGCAATTGTTTTAGTCCCGGTGCAGTCGTCGAAAAGACTACACGCGCCTGTCGTCGAAAAGGTTACGCGCGACGCTCAACGCGACATACCCTCGTTCACGCTCGTAGTAGTTCTTCGGCCATCATTCAATATTATCGAATTAAGCTTGGATTTTTTTATATAAAATGAGGCTTAGACGGTTACCACAAAGTGCAATACTCGAGGAATTACTAAGAGAAGACGAAGAAGAGAGTGAATCAGAGCTCAGCGACCAAGGCTCTGAAACTTCCGACCACATCGTTGCGGAGGAACCTCGATCTGCTGAGGAATCAAACTGCTCGGACTCAGAAGAGGATGATTTGCCACTTTCAGAAATAAGTAGCTGTTTTACAGGGCGCGATAAAGTAACGAAGTAAAATCTAACAACAGAGTGAGGCGTCAAGTTCAAAATATTCTCACGGAAGATGCGGGCACTGTAGGAATGGTGTGGGGTGACAACATTTACGCAAGCCTGGAGTTTATTCATTTCAGAGAATATTATTGAAAAGTTGTTAGATATACCAACGAATTTATTCAAAAAGCGCCATCGTATAACAGAATACGTGACTGCAAACCGACAGATGCAGTGAAATTGAGCACTTTTCGGATTGTTGTACATATGGGATCCTTGAAGACATCACACGCCAATTTAGAAGATTTATATGCAAGTGATGGGACAGGTATACCTATTTTTCCTACTACTATGTCAGTGAAAAGAGTAAAATTTCTACTGAATTCATTGCGGTTTGATGATGCTAGTACGCGACAAGCTCGTCGTAATCTAGACAAAGCTGCGCCAATAAGAGAAGTTTTAGATATGTTTACACAAACTGTCTTTGCCATATTCAGTGGGAGAACGTTGTAATCGATGAGATGATGGTTGGTTTTCAGGAAAATGTCCTTTCCGACAGTACATGAAATCAAAACCCGACAAATACGGAATCAAACTTTATCCACTAGTAGATGCTGCTACGTTTTACGTCCTAGATATTGAACTTTATGCTGGCAAGCAGCCTGAAAGCCCATATCAGTTGAGTAATGCTGCGGCAGATGTCGTGAAGAGGCTAATTACACCAATTTCTGGCACTGGAAGAAAACTTACCATCGACAATTGGTATACCAGTGTGCCGCTGATGAACGATTTGGCCAAGAATTATAAGATTTCTGTTGTGGGTACCATGCGTAAAAACAAGAAAGAAATACCTCCTTGCTTTATAGATAAAAATCAACCTGAATATTCAAGTCAATTTGGATTTTCAGATACAGCTACACTCGTATCTTACGTGCCTAAAAAGAAAAGATCTGTAGTTCTTATATCATCACTTCATTGTGCTGCAGAAATTGATGAAAGTACAAATGAAAAGCGCAAACCCAGCATCGTTACTTTTTACAATAAAACAAAGGGGGGTGTCGATGAAGTCGATAAAAAAGCAAAAATGTATTCGGTTTCAAGGAAGAATAATAGATGGCCATTGACACTCTTCTTTCGTCTTCTGGATATTGCAGGAATAAATAGTATGGTGATATTGAGAGCAAATAATGTGACTCTACGGAAAAGGCGAATGTATTTACGGGCATTAGGCACTGAATTGACAAAAGAGTACGTCCAAAGAAGATCAACGATGTTAGGCCTTCCAAGAAAACTAAAAAGAAACATAAGGGAGCATTTGAATATGGAGGATAGTGCTGCTGATACAGAAGCAGGTAGTTCTGGCACATGCAGAGGAACCTGTAAAATATGTCCAGCCAAAAAAAGGAGGCAATCAAAAACGCAATGTAAGTTATGTATGATAAATATTTGCAGAAGTCATACAACATTTATTTGCAATCAATGTTATATGGACGAAGAAACTGATTCTGATGAAAACTAAACCAAAGTTATTTAATTTTTATTCTTATTTTATAATTTTTATTATTAGACTAGGTATATAAACTAGCCTGAGATATGAAAAAGGGTTTTGTGTTCCTAATTTTTGTTTTCATTCAAAGAATATTTGAGTTATGTTAATTAATTTAATAATTGTTTCTTTTTCATAATTTTAATTACTTTTTTTGACAAATCAGACTTTAAAGACAATGATAATATATCTGAGTACAAATAAATAAATAAATATTGAATAATTAGTGCTTTATTTCTCTTATTCATCCCATAGGTCTTTTCGGTTACGCGCGCCCGCTCCCGTTACAAATGACCGCGCGCCCGCTTGAAGGTTAAATTAAATTTTTTTCTATAAACGATTACTTCTTACGCTAATTTACAATACATTGTCAAATCGGTAATTCAGTTTTCTATTAGCACATTGTAAAGGTTTCTTAATATATTAACAACGTAAAAAGTTATTAAACAAAATATCCTAATTTTTTGCAATATTTGGGTACATTAATTCTTTTATTTTACTATAAGTAGGAAAGAAGTTTAATCGCGCTAAATATTCTTTTATTTCCTTAATCTATAAACCTTAATCTAATTCAATACCATGTTTACAATTTTTCTAGAGCATAAAAATTATTTCCATTATTTTCGGGACTAAATATTACGCAGTTAATTAATAATTTCTAGAATGTTCTATAACGTGTCGCGCTCTGATTGGTCGACTTTTTGTTAGTACAAATAAGAGTTATTTTCTTAGCTATTACCAAACGATGCTCTATACTATAATACTAAGGTTGTAAACATGTTGTAAAATTATATTATTACACCTTTTACATTGGTTTATCACAAATACTATTCTTACTTACACTTTTAATATTGTTTCACTTTTCACTAGGTTTTTTAAACACTTTTTTCCGTCGCGAACATCTCTCCCGCCGTGCAGCGTCGCGATGATCTTCTTTCAGCGGCGCTGCATCCATTTCGGTGAGCGACATTGCGTCTACTTCGGCAGCGGCACGAGTTTCCTGGTTCCCACAGTGCGGATCTGTCCGTCCGCACCGGGGTATATAGCTTCCACCCTTCCCCATGGCCAGGTGTTACGAGGTAACTGGCCGTCGGCTATTAGGACTGGATCGCCCACCTGGAGATTGGGGCATCGTCCATGAGGCTCCCGCCGGTTTTGAAGTTCCGGCGGCCCAAAGTAGAGCGAGACGTGTGCTGGGATGATCACCGGGGGCTGCCGCTGATGGTTGCGCTTTTCTAATGGGACACTTTACGCATTGGCTCACTATCTTTTTCGTGGTGGGTCGAAGTCGTATCACCCAGTAGTGCTGTCGAACATCCTTGATGGTATGTTCGGTTCCGCAATGAAGCAGGCTACGATGCATCCAGTCGATGTAAAATTGCGTGAAGTGGTCACCATCCAACATAGGTGGCCCCTTCATGTCTTCCGTGACTCCCTTCACGGCGGCTATGCGATTTCGTAGAGCGATAATCCCGTCTTTCAATTCTATTTGGTGCGGTCGTAGGCGGCTGTCATGGGCGACCTTTTTATCTTTACGGAGATCGGCTATCTCTCGTTTGAAGGAGTCTTCTTGGATGACACGTATCAGGAGCTTTTCGGCCTCTCTGATGAATTCGGCCACGAGTGTGATGTATTTTTTGACATCTGTGTTTTTCACTCGACTGGGAGGTTGCACGAGGTGTCGTGGATTATTTATCGATTTCCTCTAGTCGGGATCTTGTTCTTTATTTCTTCTAGACCTTTCGTAGAAGATTCTATCTGTAGTTTGCGGCAGATAAATTGTAGCACTCTGGCCGTAGCTCGCAATAAGCGTTCCCATCTAGAAAACTTTACTGGATCGGGGACGGTTTCTTGGAGTTGCGGAGCTCGACGCGATTCTGTGATGGTCAAGGATCTTTCCTCGCTGGTAGGTTCGGAGGACGTGGGTCATTCGGTCGGCCATGCTTTCTTAATACAGAAATGATGGACCCTTGTACCACTCGTGATTTGAGTTGAACTTCGTTGGTACGTCCCTCGTAGCGATGTCAGCTATGTTTAATTTGGTAGGTACCCAGCGCCAGTCTTCCACCTTACTGTGTTCCTCGATTGCTGATATTCGGTGGGTGACGAAAGCTTTATAAGTTCTGGAGTTCTTTTTTATCCATGTGAGGACTGTTTTGCTGTCAGTCCAATAATTGACGGCTTCGGGCTTCACGCAATGCTCCTGGATGACTGCAGTAGCTACGCGGCCTCCCATCACGGCGGCTTGTAATTCGAGGCGAGGTATAGACGTCACTTTGAGCGGAGCTACCTTCGCCTTGGCCATAATGAGGCTCACGTGTATTGTCCCATCGGGTGTCGTTGACCTCCAGTAGACTGCCGTTGCGTAGGCGCTTTCACTGGCATCGGTGAACACGTGGACTTGGAGTGTACGTGCGTTGCTGAATCCTGGGTAGCATCTTTGTATACTCACTGACTTGAGTCGTTCCAGGTGTTGGATCCACGTGGACCACTGGTTAGTCAGGTCTTCGTCCAACTCCTGGTCCCAGTCGGTTCCTCGTCTCCATGCTTCCTGCAGTATCTGCATCGCTCGAATGGTAACTGCCGAGGCGAGGCCGAGCGGGTCATACAGCGACATCACTATTTTGAGTGCTTCCCTCTTGGTCGGTGTCTTATGCAGCAAATCGATTGGAAGTCGAGCGAGCTTGAGTTTGAAGCTCAACTGATTGGTACTCGGTTTCCAGATTTATCCGAGTATTTTCTCCTCGGTTCCCTTGTTGCCCAGGTTGACAGACTCAGTTACTTCGCGGTCAGGTTCTAATTCTTTTATAACTTCTGGTGCGTTGGAAACCCATTTTCTTAAGTTGAAGTGCACCTTTCTGTGTATGTCGCGTATTTCGTTCATTCTCTTCCAGGGACTGGAAACTGTCGAGATAGTCGTCCATATAGTGGTTTTGGACGATGGCTACGGCTTCTGAATACATTTCTATATGTTTCTTAGCGTTCCAGTTCTTGGCGAATATGGCTGTGCAGGGTGAACTGGCTGCACCGAAGATGATTGCCGTCATTCTATATTCTTGTGAAGCTCTATCACGTCGATCCCCTCTCCAGAGATATCTTAAGGCGTCTCAGTCTTTGGGTCTGACTTTAACTTGCATGAACATTTCGGCTATGTCCGCGGAGACAGCGATACTATGGCGGCGAAAACGCACCATGACTCCTGGTAGTGACTGCAGTAGATCTGGACCCGTGAGCGGGAAGTCGTTCAATGCCACCCCCTTTGTTTTGGCTGCGGCGTCGTGCACTATTCGAAACTTCTCTGGCTTCATCGGGTTGTGGACGTCGAAGTGGGGCAAGTAACATGTCTTTTCTGGTGTGCTAGTTTTCGGCGCTATCTCGGCGTATCCCTTTTATACTAGGGAATTCATTTGTTCACTATATTTCTTGTTTAGATCTGCGTCTCGATCTAATTTCTTTTCGATGGAAGCGAGCCTCTTGATTGCTGTTTCATAATTGCCAGGCATCTCGATATCCTTTTTTTTTCCAGAGAAGTACCGTTTCTATGTGCCCGTCTTCTAACTGACGGGTGCTGCTATTAAGTATATCTTCAGCTTTCTTCTCTGGATCGGAGACTGATCTTTTGGGTTGATGATAAGAGATTCTAGCGCGAAATATTCGCGGAGTTGATCATCTATGGTCTCCTCGCTCGTGTGCAGCTCATTGGCCGCGTGGACTTTAGTGTGTGCCCCGTGTAGCATCCATCCCAGTTCTGTGAGCGAGGCGATTGGCTGGTGCGACGGACCTCTACGGACTTGAGTGGCTATAAGAAGTCTCTAATTGTCCTGTCCTATCAAGATCCTCGGGTTGCCGTAGTCATATGTCAGCTGCTCCTTTAGGTCTTTTAAATGATTGCACTTCGCTATGTCTGTTACACATACAGTCTGTGGCCCCAAGTTCAGGTTTGATACCGTGCGTGCTCTGAACGGCACCTTTTTGCTGTGGTGACTCTTCAAAGTAACTTTGACTCTTCGGGACCCTGGTGAATCGAGAGTAGTGTTCCCGATAGCGGTGATCTTAAACGGGCTCCAACCGCCCTGTAGCTCCAATCTGTTCGGCGATCTCTTCATCCATTATTGAGAATGTTGAGCCATCGTCCAGCAGGGCGTGTGTGTTTACAGCTCCCGCCGGTTCAAATTATTCGTACTCAAATTACTCGCACTGGAATTATTTTTAGATAGGCTTGATGCTTTGACACAGCGAATGAGTACACCGCGGTTTCTTGTGGTTCCTTTTCTATAACCTCTGTCTTCTCCTTTTTATTACAGTGTAGAAGTCGATTGTGTCACGCGGTGCATCTTTCTATTCCACACTTAATGGTTTTGCATCTGTGTGTTTGATTTCTGTAGCGTAGACAGTGGAAACATAAATTATTTTCCTTTCCGAGTTCCCATCTTTTGTTGATATCTGCTTCTTTAAATTTGTTGCAATCGGGTCCGTAGTGACCATCTTTTTCGCACACTCTGCATCTCAGACACGGTTTGGTAGTAGTTGCGTGTGTTCTATGTACTGGACGACGGTTGTTCTGCGCTTCGTTGATAATTTCTGGAGGTGCAAGTGCACTGCAGAAGCGAGCGTGTTCGGTGACAAAATCGCTGAAGCAGCCGACGTCTGGTTTAGAGTTGTACTTTTCGGTGTAGATTCTATACCACTATGCGTGTAGAGAGTTTGACAGCTTGTCAGTGAGGTGTCGTAGTAGCGTTGATGAGGTAATGGTATCTCTTCAGTGCTCGAAGTGTGACGACGCATCCTCTCACTTTGCTCGCGAATGTGCAGACGTCTCTAGGTGCTTCTGTACAGCGTGCTAATCCTCGTAACTTCTCGATCTCTGCTTGCGCGATTGAATCCGGACGTCTTAATTGCAGCTTATGTATCCAGTTCCGAAGAACCAAAGGATTTATCTGGTTCCGAAGGAACAACAGATTTATCCGGCTCGAAGGACCAGCGAATGTGCCGGACGGGTGAAACTCGGGAGTAAATGTTAGCGAAGATACTCCGCAGAGTCGTTCACGTCCTACACCTATAGGTTCCTGTTGATACTTCTACTGCCGTCTTTGTGGGTGCTGCTGGGGTACTGTGGACTGACGTCCAATCAAAATGCTCGAACTGTAGAATACAAGCCAAGGCAGTGGCCAGCGGTTCGACTGCTCAACTGTTCGGCTGAAATCTTCTGACTATTGGTTATTGACCACGGTTGTTGAACACGGTTGTTCAACTACTGATATTCACTATCGGTGGGTCACTATATTATTCTGATGACTATTTCTTTAAGGACGCGTTTGCAAAATTGATAGGTATAGAATCAAACTATTACATTGACACGGGTCACACACACAAGTGCACGCACGGTTAGCTGCGGGTGCGGGAATCGTAATCAAGTAAAAACATTTTGATAGGTACATAATTTGAAAGATTGATTTTTTTCTCATTTCTTATACCTACAAAAATATACTTAGATACGAAATACGAATAGCTGCTCCAGAGACTGCTAGGCACTAGAAGCCCTCTACTAGCAGTGAGATGGTGGCTGTGGACTTTGGGCTGATTTTGTTAGTTATGATAAGACTTTAGCTCCAGACTTGGTGAAGTGACTTGAGAATATACTTCGGTGACAGCTACTGGAACTCCTCGACGAGTAGTACTAGGTGTGCCAAGTTAGGGCTCGTTTTGTTAGTTACGATGAGACATTACCTTCGGACTTCATGGATTGACCTGATGATGTACTTCGGTGACTACTACTGGAACTCCTGGACGAGCAGAACTAGGTGTGCCGAGTTTGGGCTCGTTTTGTTAGTTATTATTAGACCTTACCTCCGAACTTGATAGAGTGACCTGATAGTGTACTTCGGTGACTACAACTGGAGCTGCTGGACGAGTAGAAATAGGTGTACCGAGTTTGGGCTCGTTTTGTTAGTTATGATTAGACTTTACCTCCGGACTTGATAGAGTGACCTGATAGTGTACTTCGGTGACTACTACTGGAACTTCTGGATGAGTAGAAATAGGTGTGCCGAGTTTGGGCTCGTTTTGTTAGTTGTGATTAGACCTTACGCGTGGACTTGATGGAGTGATGAAGCTGTACATAGGCAATACTATTCTGTGACTTGAGGGCTTGATCTCGTGAACGATTACATCACATAGACCGAAGTTTAGAATATCATTCATCACGTTTCGTTTTTGCTATATCGTGACATTTATTAAATACTTTTATTTTGGTAAAACTTAAATAAATAGAGCTGTATCACGTCATAAAGTTGTTTTCTACTTTCGAAAACCTTAAATTGTTAAAACTATTAAGTATGGATTTCTAAATTTCTAAATATGAACTAAATGTTTACTACTTAATTCAATATGTACAAATAACCTAACGCATTATAGCGATGACAGCGCCATTGTCAAATATAAAACTGACGTATAATTTTGACACTGGAAAACATCTTCATTACTTAACTTTGATCTCGCGAAAAATTTAATTTATACAAAAATGGAAAGCAAGAAGCATGTATTTACTCCGATTGAGAAAAAATGCATTCGCGGTATTATAAAAAAATATAGGGCTATGGTGGAAAATAAGGCGACCGATGGCACTTCTCTAAGTATTAAAAATGAGGCCTGGAGCAAAATAAAATTAAAGTAAAAATTATACTACTACAAATCAAGGTCGGAAACCGGTAAATTTTCAAACCGGTTTGGCTTGCAAGTACATGTGAACGAAATATTAAGGTTTCGTTCCAACGTAACTTAATTTAACCGGTATTTTCAAATAAAGTTCCCATTGTGGTTAGTGTTCATTAACCGTTATTGAACACTATTTTTCGTTCTTTATATTTAAGGCAAGGCGGGGATAGAATCCACCGAGGCCGCGCTGCGCCCTCACACGCCAGTGGCAGCGAATAGCTACAAAATCACGTCGCACAGACAATTATATTACTTTTCTTAGTGCGATATCAAGCACCGCGGATCGTGATTCAAAACCGGTTTATTTTGTTTACAGAACAAAATGAATTCCGGTTTTGTTCTGAATATAACGTTAACACAAAACCGTTATTAACCTTTATTTGGAGCTGGAAGAAGAGATAGACAAGTAACGCTGGAATATTATAGGATTATGCGAGGTCCGAAGAGAGGGGAGGACACGGTAATCTTCGAATCCGGCAACTTGTTCTATCACCGGGAAGGCGAAACCGGCAGCGATCACCGAATGGTGAGAGGCACACTGAACCTAAACGTAAAGTTGGAGAGGTCACGTCTAATGAAGTAAACGCTCCGTCCCCTCGTGCTCTAATCCATAGTCCTGAAACCTTTCAGCTCGAACTACGAAACCGTTTTCAGTGCCTAGCAGTGGACGATATGAATGACAAGCTCGTGGAAACTGTCCATGCGGTCGGAGCTAAGTTTTGAAAGACCCGTCGCAGAAGAACACAAAACTCTCCGATCACACTCTTAATCTCATGGTTG
>JAGSMP010002957.1:0-23235 GCA_029286625.1 Parnassius orleans
GAGATAGACAAGTAACGCTGGAATATTATAGGATTATGCGAGGTCCGAAGAGAGGGGAGGACACGGTAATCTTCGAATCCGGCAACTTGTTCTATCACCGGGAAGGCGAAACCGGCAGCGATCACCGAATGGTGAGAGGCACACTGAACCTAAACGTAAAGTTGGAGAGGTCACGTCTAATGAAGTAAACGCTCCGTCCCCTCGTGCTCTAATCCATAGTCCTGAAACCTTTCAGCTCGAACTACGAAACCGTTTTCAGTGCCTAGCAGTGGACGATATGAATGACAAGCTCGTGGAAACTGTCCATGCGGTCGGAGCTAAGTTTTGAAAGACCCGTCGCAGAAGAACACAAAACTCTCCGATCACACTCTTAATCTCATGGTTGTTAGACGAGAGATGAAGCTGCAGTCTTCAGCAGATTTGACAGCATACAGGCAACTGAACAGACAGATCTCCAAATGCATGCGGCGGGACTTGCGCAACTTCAATACAGCTCGTATTGAAGAAGCGATCGAGCGGAACCAGGGCTCCAAAGTCTTTGCTAGAGATCTGTCTGCCAGAAAGAGCCAACTGTCGAAGCTGAAGACCGAGTGTGGCAGCGTCGTTTCCGGGACACCTGAGATTTTGAGTGAGATTGAGAGGTTCTATGGGCAGCTGTACACATCATCGTTGGAGCCACACGCAAGTGTGAGTAACGATCCAAGAGCGAGTCTTATCCGACACTATTCCGATGATATCCCGGACGTCAGTCTGAGCGAGATTAGAATGGCTCTCCAGCACCTTAAAACGGCAAGGCCCCAGGCGAGGATGGAATTACAGCGGAGCTTCGAAAGCGGGTGGAAAACCGGTACTTGAAGTCCTTCAGAAGCTCTTTAATTCCGTCCTACATGGTGGCATTACACCGAGGCGTGGAGCAGAAGTGCGGTGGTCTTGTTCTTCAAGAAAGGCGACAACGCTCTTTGAAGAACTACAGACCGATTTCCTTCTGAGCCGCGTCTACGTGCTGTTTTCGAGAGTCATTACGAATCGTCTCGCACGCAGACTCGACGACTTCCAGCCTCCCGAACAAGCCGGTTTCCGAAAAGCACCATAGACCACATACATACCTTCGGCAAATTGTACAGAAGTCTGAGGAGTACAATTTACCACTATGTCTGGCGTATGTGGGCTATGAGAAAGCCTTTGATTCCGTTGAAAATTGGGCGGTGCTGCAGTCCCTTCAGCGGTGTCAAGTTGACTGTCGGTATATCGAAGTGCTGAAATGCTTGTACAGTAGGGCTACGATGGCTATCCGAGTACAGAACAGGAGTACAAACCTATCCAACTGCAGAGGTGTAAGACAGGGTGACGTTATATCCCGAAACTCTTCACCGCTGCATTGGAGGACTTTTCAAGCTTCTGGACTGGAAAGGATACGGTATTAACATCAATGGCGAGTACATCACTCACCTTCGATTTGCCGACGATATAGTCCTTATGGCCGAATCTGGAGGACCTAAAGACTATGCTCAATGACCTCAATAGTGCCTGCCAACGGATAGGTCTTAAGATGAACATGGACAAAACAAAGATCATGTTTAATGTCCATGTCACACCTATGCCGGTAGTTGTTGGGAGCACTAAGCTCGAAGTTGTTGACGAGTATGTTTACCTGGGACAAATAGTCCGACTAGGTAAGTCCAACTCGACCGAGAGGTCAATCGACGGATTCAACTCGGCTGGGCAGCGTTCGGGAAATTACGGCACATCTTCTCGTCAGGTATACCTCAAAACTTGAAAACGAGGCTGTACAACCAGTGCGTGTTGCCAGTGATGACATACGGAACTGAGACGTGGTCCTTCACTGCTGGCCGGATGAGGAAGCTCAAGGTTGCTCAGCGAGCTATGGAGAGGGCTATGCTCGAGTCTCACTGCGTGATAAACTTAGAAATGAGGTTATCCGCAGTAGAACCAGCGTGACCGACATAGACCAACGGAATAGTAAGCTGAAGTGGCAATGGGCCGGCCATATAGCTCGAAGAACCGGCAACCGATGGGGAAAAAGGTTCTCGAGTGGCGGCCTGTACCGGCGGACGAAGTGTAGGGCGTCCCCCACTAGATGGAGTGACGACCTGGTAAGACATGCAGGAAGTCGATGGATGCAGGTGGCTCAGGACCGTGCTTTGTGGCATTTTGGGAGGCCTATGTTCAGCAGTGGACTTGTGAAGGGCTGTAATGATGATGATGATGATGACTGTATCCCAAACGTGACCCAGAGCTTCACGAAATCGTTAAATGTAATATGACATGGTCCATGTAGAACATTAAATCGAAAGTCACCATGTATGAAAGATAACATGTGCAGTAAACGATACCCAGGATCTCATAGGAAACTCAAACTGTGCGCATACCCGCGTACGGACGTGTGCTGTCGATTCGATTTATTATATACGCGTACCTACTGTATTTGAGCTAAGTTGTGATAAGATGGTTCAGTGTAAAAGTGTAAGCTATTCTTATCAATAGCAAAGGAAGAAGTTATTAAATGCAAAGGTTATTGTGAAGGAATCTTTCATAAAAGTGCCTAAATATTAAACAGTTCCAACAGAGAAATGAGCTTTGTGATGGGTGTTTCAAGACTGATAACAGTCCGAAAATGCAACAGTCCAAGATGTCAGTAGCTACGGCAGAATCCGTATTAACAGAAGTTAACAATAAATTAGAAATAATCTATCAGATGAAAAATCAAATACAAGAATTAACTGAGGCTGTCCATTTTTATGGAACACTACAAAACATGTTGCAATTCAAAATCGCCGAAAAAAAGATAAAAGATTTAGAAAATAAAAACGTTCATCTGCAAAAGTCAATGAAGGCTAGAGGAAAGGATAGCTTATATGGAACTAAAAGAAGTTGAAAAAAGTATAGAAATAATAGGATTAGAGAATAAAAAAGATGAAGATACAAATCAGATTGTGCGTTTAATTGCTAAAAAAATAAATTTAAATCCTGATCATATTGAAGAGGCGCGGAGGGTAGGCCGTGAAAAACAAAATGAGAATCACCCGCGACCGATTATCGTGACGTTCCGTGCGAAGATAAACAGAAACGAATGGATTGCACGAAAAAAACATCAATTGTGTAACAATGATATACTACAAAATAACAGCAGTAAACGTGTATACATAAATGAATGTTTAACTAAACAGATGAAGCAGTTGTTTTGGAATACTAAAACATTATTAAAGGGAAAATATAAATATATATGGGTGCAGAACCTTCGAATTTTGGTTAAAAAGGAGGATAACGCAAAAATTATAAATATACGATCAGATGCAGACATACAAAAGCTAAATAAGGCCTGTAGCGAGGAATAAGAACAACACAAATATAAATATTGCGTGAGACTACACTACGTGATTTTTTTAACTTAACTAAAATTCACCGATATATTAGCTTGTTTTGAAAATAATATAGAATACATAAAATATACGGACATAGAAAAATGGAGTATGTGTATGAAGAAACCAGTTAACGAATTGCGAATAATACATTTCAATATTAGATCATTAAGAAAGAACTTTAATGAATTGTTAATACTATTAAAAAGTTGTGAATACAAGATAGATATTATAATATTAAGTGAAATCAATGTTAAACGAGAACAAATAACGTTATACCAAATAGTTGGATATGAGATGTTTGAATATACTAGAGAAAAATGTCGAGGTGGTGGATTGTTATTATATAGTAAAAATAAATTAAATATAGAAAATGTAATTATATACGAGGACGTGAGGCAGAAATATTACATTGCTTAATAAAACATCAACAAGAGACATACACATTATAGCATTATATAGACCACCTAATACCAATAAACTATCTTTATAGAAGAATTAAGACTATTACTGAGCAAATACCAAATAAACACGATGTCATCATCACTGGGGACACAATATAAATATAATGGAAAACAGCATCGTGGAAAATATAAAAACACGCTGTGAACGAGGACTGCAATGCGTTATCAATGAATATACAAGAGAAGAGGTGTACGCCGGTGTTTTGACTGCGTCATGTATCGATCATGTGTGGGTGCGCAGCCGTGTGCGCGCTAACGCACATATGCTCACGTGTAAGTTGTCGGATCACTATATGGTAGGAGTTAATTTAGCGTTCGATGCATACGAAACGAAGTGCGATAGTGATAATTATATGAATGTTTTAAACGATAAATTAGTTAAAGAAAAATTAAAGGGGATAAATTGGAATAAATTATTAATACTTAACTGCCCTTTATTACTTTACGATAGGTTACGTATTTTGTTTAAAAATATTTATGAGGAGTCCATATTAGCTATAAAATTATGCAGAAATAAACGAGTAGCACAGCCGTGGATTAGTCATACATTAAAAATGATGATAGACCGAAGAGATTATTTGTTTAGGAAGTGGAGGGCTAATCCCAAAAATATGAATTATAGGCTAGAAATACGCACACAGAAACAGAACAAATAAATTAATAAATTTAGCAAAAAACAAAACTAGGAAAAACGAAATTTTGAATTGTAAAGGAGACTGTAGGAAGATCTGGGCAATTATTAATGGTTGGTTAGGAAAGAATAATAACAATTTAGATAATGTTATTATGAAATATTTAGGTAAGACAGATACAGTGACTAATATATGCTCAAATTTCGCTAAATCATTTACGGAGGAAATTGGTAAAATAAAACATTACTGTGATTGTAAATTTATAGATTGTACCACTTATGTGGATCCGAGTAACGTATCTTTTCGCTACCAAGAAGTATCATCGAACGAAATTGAAAAAATTATAGATAAATTAGACCGTAATAAATCACCGGGTGTAGATGAAATAAGAGTAAAGGATTTAACGTATGTGAAGAAAGATATCAGCCTGTTGCTTGCAAAATTTGTGTGTACAAAACAGTGTATATCCAAATTACTTAAAAAATACAATTATTTGTCCAATATTTAAACAGGGTAATCACTTAGAATATTCGAATTATAGGCCGATTGCTATATTGTCAGTAATAAATAAAGTAGTTGAAAAAATAATTGTTAAGCAAATTAGTATGTTTCTGGAAAAATCATATAATATGTAAAGCACAGCATGGTTTAGAAAACGTACAGTACATCTACCGCACTAGCATGATTTGCCAATGATGTTAATGATGAACTAAACGGTAAAAAATATGTCGTTGTATTGTTCATTGATTTTAAAAAGCGTTCGATACGTTGGATCACGAAATGCTTCTTGAAGCAATGCAAGAGTGTGGCATTCGAGGTCCAATGAACAAATGGTTCCGCAATTACTTGAAGAACCAAAACTACGCATTATGATCAATGGTACGATTGGGGAAGAAGCTGATGTACTGGTGTGCAACCGGCTCCGTATTCGGACCTGTCGGGTACATCATGCACGTGAATAGCATTAATAACGTTGTAAAACATTGTTCCACCTATATGTACGCCGACGACACGTGCCTAATGTGCGCCGACAGGGACGTTAAAGTTATAGAGGAGAGGGTGCAGGATGATTTTATTAGTATACTAAAATGGGCACATGACAACGGCATTATACTTAATGTATCCAAGACAAAGTGTATGCTTCTCCACTCTCCATATATGAGAAAACCTAGTGAAGAAATTAACATCTTTGGTCATTCTGTATGAGTGCTTACATAATAAATTGGAACAATGCAAATGTACAACCATAGAATTTGTGAATAGTTACAAGTACTTAGGGCTAACAATAGACTGTAATTTTAGTTGGAAACCATATTAACATTGTCTGTGATAGATTAAGATCCATATTATCTAGGCTTAATAATTTAAAACCTATAGTTAGCAGGTCAATCTTAAAAATGCTTTATTATGCACTAGCTGATTCAGCCCTGAGTTACGGACTAATTGCATATGGACGTACTTTTCAAACATATACAGATAAAATTTTAAGCTACAAATTAGGTTAATAAAATTGTTTATTGATAAAAAACAAAAAAAATATAACATAGACGGAAACTATAATAATTTATTTAAAAATTTTAGAATATTACCTATACATGTAAACTTAAGTATTTAATTGCAATAGATCAATTTAAATCTCTAGAGTTTAAAACATTTCTGAACATTTAGCAAAAATATTAGGATTACTTCTCAAAAGAAATATGTTGAGCATTTGAGGGTTAACAATTATTATTAAGAGAATGAGAAAATATCTAGTACACGTATTTTAACGAGATATTTTCTGAAGACGAATGTAAAAGTAAAGAAATATTTAAAAGAAAGTTGAAAGCGTGGTTGCTGGATAAGGTAATAGTTAATACTGTCTAAATAAATAAAAAATAATAATAATAATAGTCTTAATTAATAGTTAAATGTGTAATTATTAATAAGTTTAAATATTTATAAGTTTAAATATAATTAAGTATATAAATAACACTGCTAAGTTTAAATTTAATTTTTCTTATTTTTTTTTTTTTTTTTCTATTTTAAGTTTAAAATCTAAGATTAAGTTATTAATTACAGTAGGTACATAGAATGGGTGGGGATGATTTGCCAACAAACTGCCCTGCAGTTTGGCAAGTAGTATAAGAAATAACTGAATGTATTTTTGTGTAATAAACATTTAAAAAAAAAAAAAACTGGTCAAGACGGTTATCCGCAGTAAAAGAGACGTTTACTAGAGGACGGTGGGTTCTCTGTTGATATCAAAGGCACAACCATAGATAATCGCTGTAGTCCTTATAATCCAGTATTATTAAAAACATTTAACGCTTGTAATTCGGTGAAATCAATAAAATACGTCTGTAAATACGTAAATAAAAGTTCAGACCAGGCATCGTTTTCTGGCGGGTCATGGAGGGGTGGAGACCTACTCCGACCACCGGTACATCCGGTTTGACGTCTCCACCCAGCCCTCGAGCGCGCCAGTCCCACAGGCCCCGAGTGGTCCGCGTTGGACGCTGAAGCAGCTGGACCGGGAGCCTCCTGGAAGCCTCGATCGTGCAGGCCTGGGTGTCATCACCGGACAGGCCTGCCGACGTCAATGATGAGGCAGGGTGGTTCCAGGAGGCCATGTCCGAGATATGACGTGGCAATGCCCCGCGTCCGGCCAGGAAGTGCCCGGCGTCAGGTGTATTGGTGGTCGCGTGAGCTGACGTCTCTGCGCGAGGCGGTGTCGCCGCGCGGCACCTGTACGCCAGGTATCGCAGGCTCCATTCGTTCACCGAATGCGGCAGCCATTGAGGCGGAGCTGTATGAGGGATACAGAGCGGCGAAGACCGCCTCCGGGAGGTTGTCCCAGGGCCCGGGATCGGGCCCGTGAGGAGATGCTGGAGACTCAATAGAGATCCGTGGGGCGCCCTTACAAGATGGTGCGATAACCCGCACCTGGGCCCTCCGCTGACGCAGAGTCTCCGCCTCAGCTCGTGGAGGATGTGGTGAGCGCCTGTTCCTGCGCGCGGGGAACATCCGCCCTCGTTTATGGGCCTGCCAGTGCGGAAGCGGACCACCAGGACGACGACGACGACATCCCGGAAGGGACCGGGGTAGACCTGAGAGTGGCGGTACGTAGGCTCAAGGCCAGGAATACCGCCCCAGGACCCGATGGCTTGCCTGGCAAAGCCTGGGTTCTGGCCTCGGAGGCCTGGCCCCGACTGGAGGGGCCTTAAGCGTGCTGGAGAGAGGCCAACCCCGCTTCGTTGGAAGACGGAAGCTGGTCCTCATTCGGAAGCCGGGGCGCCCTGCGGACTTCCGTCCGCATACCGGCCCGTGGTGCTGCTCGACGAGGTGGGCAAGCTCTTTGAAAGAGTAATTGCAAACCGCCTCGCCGAGCACCTTGCGGGACGGGCCGGATCTTGCGGAACACCAGTTTGGTTTCCGCGAGAGGCGCTCTACGGTGGACGCCATCATGCGCGTGAGAGCCCTCACGACGGGGATGCAGTGGCCAGGGGTTGTATTGGCGGTGTCTCGACATCGCCAACGCCTTCAACTCCATGCCCTGGAGCTGCATTAGGAGGCACTCCGGTATCACCGGGTGCCGACCTATCTCCGTCGTATAGTCGGGGACTATCTGACGGACAGGGCCGTCATCTACCCCGGTCGAAACGGTGAGTGGAACCGGCGAGAGATGTCGTGCGGTGTCCCACAGGGTTCGGTTCTGGGGCCGCCCCTGTGGAACATCGGTTACGACTGGTGCTGCGCGCCGACCTCCCTACCGGCGTCAGCGTAGTTTGCTACGCTGACGACACGCTGGTACTGGCACAGGGGGTCGTACGAGGCGGCGGCGGAAACTATGACACGCGGGGCTGCGATAGTGCTGAGAGGATCCGGCAACTGGGTCTCGAGGTGGTTTCAGCACAGTCCGAGGCCATGCACTTCCATGGCCTCGGAACAGGCCACCACTGGGATCCTCAGTGATGGTGGGAGGGTATCCATCGGCGTCGAGTCGACGCTGAAGCACCAGGACTCGTCCTCGACGGCCGATGGAACTTCGTTGAGCACTTCCGACGTTTGGCTCCCAAACTGGAACGGACCGGGGCTGCCTTCAGGCGGCTCCCTGCCGAACCTGGGGCTAAACGCTTTCGCCGGAGGCTCTACGCGGGATCGTGAGGTCCATGGTCTTTACGGGCCCGGTGTGGCGCGTGGTTTGGCGCGGCTTGCCGTCCACCACCCAAACGCGCCCCAAAGGGTGGTTGCTGTAAAGATGGTTCGCGGCTACCGCACGATCTCCTCGAGGCGGCGAGCCTCCTTGCTGGATTGCCGCCATGGGATCTGGAGGCGATAGTCCTCGCGCGCCTGCACGAATGGCGCGCGGAGGCACTATGCCGGGGAAACCCGCTGCCGCGGCAAGTCGTCGCGCAGCGGACAGACTTCCGGCATGATCTCATGGCGACATGGAGAGAGCGACTGTCGCAACCCCGTGCTGGGCACGCCACTATAGCGGCGATAAGACCCCTCTTTGAGGAGTGGCTTGAGAGACGCCACGGTGTCCTCACCTTCCGCCTGACGCAGGTCCTCACCGGACACGGTGTGTTCGGGAGGTTCCTGCACCGAATCGCGGGAGGAAAGGCCCGGTGCTCCCACTGCGAGGATCGACCGAGGATTACGGTGAGCACACTGTGGAGGTGCCCTGCTTGGGCGGAGCACCGCCGTGTACTCGTAGCGGCGATAGGCGGCGACGCCTCGCGTCCGGCCCTGGTCGAAGCCATGGTCCGGAGCGAGACGGAATGGGATGCCGTCACCACCTTCTGCGAAGCAGTGATGCTAGCGAAGGAGGTGGCGGAGCGGGAGAGGAAAGAGCAACAGCTTTCCTTCCCGGCCGCCGCGGAGACGCCCCGGGCGTCGGGGCTACGTCGTGGCCCCTGACCACCGTAGGCGTGGATTCGTGGACGGCGAGCAATGGTAGTTTGCCGTCCGTCCGTCTAACGACGACAGGCCGTGTCGACGGCGCGTTTTGTTCCACGCGCGCCCAAAGAGCTGTCAGCAGCGTGAAGGGGCCTGCAAGGGCCGACACCGTCAGCTGGGGCTGTTCGAAAGAGATACCGGCTCCGGAACGTAAGGGCACTGAAGGAACACGGATGGTTTTAGTCAGTAAAAGTTCGACACTCCCTTCCGCTCCACCCACAGCGAAAGGCGTCATTAGATGATTTTCCATCCGCAAAAAAAAAAAAAAAAAAAGGCATCGTTTTCTTTAGAGAATGAGAAGGATGAAGTTAAAACCTACACAAGTGAAAGATATATAAGTTCATCAGAGGCAGTATGGCGAATACTTGAATTTCCCATTCATGAGCTGTTTCTCCTGTAGTCCACCTCGCTGTTCATTTGGAAAATGGGCAAAGGATTTATTTTAATGAGCAAAATCTGAGTGAAAGAGTGAATAGTCCTCCAACAACACACAGAATGTTATGAGATCCGGGGCCCAATTTGTTTGAAGCATTAAAACTGTAGATGGTCATGTATATTCCACGTTCCAATCAGCGTGCAAAGCTCTCGGCTCTTTTAAGATGATCAGCATTTGTTCGCAGCAATGGAAGAGGCAGCATTTTGCCAATCACCGCAAATGATTCGGGATCTTTTACGATTATTTTGGGGTTCTGCCAAGTATCAGACCCTTTAAGCCTTTGGGAGAAATTCAAAGAATACCTATCTGAAGATTTTAAAAGGCAATTAGATGAGATTAGATGTGGTATTTAACAAATGCCTTTCGGTAATAGAAGATGCCGTATTAGCGTTGGGTGGCCGGCTACTAAAAGAGTATGGGTTTCCTCAGCCAAGCAAAGAACAATTTGAAAATAGAGAGTTTCTTAAAGAGACAAGCTACGACTTAGCATCATTAGAAAACACAGTTAAAAATAATAAAGGATCACTGAATGACGAGCAAAAGCAGTTTTAAATCAAATTAACACAAAAATTAAATCAAATGGGTGGAATATTCTTTAGATGCTCCCAGTGGAACAGGCAAAACATTCTCATAAATTATATTAACAAAGTTAGAAGTACTGTGGAATTGCTTTGGCTGTGGCTCTGGGATCGCAGCTACACTGCTTGAGGGTGGACGAATTGCTCATGCTACCTTCAAGTTACCACTAGTTTAACGACAGCTGATACTCCCATTTGTAATATATCGAAATAATTTTGCTGAAGTTTTATAACAAACGAAATGTGTGGGATGAAATAACCATGGCTCATAAGGGTGGCGTAGAGGCTTTAAACAGAACTCTACAAAGATATAAGAGAAATGAGAAGTTAATGAGTGGTGTAACGGTTTTGCTGGCTGGAGATTTTAGACAGACTCTACCAGTAGTACCAGAAGGAACTAGAGCAGATGAAGTTAAGGCGTCTAAGAGAACCACTTTATGGCATTTGATTAAAATTCTCAAGCTCGAAAAATATTCGGCACACTTAGGAGAAAAGAGTCTGCTGGTGGATTTGAATCTCCCACTTGAAATCGGCAACGGTGATTACCCGATAAACGACGATACTCACGATACTACGATAATCATCCCTGATAATTTGTGCACAGTTGTTTTACGTTACAGGAGTTAATATCCAAAATTTACCCAGATATTGCCATATCCACGATAAGCCAATGAAATAGTTGTGTAAACGTACCATACTAACCCCGAAAAACGACCAAGCAGCGGCAATTAACGATATACTGTTAATGTCTTTTGAGGAAGAAATGGTACACGTCAATAGACTGTGGTCAACACATATGACGCAATTAACTACCCGGTCGATTTTCTTAATTCACTGAAACCATCGGGTCTTCCACATTAAGCTTATTCTCGTGGGCACTCCTGTTATGTTGTTGCAAATTTAAAACTCTTCAACTGTGCAACGGAACCAGATTTAAAGTAAAAGCATTACATCGCAATGTAGGAAGCCACAATTATAACTGGATGTGCAAGGAAACTGTATTTGTAACAAGAATTCCCTTGATCCTGAATGATCTTCGGTTTGAATTCAAGTGAATACAGTTTTCCTCAAAGTCTGCTTTGCAATGACCATAAACAAATCACAAGGGCAGACATTACAATTTGCGGGTATAGATTTGAGAGAAAATTGTTTTTCACACGGGAAATTCTATGTGGCTTGCTCACGCGTAAGCTCGCCCATGAGTCTGATAATTTTGGCACACAGTAGTAGATTAGCAATAAATGTGGTGTATAAAGAAGTTTTGTAGTTTACTAGCTTTTGCCCGCGATATCCAGTTATAATTGTGGCTTGTACCAGCAGACCTTTTTCACACATGGGCGCGATGTAATCGAACTCCACGCGGACGAAGTCGCGGGCAAAAGCTAGTTAAGAATAGAAGGTTAAGAGAAACATTATTATACACATTTATTAAATATATCAACATTATACGAACGACAAATTACATTCCTGCATTTCATGCAACGGTATTTCGTCACTCTTCGAGTTCTTGACGGATACAGGTATCATATTTTCCGCACACCCATAGCAGAATGAACAGGAGCTTTTAAATTTGAAGAATCAACAAGAATATCTTCTCAGTTATCTGATGTCACACCTCAATGTCACCGTTTGTAATTATTGTGTCGGCCAGGGCTCCATGAGTTGGTCTCCTATCTTCATGATAAAACCTCGTTGAGATAACAGAGTTTTCATGTTTCCTAAGTTGTTAGAAATATGGATAACATAACTGTTGATTGTTGAACTGTTAGTTTTTCGGTTGTTATATTCGAAGACATTTGATCAACAGTGTCGACTGCGCCCTTTGTACTATTATAAGTATGTATCACCTTCAGAGTCATTGTAATTTTTAATTTGAGTTCTTTGTCGCTTACTGGACCGTATTTTTTCATGGTCAGACTCTGAATGCCCACTTGCAGAATCAGAATCGTTGCCAGTTTCTCGATGTATTTCCTCCTCCATATTATTTTCAACATCTGAGGTCGAGTTGTCCGAAACCTCTCGTCATCTGTTTCTGCATCGATCTATTGACTTATCTGCTCCTCTTGACTCCTCAAATCTGTCTAAAAATAATGTATATAAGAAACGAGAAAAATAGAAATTATTTAATAACAACTGAAATGGTTATTCGTATTAGAGCAACAAAAGTCACATTATATCGCCTATATACAATAATATAATTAGCAACATATTCAAATGAACTAAATGTATTATAAATATGAAAATCTATTGCATTTCTGCACTGAAAATCTACACAAAAACTGAAACGTCTGTAAGTACACACCTTAACAAATAAGTTACGTAGAAAGAATTGAGCGGTCGACGAATTATGGCTAACCCGTCGTCCGCTCGACGAAAGTTTAGTTATAGTAATAAGGAAGTGAGCTATGGCTAGCTCACTTTCTTATTCTACTATGACTGCATGTGCGTCACGTGTTGCACTGCTTACTCAAATTAGGAAGGTAAAAAAAGAGCCGAGGGCAAAGGGCACGGGGAAGTTCGAGAACTTGACGTTCGCGTGAAGGTGCGTCGTCGCGTGGACGAATGTTTAGTTATCTAGGGTTAAATAAAAAACGGAACCGAGTTGAGAACGAAAGACATAATTCCCTGCAACCACCCACGAAGGCATAAAATGTTTTTGTTCGGAAGTGCTGCACGTCAAAGCGGATTCAAATTCACAACTTATATAATTCGCGCTTTGTTCTCTTAGCCATTAGGCTACTGTCGTTGTTAAATCGTATGTTGCTATGTTTTTTAAATTGATGGTAATTTGAAAAACTAAACAAAATGGTTTCTAATATATACGCGAACACTATACATTGAATAAAAACTTTTACGGATTTTATCGCATTAAATCAAGTAACATTTTTACCCCCGACGATTCGAATTACCTTTGCAGCATCCATAATAAAATTCGTTAAAGCAGTTTTATTCTCGAAATTTTATCCATGATATACGTGTACAATAAAGTTTAGTTATTTTTCAATTTTGTGTTTATGATTGAAGGACCATCTTAAGCAACTATTTTAATGAGTTTAAACGTGGTCGTTGCAATCTCACTAATGAACTGCATCAGGATGTTCTCTTCAACTGAAACATTAGAAATTACTATTATTACTGTGCGGTGCATGCCATATTTTTGGAAGAACGTGGTATTGTGTGTCATTCTCAAAATCAACGTCCCTGATAGGCTCAATCACACCATCAGAGCCTTCTTTTTCAAACGCCATTTTCTTAATCGAGTAGAGGGAACTCGCTCTTCGAAGCGCCTCTTTAGGGCTGGAGTCCCACAGGGCTCCGCCCATGCAGCTATAACAGCCAACTTTCTAAGAACACTAAAATCACAGAAACTAGGCTATCCACTAGAGTTATGACCTAGTAAGAGATGCAGGAAGTTGATGGATGCAGATGACTAAGGATCTTGCTTTGTGTGGCAGTTCTTGAGGGAGATAAAGCTTACCATTTTTTTCCAAGTTCCGAGGTGAAACAATTTTAATGTATAAATCACTGTCATTGTGTGTATATTCAGAACGCTACGTATTCTACATTCCAACATTCTGTCGTGAAGGTAACAGACATCTAATTTGAATTTTAAGCTCGAAACAATTGGTTTAATTCTCCAACCTACGAATACTCTTTATTAAAATGGTATCGTCACATTCGATAATGAAGATTTCCTAGAATGTGGAATTAATTTTTTACTGTAATGGCTACTTACGGCTTATTGTTCTAATTCTAATTAATCTAATAGTTGAGAGCTTACAAATCCTTTTTAGTAATGACATTCATCGGTTTTTATTATTTTCTCTTTAAAGTTAAAGTTACAGCCTATATACGTCCCACTGCTGGGCACAGGCCTCCTCTCATTTCTGAGGGGTTTTAGGATTGCAAAATGTCCGCCACGCTGCCTCAATGCGTGTTACGAACTTCACATGTCTTCGAAATATTTTTCTTATTTCTTAGACATGCAGCGTCCCTCACGATGTTTTCCTTAACCGCCGAGCAGGTGGTAAATCAGCACCTAAAATTGCACTAATACTTATTGATGCGGCGGGGACCCCACCGCTGTTTCGCGTACTGTGAAATTTACACCGAGCGCTTAGCCCCTGAGCTACCACGCGTCTTTAAGTAGTTTAAATTACAAAATGTTAAATAATAGGACATTGATATCCAAATTAAAAACGTACTCCAGACCGAATTTTGATCACAGCGGCCATTCTCAATGGAGACTAGTCATTTTAATAGGATGGGATTATAGTGCCAGAGTGAATGCACAAGCACAAATGCACTCTGGACATTACGTGCTTTCCGAGGCAAAAAGAAAGAAACACTGAGAAATACCGCCAACTTCCAACTTTCGGACTCCGAGCAGCTACTTAGAATTTCTGGACAGAAAAATCCCAATTACTGATTTTGACCTGACCTGGGCCACATAAACAGTAGTCACGTTTACGAACAATGAAACAAAAAAGCAGTCATCTTCTCCAGATAATTTCTACCTTATGCTGTTCATCCATTGACCATTGCCGCCCGCAATGCATTTCCAGTAATTAAACGAAAATTACAATCGAAAAAATCACATATTTGCTTACATGAAAAAAGTTCTCAGATTGCAGCAATAAGGCTATTTAGTAAATAACATTACTCCTCGTTAAATAGAACGGAGCTAGTTTGCCGATCACATCTCTTGAGTATCATTAGTTAATTGCTGGTTATTGTGGGTATGCTTTCATTGATATCATCAACCACAAAGTAAGATAGAACGCGATAAATATGAATATATTTTTATGTAAGTTAAAATTATAAAATAATATTTCGAATTCCTGTAAAAAAACTTCTTTAAATATTTTTTTTAAATATGATATTTTATATTTTGTAACTTATTTTTATAAAACTGAAGTTTCAAGTAAGTGGTCTACCTGAGAGTAAGTTGCTACTGTAGTCCATGGGCACCTTGATACGTGCAACTAACTTCAAACAAAGAATAGGATAGGGATGCGTTATAGCCTCTAAGAGCTAAGATGGAATGATTCCTAGACTGTGATTGTACTGGCTCTCTATACCCTTCGGACTTGTACAAAGCAGTGCAAGCAATACTATTAAGCGGCAGAAATGAGTACGAGGGTGATATCTACCCGGAAACTCCTAGGCAGAAATCATACCTACCATCTAGAGACCTAAAGACCACCTAGTCAATATATTTATAACTATACCGTTCACTTTTAAAAGATGAAATATTCTTAGATTATTAAATTCATCATCCATTGAAATTGTGTCGCTATTAATCAGTGCACTCGGCTATCCTATAAGTTTTCTCGAACAGTTCCAAAGATACTGTAATTAAATCATTTAATATGCCACACGCCATTGTTACAGTTCTGAGAACTTAATTGAAACGAAATGTCTTGTCGTTATTGTTTATTCTGCCCTTTATTTGCAGACGGTTTTAGAAGGTAAGTTCAGTTTATTTTGAAGCTAATTAATGACGCTATTAGATTTGAAATATCGCCCTTTACTAGTACATTTGATAAGAGCATTTTCTTTTAATGTACTTTTATAGGTAGGTAGTTTGTTTTTCTAAAATCTTCTTTTCTCCTTAATCAGCCTTAATTAACCGATTCCTAAATATAGGCCTCTTCTCGATATCTGACATGATATTCTTGTCTTAATATTAATTATCTCCATACATAAATATTCAATAACATTTAGTCTTCATTTTTAAATGTATGTCGTGGCCAGTCGGCTGAACATTTTATGAAACTCAACCATTCCATGAATTATTGCACTCTCCATTGTCTGCTTCATGATGTGCCTTGGCCCGTTTAATGAATATAATATTATATAGATCGATTTACGATATGGTTAAAAAATGCACGGCTTAAATAGTTAAATTTTCCACCATTAGCGATGCTGATGCGAATTTTTGAACAGATTCATATCAATATGTCACTAACTAATATATTGAATAAATCTACGACTGTTAAAAATTTGCGCTAGCGGCGTCCCTAATGGTACATAATGTAATTATTTTAGAGCCATAATATCATAACACGATCTATATTCATTGATCGGGCCGAAGCACATTATGATGAGGAGTCATAGATCTACATTTTAAAATACTTGACCCTACATTGCAGACAATAGGCAGTATAATATTTCATAGTAGTTGTTGTAGACAAGAAATCCGCTTCATGATATGGTCAATTAAACGGTCGGTCCGCAACTAAAATACTGTCGGTAGACAAAGCCTATTAATTAATAATTGAGTATACATTAAAAGGTGTTTGTGTTCCAATTTAATTTTCAAAGCATATTAAAAATGAAATAATTCGTAATTCATGAAAATGTGGGCGTGAAATATTTTCGAATAAACAACATCAATTTTAACTTTTACCAAATAGTAATAGGTCTATTATGAAATGTGGTTGTAATTGGCTCTGGTATTAACTATTCGTGAATATTTTGATGTGAAGGGCTATGATGATAATGAAATACTTTAATAATGCCTCGTATAACTATGAAATTCTTTGTTAGAAGTTCGAGCATAGAGCTTATTATACTTTTTTATTCACTACTGTGATTCAGTTTGATGTCAGGCGCAACTGCCTCGTTGGTCTAGTGGTCGCAAACGCGGTTGCTGATCATGAAGGGTTTCTATCTCGGGTTCGAATCCTGAGGTCGGGCTGAAATCAGATATTGGGTTTTTCTGTCAAGAAATTCTCAGTAGCAGCCGGTGTCGAATTACCGACCCATCGGATTATGAGAGATTAGAATAAGTTTTTATTCAATATAGATTTCAAGTAATTATTATTGAAAGACATTATTTAATTTTACCACTGGTTTGGAAACTCATACAATATTTTAAAAGTATCTACCATTAAACATAGTAACCACCACTACCCCATATCGTCCCATGGGTGTCGTAAGAGGCGACAGAGGGAAAATGAATCAGGAGTTGGGCAGCTGCATCTTCCTGATAACAACCCAAATTAATAAAAAACTCGCGGTTGCCAAGCCGCCAAGTGGTGAGGCAATCTGTGGAGGAGGCCTATGTTCAGCAGTAGACTTGATAGGCTGTAATGGAATGGATGGATAATGGAAACATAATCTATACAAAAACCTGCTTGTAATGTCAAAATAACAGCCTTTTACTAAATTCATATGAAGGTATACTTCTTACAAAAAAAAAAAATACAATTTTTAAAATTTTTGTCTGTCTATTTGTTCCGGCTGATCTCCGAAATGACTGGACTGATTTTGACGGGACTTTAGCCGGCAGACAGCTGATGTAGGAGTAACTAAAGCTACTTTTATTTTAGAAAAATAATTAGAATTCCACGCAAAAAAATTAAAACCCATGAAATCCAATCGTAATAAATTCCGAACGATGTCGCGGGGAACAGCTAGTTAGTAATGTTTCTTTAACAATTCGATATACTAAATGTCTTAAAAACTTCATATACCGAAGAAATAAACATATTTAATTTTATCTCAATTTTAATGGTCTTTGCATTAATGGTCTTTTTAGTGAACGAAAGTAATACAAGCGGTAAAATTAAAAAAATTGTACAACCGACTTCAATATAAGTTATTAAGGATAACTCAAAAACTATTAGTCAAAACTTGATCAAATTTATATAGAAATACATGAGAAGCACCAGCTTTCAAATGTAAAAAGAATAATTGAAATCGGTTCACCTTGAAAAAAGTTATGAGGTAACACAAATAAAAAAAACATACAGTCGAATTGAATACCTCCTCCTTTTTGAAGTCGGTAGAAAATAGGAATGTCATTGCAGATATGAAAGTCAAACCAGTCTTCTCACTTTTCCTTAAGAACACGACATTTCTATTGTAGTATAATGCTGTTTAAATATAGCTGGCATAATACTTCCTTATAAAATTAGGATTTGGATTAGTGCTATTACTAACCTGACTAGTAGTAATGTGTAATGTAAGTGGTTAGTAACAACTTCTTCTCGTTTGTCAGCTCGTCAAAATCCAAATTGCAGAAGAACACATTCAGACCCGCAACAATTATTTGCATGCTAAACAAACGCTTGTGGAATTCACCAGGCGGGATTCTAATCCGCGGCTCTGCGTGGGCTGTCAATAGCTGACAAGGAAATTTCAGTTCAGCCATAATGATTTGTGACGACCATGGTAACGGCGTGGCAGGGGGTGCTAAGAATCTCCGGTGGAGGTTCGATTGCCACCTGAGACGGCTCGAGCTGGCAACATACAACTCACGTGCCCAGAAGAGAAGATACTGGAGATGGAAAAAGAGATAGACAAGTTGCACTGGGATATTATAGGATTATCTGAAGTCCGAAGAGAGGCTGAGGATACGGTAATCCTCGAATCCGGCAACTTGTTCTATCACCGGGAGAGCGACCATCTGTCCCAAGGAGGTGTCGGATTTATCGTCCACAAGTCTCTTGTTGACAACGTAGTAAACATTGTGAGTTTGTCGACGAGGATTGCGTCCTTATACTCAGAATCACCAAACGGTATCCGTTGAAGGTCATACAGGTTTACGCACTAACCTCAGCACATCTCGATGAGGAGGTGGGGTAAATGTATGAGGATATCTCTAAAGCCATGCATTCCTCTAAAACCCACTATACGGTGTTATAGGGAGATTTCAAAGCAAAACTAGGCACAAGAGAGAACGGTGAGCTGAAGGTAGGGAGATTTGGAATAGGGCAACGGAACCCAAGGGGCCAGCATCTGGCCGACTTCATGGAGAAATAGGGACTCTTTATGACGAACTCTTTCTTCCAGAAGCGGCCCCACAGGAAGTGGAACTGGTCGAGTCCCGGCGGTTCGATAAAAAATAAGATTGACTTCATTATGACGACTAGACGGCAACTGTTCTGTGATGTCTTAGTGATCGCAAGGGTGAAAACTGATAGCGATCACCGAATGGTATAGAGGCACAATGAACCTAAACGTTAAGTTCGACAGGTCGCGTCTCATGAAATCAACACTCTGTGCCCCTCATGCTCTAATCCAAAGTCCCGAAACCTTTCAGATCGAGTTAAAAAACCGTTTTCAGTGCCTAGAAGATTGCAATGCAGTGGACGATATGAATGACAAGCTCGTGGAAACTGTCCATGCAGTCGGAGCTAAGTTCTTCAAGACCCGCCGCAGGAGAATACAAAAACTCTCCGATCACACTCTTAATCTCATGGCTGTTAGACGGGAAATGAAGCTGCAGTCTTCAGCAGATATGGTTCAGGCAACTGAACAGATAGATCTCCAAATGCATGTGGCGGGATTTACGCAACTTTAATACTGCTGGTATTGAAGAAGCGATTGAGTGAAACCAGGGCTCCAAAGTCTTTGCCAGAGATCTGTCTGCCAGAAAGAGACAACTGTCGAAGCTAAATACCGAATGTGGCATCATCAATTTCCGGTACACCTGAGATTTTGAGTGAGATTGAGAGGTTCTATGGGCAGCTGTACAAGTCATCATTAGAGCCACACGCAAGTTTGAGTAACGATCCAAGAGCTTATCCGACACTATATCGATAATATCCCGGACGTCAGTCTGAGCGAGATTAGAATGGCTCTCCAGCACGTTAAAAACGGCAAGTCGCCGGGCAAGGATGGAATTACAGCGGAGCTTTTGAAAACCGGTACTTGAAGTCCTTCAGAAGCTCTTTAATTCCGTCCATGGTGGCACTACTCCGGAGGCGTGGAGCATAAGTGCTGTGGTCTTGTTCTTCAAGAAAGGCGACAATGCTCTCTTGAAGAATTACAGAGCGATTTCTCTTCTGAGCTGCGTCTACGTGCTGTTTTCGAGAGTCATTACGAATCGTCTCGCACGCAGACTCGACGACTTCCAGCCTTCCAAATAAGCTTATTAAAAAACCGGCTTATTAAAACACCATAGACCACATACATAGCCTTCGGCAAATTGTACAGAAGACCGAAGAGCACAATCTGCCACTTTGTCTTGTGTATGTGGACTATGAGAAAGCCTTTGATTCCGTCGAAATTTGGGCGGTGCGGTATTTCGAAGTGCTGAAGTGTATGTACAGTAGGGCTACGATGGCTATCCGAGTACAGAACCAAAGTACGAAAGCTATCCAACTTCAGAGAGGTGTAAGACAGGGTGATGTTATATACCCGAAACTCTTCACCGCTCCATTGGAAGACGTTTTCGCTACTGGACTGGAAAGGATACGATATTAACGTCAATGGTGAGTACATCACTCACCTTTGATTTTCTGACAATATAGTACTTATGGCAGAATCACTGGAGGACCTGAGCACTATGCTCAATGACCTCAATAGTGTCTCCCAACGGATAGGTCTTAAGATGAACATGGACAAAACAAAAATCACGTGTAACGTCCATATCACACATATGCAGGTAATTGTTGGGAGCACTAAGCTTGAAGTTGTTGACGAGTATGTTTACCTGGGGCAAATAGTCCGACTAGGTAAGTGCAACTTCGACCGAGAGGTCAATCGACGGATTCAACTCGGCTGTGCAGCGTTCGGGAAATTACGACACATCTTCGTCAAAAATCAATCTTTAAGAATGAAATTATTTTATCACTAAGCAGGAGATAACACACACACCCACACCCCCCCCCCCACACACACACACACACACACACACACACACACACACACACACACACACACACACACACAAATTTATATAATTGACATGTAATATAAATTTCATTTCTGTTAATTATTAATTGTATAGTCAGACAGTATTGTTGTATAATATTCTCTTTTTTTCTCTCTCTTTGCCTATTGCCGTTTCAGCACGCAATAGTTCTCATAAATAATAGCAATTACCATTGACAATACATTTCCGTATGGTGAAAAACTCCTGGAAGTCGAAACAGATAAGACAAAATATCTGAATATGTCCAGAAAATTTTCCTGTAGTTGTTTGTTAATCTTCTCGGGTCGAGTCGGCAAAGAGTCCGCGGTTGACCTCTCCGGGCTCAGTCAAGTCGGTACGCATCTATATTACTCGCCTCAACAGCAGGTATCATTTCCTTTCCCTCTAACCCACGGCCTCCGTCTGGTTAAGTTGTTACTTCTTCATTGAATGTATTCTATTAATTAATTTTATAAATCTTTTCTATTAAGTATATATTTTATTTGTCTCGTGAATGTTTGTAACATATTTATATATATATATATATATATATATATATACATGCATCCCAACCACACGAGAACTTAAGTCATATAAAAATAATAATAATAAAATTTATTTTAACCTAAGTAATACAGGTAACTTTTATCATCATCATCATCATTACAGCCCTTCACAAGTCCACTGCTGAACATAGGCCTCCCCCACGGAATGCCACAAAGCACTGTCCCGAGCCACCTGCATCCATTGACTTCCTGCATGTCTTACTAGGTCGTCACTCCATCTAGTGGGGGGACGCCCTACACTTCGCCTGCCGGTACGAGGCTGCCACTCGAGAACCTTTCTTCCCCATCGGTTGTCGGTTCTTCGAGCTAATAGGTGGCCCATTGCCACTTCAGTTTAATAATCCTTTGGGCTATGTCGGTTACTCTGGTTCTACTGCGGATATCCTCATTTCTAAGTTTATCACGCAGAGAAACCCTGAGCATAGCCCTCACCATAACTCGCTGAGCGACGTTGAGCTTCCTCATACGGCCAGCAGTGAAGGACCACGTCTCAGTTCCATATGTCATCACTGGTAACACGCACTGGTTGTACAATTTAGTTTTAAGGTTTTGAGGTATGCCTGACGAGAAGATGGGTCGTAATCTCCCGAACGCTGCTCAGCCGAGTTGAATCCGTCGATTGACCTCTCGGTCGAAGTTGAACTTACCTAGTCAGACTATTTGGCCCAGGTAAACATATTCGTCAACAACTTCGAGCTTAGTGCTCCCAACAACAACCGGCATAGGTGTGACTTGGACATTGAACATGATTTTTGTTTTGTCCATGTTTATCTTGAGACCTATCCGTTGGGAGACACTATTGAGGTCATTGAGCATAGTGCTTAGGTCCTCAAAGATTCTGCCATAAGGGCTATATCGTCGGCAAATCGAAGGTGAGTGATGTACTCGCCAATGACGTTAATACCGTATCCTTTCCAGTCCAGTAGCTTGAAAACGTCTTACAACGCAGCAGTGAAGAGTTTTGGGGATATTACGTCACCTTGTATTACACCTCTCTGCAGTTGGATAGGTTTCGTACTCTGGTTCTGTACTCGGATAGCCATCGTAGCCCTACTGTACAAACACTTCAGCACCTCGATATACCGACAGTCCACTTGGCACCGCTGAAGGAACTGCAGCACCGCCCAAATTTCGACGGAATCAAAGGCTTTCTCATAGTCCACATACGCAAGGCAAAGTGGCAGATTGTACTCGTCGGTCTTCTGTACAATTTGCCGAAGGGTATGTATGTGGTCTATGGGACTAAAGCCTTTTTGGAAACCGGCTTGTTCGGGAGGCTGGAAGTCGTCGAGTCTGCATGCGAGACGATTCGTAATGACTCTCGAAAACAGCATGTAGACGCGGCTGAGAAGGAAATCGGTCTGTAGTTCTTCAAGTACCTTCAGCTCACCGTTCTCTCTTGTGCCTAGTTTTGCGTTGAAGTCTCTCATTAACACCGTATAGTGGGTTATGGAGGAATGGCTCTAAATATATCCTCATATTTCCTCCACCTCCTCATCTGGATGTGCCGAGGTTGGTGCGTAAACCTGTATGACCTTCAGCGAATATCGTTTGGTGATTCTGAGTACAAGGTGCACCCTCGTCGACACA
>JAGSMP010002958.1:0-16012 GCA_029286625.1 Parnassius orleans
CGTTCTCTCTTGTGCCTAGTTTTGCGTTGAAGTCTCTCATTAACACCGTATAGTGGGTTATGGAGGAATGGCTCTAAATATATCCTCATATTTCCTCCACCTCCTCATCTGGATGTGCCGAGGTTGGTGCGTAAACCTGTATGACCTTCAGCGAATATCGTTTGGTGATTCTGAGTACAAGGTGCACCCTCGTCGACACACTCTCAATCTTTACAACGTTGTTAACGAGGAGTCTTGGACTATAAATCCGTTATCTACTTGGACAGATGGTCGCCCACTTGGTTATAGAACAAGTTGCCGGATTCGAGGATTACCATTTCCTCTCCTATTCTTCGGACCTCAGATAATGCTGTAATATTCCAGCGCAACTTGTCTATCTCTTCTTCCAGCTCCAGGATCTTCTCGTCAGTCCTCAGGGTGCGTGCTGTTATAGATTGTCAATGTTAAGTAAAATGCTTAATAATCATCTTAAAGTGATTAGGTAAGTGTCTCATCAAACCGCGGTGTCAGCATTTAAGGGACACTACTGCCCAGCGCTCCTCAGGGTTGCCAGTCCGATCTCAAACGCCGAATCGTTACCATCTCTTGCTTTCGTGTCTGCCAGTTCAATTCTAGTTCATAATTCTAGTTCACATTTGTAATTAAAAGTTTATTTGTGCAGCTTATTTAAAGTCTTTTTTAAAAACCCTACCGGGGAACCCGTATAACATTTGGTGGCAGCGGTGGGATGCAAAAATCCCCTACCTTCACGCTCCGAAGAACTTACTACGTCATAATAGCGTTCCTAAAGTAGGTGCCAAAATTAAAGTACAACAAAAGTGCTAAAGTGCTAAAGTGCCAAGTGCTAAAGTGTTTGTACAAAATCATTAATTATCATCTCTCCATCCTCCGTTGAAACGGAGGTCTCCAGCAACACTGTTCCACGGTCCGCAGTCCACAGTGATCTGTGGAAACGATGCTGATCATCATCATAGCAGCTACGTTCCTGTGAGTGATTAAAACTACTATTCCCTTGTGCGAATTTCAAACTATCTCATTGCGCGTCCAACTTAGAGCTGATAAGACTCGCGCTCGACTTTGTTTTGACTACGCGCTGCGGCAACTCACCTACAAACGTCTATAGTGTATAAGTAAGCTAGCATGGAGGACCTGACCTGTATATCACTCTTATTCTTTTTTTTGTTGTTTTGTTTCGTTGTTTTGTTTTCTGTGTTACTAAACCATGACTTTTAAATCTGAAGATGGCGCTGGCAGCTCTAAAGGCCCCAAATTAGAAATCGACAAAAAATCGAACTCAGTATTCTTTTTAAGTTCATCAAACCCTTCGACGGATCGCGGAAAATTAAATCCGTTCATTACTAACTGTCAAAGCGCTTTCGAAATTGCTACAAAATCGCAAAACCCATTCTGTTCAAATTTATACTAAGTCAATTAATTGACAAAGCCGAGAACACGTGTAGTATTAAGACTTCGATTCTTTCGAACAGTTCATTGATTTCATTAAACAACAATTTGGTGAGGAGGAAACATTATGCTCACCTACTCACGGAGCTCAAGACTGTAAACAGAGCCCGACCGAGACAGTTAATCAGTTTGCACTAAAAATTGAAACGTGCCTAGCGAAATTACTAACGGAAATAAATATTTCTATACCAACCAAAAACAGAACTAGCAGGACGTGTCGCTGCCATACAGGATCTCTCTCACTTTTTTATAACAGGACTCAATCCTCGCATCTCACAAGTAGTCAGATGTCGTAACCTGACTCACTGAACTCTGCTGTAAGTTTCGCTTGAGAAGAAAAAATTATTTCCAGCATACAAAGAAGGTCAAACCCGAACGTGAACTTTACAATGATAAAACAAAAATACAAACTCTCGCCGCGAATCTCAACCAATTTCACGCAATTATCGTCCTGACTATTCCAAACCAATCAATACCAATGACATGATCTGTCGTTATTGTAAAATATAGGACACAGTATTGAAAATTGTCGCAAAGACAATATAACAATAGCAGAAATCAGCCCTCTGCTTCCAACTCCTACGGTCGCCAACCAAACCTTGCCCAAAATCCTAATTCAAACCCAACGCAGGGTCCTTAACGTAAACCTAGATAACGAAGGGGCGTTGACGAAGTTGATCGCAACGATTTAAACGGTAAAATTTCCGATATGCGTCGCACGGAAATTATTCCTACTATTTCAAAGACGATGCCTCTATTACCACTAAACACCAAACCCTGTTTCACCGAATCTCCTAAATCAATTACTAAATCACTGTTTCCTGAATCTCCTAAATCAATTACTAAATCCACTGTTTCACTGAATCTCTAAATCAATTACTAAATCCACTGTTTCCACTAAATCTCTAAATCAATTACTAAATCCACTGTTTCACTGAATCTCCTAAATCAATTAAAACCACTGAACCCTCTGCATCACATACCAAATCTACTAAATCCACAGATCCAATTACTAAATCTACCAAATCCACTCTATCGCAAAACCTTATACTAAATCTTCTAAATCCACTGCTTCCATCCCAGTTCCAAATCCAGACGATTCTTCTCCCAACTCCTTACAAAACCTGAAAAATAAAAATAATATGAAATTATATAAAATTAATAAAATACTGAAAAAAGTACTTACCTTATGTCATTATCCAAACTTCAGTAGCCGACAGACCTCTGTCCTTCCTAGTTGACACTGGTTCTTGCGTAAGCCTCCTAAAATTAGATTCCATGACCACTATCCGGAATTAAGTGATGAAATAATACTCCTTAAAGGAATCGACCCTGGAGTGAAACAACCTCAACATTAGGAGTTTTAAACTACAAATATTTCAAAATCTAACAAACCTTACAGTCACAAATTCACGTTGTAAAAATATTAGCCTCAGTTATGACGGTATTATAGGTACCGATCTGTTAAAGAACCTAGGTTGTCAAATAGACTATCACCAAGGAGTGCTGCAAACAGACGAGAACTGTAAATTAAAATTCGCTGAACCTTTATAATATCCCCTCGTTCTGAAACCGTTATTGAGTGCACTAAATAATCCTAATATAAAGAAGGTGTTATACTAGACCAACACATCTCTGCCTCGTTACTAATCATAAATGCATTGTTAAAGTAAAAGATAATCGTGTCAACATTACAGTTGTAAACATTTCCGAAAATCCGTCGTCCTTCAATCTAACCTTAACTATGGATAGAACCTTTAAATAGTCAAAATTATCCTAATCACGATGAACCAAAGCCTCAACAACGCTACTACGCAGAACTAAAAGGTCCTCGAACAACTTAGGTATCTCACCTCAATGAAGAGAATCAATGCCTTACTACAAATTTGTAAAGACTTCTCGACATCTTCCACCTTCCAGATGAACAACTTACCTATACTAAAGCCACTGAACATAACATAAGAACGACCACAGACATTCCTATTCAAACCAAATCCTAAAGATTCCTGAATGCCACAAAAGGAAGTAGAAAATCAATTAAATAAGATGTTGGAACAAAAATAGTGATACCTTCAAATTCACCTGGTCATCACCCATTTGGGTCGTGCCTAAAAATTAGATGCTTCAGGAAAGCGAAAATGGAGAGTCGTAGATTACAGAAAACTCAACGACATTACCATCGGAGAAACTTATACTATCCCACAAATTACAGAAATTCTAGATCAATTGGGGAAAAGTCAATATTTCACAACTTTAGATTGGCCTCAGGCTTCCATCAAATTCAGTATCTGAGCAAGACGCCCTAAAACTACTTTCTCCGTACCTCAGGGCATTTCAATTCACAAGAATGCCGTTTGGGCTAAAAATGCCCGTCAACTTTGAAACTCATGAATACATGCCTATGTGGACTACTAAGGCTCACGCTGCTTCGTATACTTAGACGATATCGTCGTGTACTCACCTGACCTTCAAGTCACATCCAAAATTTATCCTGTGTGTTCAATAGACTCAAGTTATAACCTTAAACTCCAACCAGATAAGTGTGAATTTCTGTGCAAAGAGTCGCTTATCTTGGTCACGTCATTAACAAAGACGGTGTACAAGCAGATCCAAAAAGATCGTAGCCATCACGAAATTTCCCGTACCAAAATGTCCCAAAGACATTAAATCTTTCTCGGACTCACATCCTACTATGAGCTTTATTCAGACTTTTCCAAACTAGCGAAACCTAACTTCTCTCCTGAAAAGGATACACCTTTTAATTGGAAAAACAGACAACTTGCTTTCAAACGTTACAAAAAAACTAGTAACGTCACCTGTCCTTGCTTACCCTGATTTTACCAAACCCTTCATCCTCACTTGTGACGCCTCAAACTTCGCTGTTTCTGCTATTCTCATCACAAGGTCCTATAGGAAGGACCGCCCAATTGCATATGCGTCACGAACCCTTAATAAACCGAATGTAACTACAGTGTTACTGAGAAAGAATGCTAGCTATCGTCTTTGGAACTAAAGCTTTCATCCCTACCTTTATGGAATCGATTCACAATAATTACAGACCACAAGCCCTTACAATGGCTTTCAACTGTAAAGACCCTGGATCCAGACTAATTCGCTGGCGACTCAAATTAGAAGAGTTCGACTATGAAATCATACATAAAAAGGAAAAATAAATACGAATGCAGATGCTGTCTCGATTTCCAGTTAATCCTATTCAAGATGAACCTCCTACAATTCCTGACTCTCCCCAACAAAACATCGACTCCGAACTTGAAAATCTCTTACAAGACCCTCTGTTAGACTTACCTTCTCCTATTCCATTCTCCTTTGAAAACGAGAATGCTCAACCAGGATCTTAACACTGATTCTAATACTATACCTACTAATCCACAGATCCTGCACAACCGACATTATCTCCAGAACTGCTTGACCTAGACCCAACACCTTATCTTGACCTCAGTCCTGACAGCGCAGACCTCAACCTTGACTTTGACTCACTCCAGATCCCTTCGCCAGAAACGCAGCCAAATCTAAGCAACGACAACTAATCGCAATTTCTGAAAACAAATCCGAAAAAGGCAACAATACAATCCTAAAGGAACATAACGAAAACCTTTTGAAAACAAATTGCAAAATCATATTAATTCCTACATCTATAGACTTAGACAAATCCAATCCCTATATTTCTGATATAATCCCTTCTCCGAAAACGTTGATGAAATTTATAGCTCTGAAAAATTACACGATTTCTAAAAACTAATTACGAAAATAAGACGGTTTACCTCATCTTCACTAAAGTTCATCATTTGATGAATCATCCTATCCTGCTATTTTCGATACTCTCAAACAAGTAAGAGACGAAATCTTGAAATCAGAACAAACAACCGAGATTGCCATTTCCGACTTCAGAAATCCGTTTGATCATCATTCATATACTAAAATTTACAATATTCTTACTCATATTTTTAATAATACAAAATTCAAATTCATATTTACCTAAATAAAATAATATATATCTATCTTAAGTGAAAGACCTAAAATATTGCGTGAAAACACGATATCCTGGATCTGGACATTTGGGATGTACGGATGTATAACAAATTCGAGAACAATTTTATTGGAAAGGCATGAGAAGCGACAGACGACTATGTCAGAAATGTAAACTTTGTCAAGAAAATAAAGCACTAAGAAAATTAAACAAAGCCCTATGGAAATCACAACTACATCAACATCACCATTTCAAGGGTGGCACTAGATATAGTGGGACCCTTACCTGAATCCGGCACCGCCAAACTCAAATATATTCTAACCTTACAAGATGACCTAACGAAATATTCAACTGCTTATCCTATACGCAGTACAACTGCTGAAGAATCTTGTGACTGTCTTATCCACTTTATTTCTCTCTTTGGAATTCCTAAGTCTATTCTTACCGATCAAGGTACCAACTTCATCCGACTTATTCAAAACAACGTGTCAGTTTCTCAAGATTAAACAACTTTGGTTATCGCCTTATCATCCTCAGACACAAGGCCCTTGAACGAAGTCATTCAACTCTCAAGGAATATTTAAAATCATTTGTTAATCAAAACCAAGATAACTGGCCTACCTATGTATATACAGCTATGCTAACATATAACACAACAACGCATTCTACAAGAAATAAACTCCTTACGAACAGTCTTCGGTCACAAACCTTTATTCCCAACTCTATATACGAAAACGAACCTAGCGCAACATACTCCGGACTACATAAGGATGTTACAACATAAACTCAAATATACTAGAACAGCTCTAGAAAACATACTAAAATCCAAAGAATCTTAAATCTATTATGATTCTCACACAGATCAACACCACGATACAAGGATGGTGATTACGTCTGTAAAAATCATCTGAGACTCAAAAGGCCTTATCACCTGTTTGAAAGGGCCATATAAAATTATAAAGGTAAATAATAATACAGCCACACTCTTAATTAATAGACGTCACGTGACGCACACTTCGATGAAATGAAACCAGCGGAAGTCAGAGATCTTGTATCGCAGTAATATTAGTTAGAAAGTATCAATCAGTAATATATTTATCTAACCTCGTTCATTCTATTTCAGCACATTGAACAATACATCAGGACTTTATCAAGTCACTACCTTCTAGTTCTGGCATCTACTTCGGCCCTCTAGGTTCCTTAAGTTTAGTTGATAGTCACCTTAGTATAGTAATCCCATATGATATTTCCTTTATTAACCCACATATATAAATCTCCGTCAAATTCTTGATAAATCTAAACAAGTATGTGATAATGATAAAATTTTCGATTATTTAGAATGTACAAATCTTTTGAACAATTAAATACGCGTTTGAAGGATATAGCTCACGATAACGAAGCTATTTTCACCTCACATCTCGCCAGTCGAGAAGATCTGCACTTCTAGGTTTCGTAGGCACTCTATCTAAAAAACTATTTGGCACTATGGATGAAGACGATGCCATTCGATATGACAATGCCATTAATGAGGTAGAAACAGACCAAAATCTAGCCTTTTAATGAAGGAAAATATATTGGTCACCCTCTTTACTTATCAGTTAATGAAACTCTATCCACAATCAAAATGAAAAACACTGAAAAATGCAATTGACGCGATATTTCAAGATATTCTAAATCTGACATACGTCTCAAGAGAATTAGGTATTAGGTCTCGCATGCTAGAATTAACGTCTATGATGAAAATAGCCTACTAGCCTTATCTTTCAAGGTTGAAGACATAATTAACTCTATCATGTTTAGTAAATCCACCCTATATCCTACTATCTTAACACCTAAAGAACTCTACACCGAACTGGTAGATAATTACAGATTCTTACCTGAATCCAAACAACTTCCGTTCCTTTAAATCTTGATAACATTCATACTATTTTGAATATATCTGAAATATCTAGTTACTTCAATAAAGAAAAAGTAGTGTTTATAGTAAAAATTCCTCTAATTAATCCTTTACAATTAAATTATATATCTTACCTTCTCTGGTTCCTCATGTAAAAATAATCCAAGGTCGTATTCGACCATCATCCTCTTCTAAGTACATAGGCATAAGTAAAGATAAGTAATGTATAAAATTAGATAGCTAGATTACTGTAGAATAATTAATAATAATCATTACCTTTGTGAAACATCAATATTGTACTCCTCCTCTGCTACACCTTCCTGTGAAACGGAAATTATTACAGTACTTACCTCGATACCGCCGATTTGTTAAACTAAATTCATTCACGGCCACGTCAGCATTTGGCAGCCACTACGCCATAATAGATGGTTATTTGTAATATCTGAAAAACTAAAATAAGCATTGAATGTAATAACTCTCAATCTAACGAAATAGAATGTGGAAATGGTTTACTATACTTACCTGCTGAATGTATCGCCTATTGTAAAGATACTCGTTTAATACCTCATGAAAACCGTGAAATCAAATGAAAACTATCGTCTCTAATTTTAATATTTTAAACGACTCTTGTTGTAATGTCATAGCATATAATAATATTGTATCAAACTTACCTGTTTAACCTTAAGAATGTAAATTTAGATTCGTTAGCTTATGATAATCCTGAAATTCTGAAAAGCCTTAATAATTATTGAAAAACCACATATTGTTCTGTATCAAGGTATTATTCTAGCATTATGATTGTAATGTAATCTTTATCGTATTGTTTATTACCTAAAGTGGCAACTAAAACAAAACTGGCATACACAAAGACTAAAATCTAAAGAAAATAATACTCCTGAAAATGATAACCACGAATTAGATGAAATTAGCACTTCAAATATCAATACGGGACCCTCTCTTAGAATTGGCTAGAATATAATTCATTCACTTTTAAAATGGTAAACTTCACTTAGAAAAAGGTGGTTTACACTAAATCGAGGCTGTTATAGATTGTCAATGTTAAGTAAAATGCTTAATAATCATCTTAAAGTGATTAGGTAAGTGTCTCATCAAACCACGGTGTCAGCATTTAAGGGACACTACTGCCCAGCGCTCCTCAGGAGCGCCAGTCAATCTCAAACGCCGAATCGTTACCATCTCTTGCTTTCGTGTCTGCCAGTTCATAATTCTAGTTCATAATTCTAGTTCACATTTCGTAATTAAACGTTTGTTGTGCAGCTTATTTAAAGTCTTTTTTAAAAACCCTACCGAGGAACCCGTATAACAGTGCGTTACGTTATGTTGCCAGGTCGAGTCGTCTTAGATGACAACGAACCTCCACCGGAGTTTTTAGCACCCCATGCCCCGCCGTTACCATGGTCGCCACCGTAGCCACGATAGCGGGGCGCCGGAGTACTGGGGCCGTCTTTTCGTAACTTTAATCATTGGGGGTATATTGCGATAGTTTCCACGCTTGGTGATCGGGTTAGCAACCGCAGTTTTTTTATTGTTGTCTTGCTGTTATCAGAAAAATTCTGCTGCCCATCTTCTCTTCAGCGAATACCGTTTGGTGATTCTGAGTACAAGGTACACAACCCTCGTCGACACACTCTCAATCTTTACAACGTTGTTAACGAGAGTCTTGTGGACTATAAATCCGTTACCTCCTTGGGACAAATGGTCGCCCTCTTGGTGATAGAACAAGTTGCCGGATTCGAGGATTACTATGTCCTACCCTTCTCTTCGGAACTCAGATAATCCTGTAATATACCAGGTGACAACCGAACCTCCACCAGAGATTCTTAGCACCCCCTGCCCCGCCGTTACCATGGTCGCCACCGTAGCCACGAATAGCGCAGCCGCCGGAGACTAAGGGCCGTCTCTTCGTAATTTTAATCATGGGTATATTTCCATAGTTGCCACGCTTGGCGAGCAGGTTGGCAACCGCAGTTTTATTGTTGTTTTCTGTTATCAGAAAGATTCTGCCCATCTTCTGCCTCAGTTTCCTCTTTCGCCTCTTACGTCACCCACGGGAAGATATGGGGTAGTGGGTATTCTAACCCGCCCTACACGGGGATAAGAGTGTTAAAATTTTGTAATTTTCAGTTAGCTCTGCCATTAGTCACATATAGACAACTATAAATAAGTTTACCTGATAAGCTTAAAATAACAGAAATTAAAGTGATTTTCAAGAAGGGATAAAGAGGATTGTTGAAGTATCGCCCTATTGCTCTGGTTTCTTTCATTTCCAAAATTTTGAAAATCATGTATACAAACATATTGTGAATGATTCAATTTATTGTGAACGAAAATACGGATTTAGAAAGGATAGATTTATGAATCTAGCCATATATCATCTGATAAAAATTTATCGGAATGCTCGACTATTGCATTCAATAACTGCTATTTTTATGTCAGCTTTTAATTACGTAAATTATGAAAACTACTAAAAAATTGTATGTATGGAATCAGAGGACCTATTCTACATTTGGTCTTGTATCGTCATAACCTTTTCAATACACAGAAAAGCCTGAATATAGGCGGGTTGTGATGATAGTTAATTACTAGTGTAATGTTAAATTTCTAAAACCTACAAACAATATTCTTGTATGTAGTTTTTTATAGAGAGGGCACAAACGCCTGCTCACCTGATGGTAGTGATTACGCCGCCCATAAACAACTGCAACACCAGAATCGCAGATGCTTTGCCGGCCTTTTAAAAGGTACGCTCTTTTCTTGAAGCTCCTAAGTCGTATCGGTCCGAAAAAATCTCTGGTGGTGAGTCGATTCCACAAGGAAGTTGTGCGATGAAGAAAATTTATTTAAATCGCGTGGTGGACCGCCAGTCATCCAGATGGTATGGATGGTATCGCGAGTTTTGTCGCGATGTGCGATGTGGAATTGTGCAGCTGGAATTAGTCCGAACAATTATTTTCGTTCCGAACAATATTGCAAGAGATGCAATATCTCTTCGCAGTGCCAGAGAGTCATGCCGATCGGAAAGGTTCGGTCGCCGACGATTCGAACAGCTCTGCGCTGGATGCGATCAAGTGGAGCTGACACTGGAGCCTCAGCCCAGAAATGAACAGTATTCCATTTGGGACCGAACCTGCGCCTTGTAAAGTTGCAGGCGGTGTACCGGCATGAAATATTGTCCCACTCTGCTGAGAACGCCAAACTTTTTAGAGGCAATTTGACCTTCTCTTTCAAGTGACTACGAAACTGTACGTCACTCGATATGTCGACGCCAAGAATTCCGATACTGGCTGAGGCAACAAGGGAAGTGCCTAGGAACTGCAGAGATACGACGATCGGTATCGGTAAACGCGCAAACTTGTGTCTACTGGGGATTGAACTGGACTAGATTTAGTCGCCCCAGTCCGAGACTCGACTTCAGACACAAGTTTGTCCCGGTACTCGGCGACGTTTTCCCGAGAAATATTGGCACGGCCGGTGTACAAAGCATCACCAGTGCTGTCCGCATAGCAATGAATATTACCGGTTTGCAACATATCATTGATATGCAGAAGAAACATGTTGGCGATAGCACGCAGCCTTGGGGAACACCAGCGTAAATTGACATAATCGGGCACCGTCTACTACGACCTTGATGCTCCGATCTGCAAGAAACTGGTGATCAATTGCACAATTTCTCGAAAGCCCATGGGAAGGAAGCTTCGTAAGAAGCGGTTTGTATAAACCCGATCGAAGGCCTTCGCTATGTCCAAACTAACGGTCAAAGCCTCCCCTTGGACTCTACTGCCTCCGCCCATTTATGATTTAGGTAACCTGAAGATCACCAGCCGAGCGACCGCGACGAAACCGTCAGTACCGGTCACTAATCAGCTGGTGATCCCCAAGGTACGTATGGGCTGGCTGTTAATAATGGACTCCATTATTTTAGTGAACAAGGTGATGGCGAGAGGCCTATAGTTGGACGGATCAGAGCAATTACCTTTTTAGGGATCGGGTGCACGAAAGCTGTCTTCGATGATTTCGGGACTACGCCTGGGAGGAGTACCGGAGAGACGCGTTAAAACCGGTGCAGACTTCGGAGCACGTCTTCAGCACACATGGGAGGACACCATCAAGCCCACTCGACTTATTGACGTCCAGGGAGAGAGTGCTCTGCGCATCAAGCGTTAGGTAAACAGCATCCTGCATTGAGCACTCACACCGCGGGATGGTCGGCGGTGTTCAGTCGAACTAAAGATAGAGCCCAGCTGATCGGCTTTGTCCTTTGCGGCATGGGCCAGTGAGTCCTCCTGTGCAGAGATGGAAGGATGTCTGACAGAGTTCCTTGGACAGCGGCGAGAGACCATAATGCGTGTTGGCGAAGTAAGACGAACTTGTTTCTCGCCAATTCTGCCGATGTGCTCTGACTTTGCCTTGACAATGACACTTTGAGAAGGACCTGGAGCGGTATATACTTCTTTTTAGAGCTTTTAGTAGCGCTCTTGCTTATGACGTAATGCAATTTTGCAGGGCAGAACAAACCATGGGTTCTGCCTCCGATAGGTACCACAGATGATGGAATAAAAGTTCTTCCTGTAGCACCACATCAGCGACAGAATCAGTAAAACACCGGGATCATCCGGCGTGAAGCAAACCCGCCTCAAGGGTTGGATGCAAAATAGATCGCATCTCGACCAGCGGTGCAGAACGCAACCGCGATGGGAGCGTGAGTGGCACCGTACTCCAGATCAGACAATGGTTTGAGTGAATAGTCCGAGAGGAGCCAAGAGGGGCATCGACGGAGACCTGATATCCGTCCGGATGAGAGGTCAGCAGAAGGTCCAACAGGAGGTACATGATCTTCCACATCTGACCCGCGTAGGCGGGTAAACAGTTGTGTCAGACCATATGCCAAAGAAGTCATAAACAGATCTACCCGCACGATCGGTTAAACGAGAACCAAGCCATTCAGCGTTGTGGGCGTTAAAATCACCAAGCATCATGATCTCTGCGGATGGGACCTGTTGTAGCACGGAGTCTTCAGCCATTTGGACGTGGTCGATGAGTCGTTCTGTGTTGGCATTGCCGCTATGAGACCTATAGAGACACCGGTAGACGCGGGGATGGTCGTCTCTGTCTACGCGCAGCCATAAGATGGACCTGTTCGTGCCGAGGCGTCGAAAACAGATGACGTACCGCGAACTCCAGCCCGGGCACAAAGGTGTTCTAATTTGTACCCGGGGTAGGAAGATAGAAAGTATCAGCCAGGGAGGATACCTGTGTCTCGGTTAAAAAACAAGGCCGACTTCGCGGTTTCCAGATGGTGGTGGACGGCGTTAAGGTTTGAATGATGTCCCTGATGTTGCTGAAATTCACGGATAGCGTGGCAGGGTTGATATATATATATATATATATATATATATATATATATATATATATATATATATATATATATCAACCCATGGGACAACGCACCAACTTTTTGCTTTTAAAAGTTTTTAAAACTTTAAAAGCAAACTGCTAGGAGCTTTTCTACAGTATCATCAGGCAAGGGTTCCAAGGCGTGTAGCCTGAACTGTAAACATTACCATAGAACTCGGTGAAGTGAACTGACCATATTCTGTTGTTATAATAATAATAATAATAATGATGATTTATTTATACATTTAAGTTGTTACAAAATAATTCAGATCCTAAATATTCTGCCGTTTCCAGCGTACAAATATTTTCAGACAGATTATGTTAGAATATAATGAAAACCAAGACATTAATTATAATAGCATATAAATATACTTACAACTATACTTATGGAAACTAAATAGCATCTATATAAAAACAAAAATGTCAATCGTTTAATTCATAATATTTTTAGTTAAAACATGTCAATAAAATTAAGTCGAGATTAATTTCAATAATTACAATTCAAGTCAAATTTATCATTTAAAGTCATTTATCAGTAATAACATTTATTTAAAAGAAATTGAAATAATTTACTTTTAAAGATTCCTATATTAATTTTTTGAAACAAACAGGCAATTTATTGTAAACATGTATTGCCATACAATATACATTTTTGAGTATAGTTGTATTCTTTGCTTTGGTACAGACAATTTTGTATGTTTCTACTAGTCCTAATTATAACGTCGTTTTGTTTTCAAATAAATTACTATTTTTGTGAACAAAGACACAGATTTCGTAAATGTATAATGCTGGAAGCGGCAATATTTTATGTTTGCGAAAAAGGGAATACAACTTTCTAATTGGTGTGCTCACCAAAGACCTTACACATTTTTCTGCCCGCAGCTCTAATTAAATCGACAGAATTACCCCAAATTATTAAGCCGTAACATGGGATCGAAGAAACATATCCATGATAGGCAGAAAGTACGGCCTCTATGTTAGCCACTCGTCTTAAACGATATAGAACAAAGACAAATTTATCTAACTTTCTGCATAGGTTATCAATATGTGTCTTCAATTACAGAACTTGTCTGTTGTTATACCTAAAAGTTGGTATGGTCAACTTCTTCGATGACGTTTTCCATATTCGATTTCAAGTGGTGCTTGTTTACTATTATATGTCTGAAATCTTATCATTTTAGTTTCCGATGTTAACACCAGATTATTATGCATAACCAATCTATTATTTTTCTAAGTACTATTTATTTCGTATTCGTAGTCAAAGTTTTATTATTATTTTCAATATTAATGTAATGTCTTCAGCATAAAGCACACATTTGTGTGTAGTTATGGAAAGATCGTTTATGTATATTATGAATAATAGAGGCCTAGTATATTTCCTTGCGGCACTCCGCATTTATTTTCATGATATGGTGATCTATAATTTTTACGATGTCCAGAGTAGCTTGATATCTCAACACTGTTTTCTTTGACTTAATCTTCTATTAATTTTAGTGCACACCTCTTATACCATATCTGTTGAGTTTGTGTAACAATAATTCGTGGTTAACAAAGTCAAATGCCTTTGACATATCAATGAAAATGGATGTTATAGGTATTTTGTTGTTTAGGTTGGTTGTTATAAGTTTTACTAAATTGAAACATGCTAAAGTCGTTGACTTGTTTTTGTAAACCCATATTGCTCTGGTTTTAATATTTCATGTTTTTTAAAGAAGTTATAGATTCTGGTATGTATGGCCTTTTCAAATACTTTAGACAAAACAGGTATAAGTGTTATGGGACGATAATTGTTAATATCACTTTTATCGCCTTTCTTGTGTAGTGGTTTAACGATAGAAAATTTTAGTCTAGTTGGGTATGCCTTGAACAAAAGATAAATTAATAATGTGGGTCAGTGGAAAGATACTCGTAAATATTTAGAGCATTGTTTTAAGATTTTAGTACAAATATCATCATAGCCTGTAGAATTTGTTATTTAAGGAATTAATTATTTTATAATGTCAGTGTTATTTATAGGAACTAGATAAATAAATTGGGATAAAATGTCAATTTAGATGCATAGTCATTATTGGTTGTTATTGTATTGATGTTTTAATGTTATTAGTTAAATTTATAAGTAATTGTTAAACACGTCCGCTATTTTATCTGACTGATAATATGTATTGTCACTAGTAGTTATTGTAGTTATGTCATTAATAACTGCCACATCATTATTAACGTTTTTATTATTCGTAAAGCTGCCTTACTTTTGTTAGAATTGAGTAGGTAGCGTGTATTGTCAATTTTGGGCTTACTGTATGCATTTCCTTAAAATGTTTGTATATTTGTAATATATTTTCATATTTCTTTTTTGTTTGCTGTTGAAAGACGGTATTTCAAATATAATCGTCTTTTATTAATGCTACATTTTTAATACCCTTGTAATCCATTTGTTCTTAATAGTTTATTTATTATTTTACAATTTTTTGAAACACAAATTATAAAATAAGGTTAGAGTATCATGAAAGTAGTTGAAAGCCAAGTTAGTATCCTCGGCCTCATATACATCAAGCAAATGATAGGGCTGAAATATAGGACCTAAATTTTTCATGTTTTCATTACTAAGGTCTTTTTCCTCAAACCAAAACGCAGCAGATGTCAACATTATCTTATGAAAAATTACTTATTAACATTACAATTTACCGTGGAGAAAGTATCCACTACCCCATAATAACTCGTCACGACTCGTCGCGACTATAGCAAAATGCACATTATGATACAGCCTATAGGAAGAATAGGAAGGCTTAGCTGTGGCCTTTTGATATGCTATAATGGTAATGCTTGTTGAAATTAATTTTGTATTAAAATAACTGAAACGATATTATTATGAGATCAACTGCAAAAGTAACGAACTATCTTATAAAACATAAATGTGTTGAATTATGTTTGAATTACATGAATTACACAAAAGAACAAATTTTTCCATAACTCAAAATCCATACGTACGTATTTGTACGTATTTTTATATTATTATTTTTTTTATAGAAGAGGGGGCAAACGAGCATGCGGTTCACCTGATGTTAAGTGACTACCGCCGCCCATGAACAACTGCAACACCAGGGGAATTGCAGATGCGTTGCCGGCCTTTTAAAAAGGAGTAAGCTCTTTTCTTGAAGGTCCCTAAGTCGTATCGGTCCGGAAAAAGCTAAAGGTAAAGAATTCCATATTTAAAAAAAATGTTATTGGTTTTATAACTCATAATTTTTGTG
>JAGSMP010002959.1:0-14084 GCA_029286625.1 Parnassius orleans
ATTATCTTATGAAAAATTACTTATTAACATTACAATTTACCGTGGAGAAAGTATCCACTACCCATAATAACTCGTCACGACTCGTCGCGACTATAGCAAAATGCACATTATGATACAGCCTATAGGAAGAATAGGAAGGCTTAGCTGTGGCCTTTTGATATGCTATAATGGTAATGCTTGTTGAAATTAATTTTGTATTAAAATAACTGAAACGATATTATTATGAGATCAACTGCAAAAGTAACGAACTATCTTATAAAACATAAATGTGTTGAATTATGTTTGAATTACATGAATTACACAAAAGAACAAATTTTTCCATAACTCAAAATCCATACGTACGTATTTGTACGTATTTTTATATTATTATTTTTTTTATAGAAGAGGGGGCAAACGAGCATGCGGTTCACCTGATGTTAAGTGACTACCGCCGCCCATGAACAACTGCAACACCAGGGGAATTGCAGATGCGTTGCCGGCCTTTTAAAAAGGAGTAAGCTCTTTTCTTGAAGGTCCCTAAGTCGTATCGGTCCGGAAAAAGCTAAAGGTAAAGAATTCCATATTTAAAAAAAAATGTTATTGGTTTTATAACTCATAATTTTTTGTGTAAGGTGTTGAGTGTTTCTGTTAATTTTTTATTTTAATATTTTATTTTTATATTCCATATTGTGTGTATTAAAAACGCATTTTCTTTCTAATTAATATTTCTTGTGCCGTTGTAGCTCAAGTACTAAGCACTCGCTGTAAATTTCATAGTACACGGGCAACCCGGGTTCGATCCCTGCAGGCACCAATGAAATTGTTAATTGCAATTTTAAGTGCTGATTTACCGCGGTGCAGGAAAATATCTCGAGGAAGTCTGCATGATTGAGAAATAAGAAAAATAATATTTCAAAGATATGTGAAGTACGCCAACACGCATTGGGCATCGTGGCGGACATTTGCTTTCCTTAAAACTCTCTCAGAAATTAAAGGAGGGCTGTGCCCAGCAGGGGGACGTATATAGGCTATAACTTTAATTTTTTTAACTTTATTATTTCTTAATAATTTTGATTAAATTTTATCAACTTCATTTATCGAACGGAGGAAAACTGAGGTAATTGTATTTCTTTCCTATTACTGGTGTATAAAATGCTTATTCTAATACAAGAATTGTAAAAGAAAAAAAAATCACGTACTTCAATTTTCTTTTGCACTGTACCTACATGTCGAGACTGATAACGAACGAAAGATAATAAATTAAGTAAACGTTTACCAAGTGACGTGCTGTGAACATAAAAGTGTATTATATCTAGGGTGAAAACAATCACTATCAGATAATATAAGAACGTTAAATATACCAAGGACGTTCTTTCAAAATGTTATTACTTGATATGCTATTCAATAGTGCGTAAATATGTGAAGGGCAGTATTGAAAATTATTTTCTTTATTAGTAACTAGCTGTGCCCATAATTCCGTATGTATGAAATTTAAAGATTATCAGTTACTTTAATTGATTAGTTCCTCAATATTGTAGCTGCAGCATGAATGGTTCGACTCGACGAGAGAAAGATCACGCTCGCATGGAATACCAGCGTTACAATGCATCATAATTTTGTTGTTTCCTATAAAGAGTGTAGAGCCGGAAACCCTTTTTATTGTAATGAGCCATTCTATTTTAGTCTCTAAGGTTGTTTTATAGGGCTGAAATGACAAACAAACAGACTATCCGATGATAAGGAGCTACTGTTGATCATGTACATCTGCAACTAACTTCAAAATATGATGTCTACAGATTCCATTTTATTCACTTATATGGACTAAAATCTAAGTACTCACAGCTAGTAAGAATAGTAGCTCTGTATACTTTTAGACTAGAACACAGCAGTGCACGCACTGCTATTTGAAGGCAAAAATAAGTAAAAGTGTGGTACCTACCCAGAAGGACTCCTAGACGAGAACCAGTCGCATGTTTTTTTTAAAGGTAAAAAAATCTTAACTGGAGGGCCAGTCGTATTTTTTATAAACGATGCGTTTGCAAAGTTATACTTACGTCGAATCAGCTGGGTTCTTTTTCGTTAAACTAAATTCATATAAGTGTGAGGCTTAAAAGTGTAAAGTAAAACTTAAAATTCGTATAACTTCGTATTATTAAATATTTTCCGTCAGTAAAATAAATTAAATGCTCAAGCTCTCATCAGAAAATTTAGCTGATGCGTGTGCAAACAAGGAAACGGAAGTACTAAAAATGTTCATGCAATCTCAATGTCCAGGCACGCAAAGATTTTTTAAGTATTAAATAAAATTAATTAATTTATTACGTCAGGCGACACAGGGCCATATATATACATACACAGATACTCGTACAATTATAACTTGTATACTAACACGTCTTACACAACTTGTATTACATTACAAACTTGTATACAATTGTATTGTATTACAAACTTGTATACTAACACAACTTACAATCTAAATACATTTATATACTAAAACAATACACTGACAGTAATGTATACGTATTGTCTGCGTCGTGTGTGGCTGCGTAGTATCACGTAGCCTACCGTGAAAACATCTGTACACAACATCCTTCGACCAAAATTACTTCTTCATGTGGCTCAGTTTGGGGTATTGGGACCCGCACCACAAATAATTTTAAAGTTAACATTATGGCGCGACTCCAACCATTCAACTTTCAACGTAATGTTGGTCAACGATTTGAGGAAATCGGTCTTCAGCCTTCGTAGAATAATGCAGTCGGGATACGTACAGCTGCGCCTTGGGTGTTCAGTTTAGTGTGATACCGCACTGATCACGGGAAAGCGGCTTCTACTTCTTTTTCTTCTCCACATTAATAAAGGCCTCTAATGCCCAAATACTCAAACGCTGCACAATTTTGAGATGCCGTTAAGTCACATAAAGTGACTGTGACACCACGAGACTTAACAACATCTTAAAATTGAGTAGCGTTTGAGTATTTGGCCATAAGTCCGTCCTACCTATACATGTCGCTGTAGGAAATTTTTTTTCTTAAAACATAGTTTTTTTGTAATATAAATTAAATCATCGCCCTATGTAAGCATATAATAATCTATACACATAAATAAAATTGAAGTGTCTTTTTTATAGTATAAAGGTGACAAACGAGCACACAGTCCACCTGATGGTAAGTGGTTGCTGTGACCCATAGACTTTAGACATTTATATCTATCCTCGATTACGAATCAAAATCGTTGTAACCCGCGAGGACTAAGATGGAATGCCTCGTTTCCAGTAAAAAGGGTCTCCGGTTCTCTACACTCACCATATGAAACACAGCAGCGTTAATCTGCTATTTTACGCTGGTATTATGTAAGAGCGTGGCCTACCCCGGTTGAGCCGACCCATTCGTGCTTCAACCATAATATAGCTGCAGCGTGGCTCTACCGCGTAAACTGATTACGGGAAAGTGGCTTCTACTTCTTTTGCTTCTCCACATTAATGAAGCCCTCTAGGTCCGTCTTACCTATACTATCGCCGTAGGAAATTTTCTTCGTAAAACATAGTTTTTTTGTAACATAAATTGGATCATCGCTCAATGTAAGCATATAATATCGGTACATATAAATATAAAAGAAGTGTCTGTTTGTAATATTGAAATAAATGACTTCTATTATGCTCAGGGTGTTATCCTCTTACTATCAGGTGGGATAGAAGTCAAATCAAAATATTTAAAAAATGAAATATATTACATAGCTACACCGTTATAATTTAGCGTGAAGTAACTAAAACAGGTAGGTAAGTCCAACTTTGACCGAGAGGTCAATCGATGGATTCAACTCGGCTGGGCAGCGTTCGGGAGATTACCACACATCTTCTCGTCAGATATACCTCAAAACCTTAAAACTAGATTATACTACCAGTGCGTGTTGCCAGTGATGACCTATGGATCTGAGACGTGATCCTTCACTGCTGGCCGTATGAGGAAGCTCAAAGTAGCTTAGCGAGCTATGGAGAGGGCTATGCTCGGCGTTTCTCTGCGTGATAGACTTAAAAACGAGGATATCCGCAGTAGAACCAGATTGACCGACATAGCCCAAATAATTATCATGCTGGCCATATAGCTCGAAGAAACGACAACCGATGGGGAAGAAAGGTTCTCGAGTGGCAGCCTCGTACCGGCAAGCGAAGTGTAGGGCGTCCCCCCACTAGATGGAGTGACGACCTGGGAAGACATGCAGGAAGTCAATGGATGCAGGTGGCTCGGGACCGTGCTTTGTGGCATTCCTTGGGGGAGGCATATGTTCAGCAGTGAACTTGTGAAGGGCTGTAATGATGATGATGAACTAAAACAATTCAAATTCACTCAGGTATGTATATGAGGAGTAGAGTTTCAAAGCAATTTATTAGGGTTCATTAATTAAAATCAACATCAAAGTTACAGTTACAAAACTTAATATATATAAGATTTATCGCCTTGATTCCATACTTAGAGTGTATATGTATAATAGTGAGAACATTCCGTCAATCCAATTTCACGGCTCCTGGATTGCACGCCTTTAGACAAAGTCCTTAGAGCTCGCGTTGGAGCCGAACTTTCACAATTGAGGTTACTAGATAACTGAATGATATATTTTTTCTGAATGTTCTTAGGTTTTATTTTAGAATGTTGGACTTTATATTTTGATGTTAGGAATTAGAAAATAAGGTACCTAATTAGAAAATATTATTTTAAAATATCATTACTTCTTCACCACAAGTCCAAATTTGGGAAACACAGGGAAACACATCAACGATATTCCGAGCCATAGAATACGATTCGAACCAAGTAATAACCGTCGACTCCCACATTTTTCATACCTTTTGGCGGAAGGTGTGGAAGCAGAGAAGATGCCCTACTGCCTACAAAATAAAACTTTTTAACAGTATATAGTACACAACCCAGGAAAATTCCTAGGCAGAGGAGAAAGCCTACTACCTACTAAATGAAACTTTTTAACAATATAGTATACAACCCAGGTAGATTCCTAGGCAGAGAAGAAACCCTAACACCTACTAAACGAAACTTTTAATATTCACATTGAGTATAGGAAATAAAATTTCCTTATCATCATCAGCACGTAAAAGTCCACTGCTGGACTGATCGCTGTACCAGACGTCTCGCACTTTTGATGCTCATCATACAGTATAATTAAGCTGTTATTTTACGCTGGTGTTCTGTGAGAGCGTGATCCTTCCCCGGTCAAGCTGATCCATTCGTGCTACAACTATAATATAGCTGCAGCATGACTGCCACGTAAGCCACATGTTTGTATGTTCGTCCATCGAAAGCTTCAATGGAACTTTGGTCCGTCGTAATTACATAGTGCGAGTCTGAAAGACGTCACGGTAGGAGGCAACTAATGAGAAGGCCTATTTTCGGTACCGGACTTTGAATGGCTAAATTGATATTCAAATAAAGTTTTTAATTTTGAAGAAGCTTAGTAATCGCTAAGCCCCTGAGCTACCACGGCTCTTTACCACGTGCTCGGCGGTGAAGGAAAACATCGTGAGGAATCCTACATGTCTTAGAAAAAAAATATAAAAAAATATATTTCTAAGACATGTGAAGTTAGCCACCACGCATTGGGGTAGCGCGGCAGACACTTCCTTGCCCAAAACCCTTTCAGAAGTGAGAGGTATACAGGCTGTAACTTTACTTAACTTTAAATAATCGCTGCCCGAAACTTGACTAAGTTTAATGTTTAATTAAAGGCCTCTCCTCAATTTTTTTAGGGTTATAGAGCAGATTAACCACTGTGCTACTCCAGTAGGTGTTGTCGAATTTCACGTGACTTCGAAATGTTGTTATCACTCAAGATATGCAGGTTTTTTTCACGATGTTTTTCTTCACCATATTATCGGCGTAGATCGAATCCACTTTGCTCGTGTACTGTGAAATTCACGGCGAACGCTAGCTCCTGAGCTACGACGGCTCTACCAAAACTACAGAATAAATTTTTCAACTGAGTATGAATGGTCAAATCCAAAAGTATAAAGAATAATGAAAGATACTCAAAGTAATCTCGGAACCGATTTGCATAAAAACTAGAAACGTATACTCAAATATAAAATAAAGCAGTTTTCCTAGTCTGAAATCAAATCGTTCATTTTGAAAAAGGATCTTGTATTATTGTGACCACCAATATGAGCAGAGCATCATCATCAACATCATCATCATCATCACAGTCTATCAAAAATACACTCCTGAAAATAGGTGTTTAATATTACATTGAAATTCTATAGTTAATTATATATCGCCTTCAGTAATGTAAAAATATAATCGTTGCTATGACTACAAAAATACTGTGAAGTGGCGGTGTAAGAACATCCATTACCCCTTATCGTCCCGTGGGTGTCGTAAGAGTTAATAGAGGAAAACTAAAATAGAAGATGGGCAGCAGCATCTTTCTGATAACAGCTCAAAATAATAAAAAACCGCGGTAGCCAACCCGCCTGCTAAGCGTGGCAACTATGGCAAAATTTTCCTATGAGGCGATCTATGGGAGAGGCACATGTTCAAAAATAACTCAAGATACGTATTTTTCGATTCTCATTTTATCCATTTTATGATAAGCTACACATATCAATTATAATTATGATCTCCAATACAACAATTTTTTCCTTAACAATAGACTACCCTCATAAATATACACATAGGTGAGATTATTTGCCACAGTGGTTAAGCATGGCAGGCGGGTTTTTATAATTTCGAGTAAAATTTTTAGTTATTTTTGAAAATGCTGATGCTAATATCTTATTTCATTTCCCTTTGTTGCTTCTTACGACATCCACGTGATAAAATAGGGTTACGATATTCTAACACTGTCATTACAAAGTATAGTGTCGTATGTTGTGTATTATTTTTATATTTTGTCACACATAACATTTCAATGTCGTCATCCTGAATTCGCTTGTCGTATATAAGGATCAAATTTCGGGAAGTAATGTTTTAAGGAACAACAAAGGAAAAGTCTCATTATTAGGAAATACTATTTTATTGTTTACGCTGGTATTCTGTGTGAGCGTGGTCCTTTCTCGGTCGAACTGAAGCGTAGCCCTATTACGTAATAGGTACCTGATATTACATTCGACAATTTTACATTCGCCAAGGGTCACAAATTCCAATGCATGCTATGTATAGTAAATGTATAGCATGCAAATTATAGCGAAACACGACTGCACTGGAGAAATTGTAAAACCTTATACCGTGATTCGTGCTAATAAAGATTTATGGCTGACAGTGAACAATTCACTTGATATTATAAAATTTACAATTTTATCACGTATTGCCATAAAAATATTTATGTCCCTCAAGTCCAACATTTCTGATAGCTTTCATGCAGCTCTATGGATTAACGATAAATTTTTATTATGGCAACAAATTGGCAACGCTCGTAAAGCGGCACTTATTTTTACAAGTTAGTTTTATTATCTTACCTCCCAACGGAATTCAAGATTGGACATGGCTGTACAGTATTATTTTTCAATTTCGTAAGAGTTTTTTCGTCGTAAAGCACCTTACCCCACAATTGCTTATATTACTTGAGAGGATTTTTTTTAAAGAATAAGGGTGACAAACTAGCACATAGACCAACTCATGGTCTATGTGCTCGTTTGTCACCCATCATCTTCATCTATCCTCGATTAAGAATCAAAATGCAGATGCGTTGTCACCCTTGTGGACTAAGTAGTAATGCCTCGTTGCTAGAAAAATGGTTTCCGGTTCTGTGAGAGCGTGGTTCTTCCCCGGTCGAGTCGACCCATTCGTACTACAACTATAATCTACATAGCTGCAGTATGGTTTACCACGTATAACAAAAGGATGACAGAAGCAATAGTTACTTTTATTATTATTTGGACTTACTAGACTGTATAATATCCCAAACAACTGCCTAAATTTGCCTTTAGCCATAAATAATACAACTAATTTAAACCACCCGCAGTCGACTTTATAAATGTATAAAATTCTAGCCGAATAAGCCCTAATGGCTGAATAAATAAAATAAAATAATTCCTCTGGTTACCGTAATATAATGATGGCATTAAATATGGAATCACTAATACCGCATTTGATGTCATATAAGCAGGTGAAAAACAGCCGTTGAGCTTTAAGCACTTGCCGTAAGTTTTACAGTACATAAGCGACCCAGTTTCGATTCCAGAAATGAAATTATTGATTGCAATTTTAAATGCTGCTTCACCACTGTGCCCGGTGGTAAAAGAAGACTTGACTAGCGCTGAAAACTAATTGCTCTATAATTCTTTTAGAATTAAGAAGAAGTCTGTTTCTAGCAGGGGGCTATATATTATATAACTAACAAAATGGATTAAGAAAAAAAAAAAGATGAAGTGCGTGCTATCCACAATTAGTGTTTCGTAGCGCTAGCCCTAACCCCTCTTATTTCCATTCTTCTCTTCCTAAATTGTAATGATGATTATATATACATGATTGTTTCGTTAGTCTAGTGGTCGTAAGCTTATCTGATGATCACGACTTTCAACCTTGAGTGAGTGAGTGGGTGAGTCAATAATTAAAAAATGTCACCTAAGACCTTAATAACTCAAGAAATATAATAGGTTTATTCATTAAATTTAGGATTCTATGTATTTAAGGGGGTAATAAAACCTTATTAGACATGAAAAGTTGCGAGTGTGTAAGTCTAAAGGTTTTTGAGTAATGAGATGGAAGGGGAGACAGAGTTAAAAGTAGTTTATGTAAAATGGAATTTTAAATATTATACCCTGCTTGTGCATCAACCTATTCTTTTCCGAACTAAGTTGACTCTCTGCTGTGTGCCTAGATAGTTTATAGATAAATGAAGTATCAAATATTGATAAAAGTTTATTTAATATCAAATATTGGTAACAAAAATATATATAAAAATTATTAACCCCAATATTACTGACTGGCGATGCGTAGCTCTATCCTTTATAAAGTATTAAATATTGCCATAAGTTAGCAGGAATATATAATTTGTATTCTCACTTCTGTGAAGTTAATTCTGATTACCAATTCAAAAGACTGGAAGTAAGGTAACTGAACTGTATAAAGTACATTAAAAAACTTGAAATAAAAGATTTCAAAAAAAGAGAAAAATTAGAACATTAAGTGTTACTTATTACTCATTGCAAAAAAAAAAAACAATACATTTATTTACATAACATTGAAATATATAATGGGTGACTTTTTTACCGTCTGGAAAATTATATGGTGTTTTGTGTAAGTGGAATAGAAGCTATCCTAGAAAGTATTTGTAAAATATAACTGATAGGCAAATTTTCCGAATATCCAAAAAAATACATAAAAACAATTCATCCTACGGCATTTGCTTAATACTAAAAATAGGTGAAATTAAACGGCGTAGGCTACGATCGATAGTGAATGAAAGTTGTAAGCGCTATAATGAATTTATAAACTGTTTCTAATAATAATTTTTATGCCTACCGTATACTGCAACATCCAAGGCGTATTTAAAAGATCGAAATCAAATTATTTACAAACTACACTGATTGATATTTACAAAATTATACTACATTATTGTTATTTACAAAAAAAAAATCATTTTTAGCGATATCGCAGTAATTGTTCAAAATGTTCAACGTTTCTTTCTAAACACAAACTAGCACGTCTTTGTAAATTGTATTTATCACATTAAATGCGTCTATTATGCGCTGCATTAAATCAATAACACTTTGTGTTTCTTCTGTGTACACTAATCATTTTAGTTCGGCCCACAAATAAGTCTAGAGGTGTTAGGTCTGGTGATCTCCCCGGCCAGTTCACAGGTCAACCGCGAACTATCCACTTATCACCGAATTGGCTGTGCAGATATGCGTGCACAGATCGTTAACACTGAAACGAAGCTCGCTCTTTGATTTTGTGTGGATTTTGGAAACTCTACCTGTGCTCATTGTGCATGTTGTAAATACCAACCCTATACCATAAATATCGACTCGTCGCTTCACAAAATGTTAGTCTGCGCATGGTCTTGCAGCCAACGACAAACTCCTTGCGTGGTCCGGGATCCGGCGCTTGCAAAGCTTGCACGCGTGAGATATGGTATGGATGCATATTCATTGAATGAAGTAGCTTCTATACCACATACTGGCTTACGCCAAACCGACGAGCGGCTTGCCGGGTGCTCCTTCTCAATGTGTCTTCTTTAATGTGTCTGGACAAGGGCGGCCAGCCCCTGCCTATGGCATGGCTGGTAAGCCGCAACTGGTCATGATCACGTAAACGCTGATAATATTAAATCAGTGCTGGGAATTTGAGGAGCAGGGATACCGCCCCTGCGCATCGATTGTAGGTGTTCTTCTTTTGCGTACATTTGTCTCACACCGTCTAAGTTTTCACCAGACAAGACATAAAATCTCACCATTGCTAGGTACTCGACATTAGAGTATTGGTACATGTTTACGATAACTATCAAGCGGCCGATACACACGCGGAATTATAAAAAATACGACGTCACGCCGTATCTAATCGCAAGTGACAGAAAAATGAAATAAGAGTGCGGGGCGCAGGCGGGTATGCGCAGGCGGCTAGCATCAAAGAGACCTACAACTTTTATTATTATAACAAATTTTATTTTATTTATTTTGTATGGAAAGTTGACTTTAAATTAGTAGTATTACAAATTAGTTTAAAATACACATACATATTATTTGGTTGCAGAAACGGAAGGACTATTTAAAATAGAAGTGACAAAAACTTATAGACCATCCGATATAAGTAAGTTGCTAATGAAGTCCTTGGACAGTTTTGCAGACAGCATCAAATGAAAAGGAGATACAGATGCGTTGTCACCACTGAGAACGTAGATGGAATGCCTCACAAACTTTATTCATACTCTTCAGAGCGGAACATAGCAGTGCACGCACTGCTATTTGGCGGCAGAAACAGGTGTAAGTACCTACCCAGACGCACTCCTAGAGACAAAAGTAATCCTACCAACTAGACTAGTAATAATATACTTGTACATTTATGCAGAAACGTGCATTTCAATTAAATTGTCTAGTTTGAGAATCATTTTTTCCCTATATTATTCCTTTTCCTGTCACCGTCCAGCCATCTTTTCAATGTGAGACAAATTTTATTTGTCGCAATCAAAAATTACGCGTTGTACCAAATTCCTTAATGATTTCATTTCTCAAAGGGATCGCATGCCTTGATTTCTTCCTACCACCTAGTGAAAAGCGTAAGATTGCCACCAATATACTGTTTGAAATTTTAGGGAACTCAAAAATTCCATTTCAATAGTAATATGATCATATCGTGCAAGATAATAAAAGTAACAAGATTTTAAATATCTTGCTTTGCAACTTTCTTGCTTGCTAGCTTTCAGTAATTTCCGGGTATATTTTTTTTAGCCGACTTCAAAAAAGGGGAGGTTTAGGCCCGGACTGCCGTGCTGCCAGTTTACGAGGCACAGCTCACAGCTCTGCTTTGTACCGTCGCTAAGCTCAATCACCGCTTCGATCGCGCCATACAAATATGATACATCTCCGCTCAGTGGTATCCACTGAATGGAGACGAAATGTCTGAATAACGAAATTCTATTGGTTGTTTAAAACACATCTCCTCTCCTCTCGTCTCGTCTCCGCTTTGGTGGAGTCAAAATTTGACTGTGATATTCTTTAGTCTGCTCAAAAGGGTAAAAAAACTCTTAATAACAGTAAGAGTCAACTTCAAAGACCTAAAAAATATTTTCACATTATGAAGTCGGTGCTAAGACGTACGACGTAGATATAAATAAATTAAAGCCACAGAATAAAAATTTTTTCGTAGTAAATTACAGTAATTTCCAGCAAACTAAAAAAAATCATTTCAAATCCAGTCTGTTTAAAGGAAAATAAAAACTTGTAAACAATTCATCAAGCGAGAATTTCGAGAGTTGTACAATGGAAACTTTTAATGGGCCCTCGGGGAACGTCCAGATTCCGTTGTTGGAGTGCATCCAAAAATAAACCTTCTGACCAATAAATGAATTAAAAAAATATTTAAATGAAATCTGGTTTATTCATTCTCTCATAAACAAATGTAACATATATTAGATTTCGTTGCGACTTTATAATTATTCCATATCTAATCAAATATTAAAAGTTAATAGGCTTTTTTTTCTTCTTAAATTCATCTTCGGCTGCATCACCACTTACCATCAAGTGGGATAGTAGCCACGCACTGACTTAGAATAAATAAAAAAATGGACAGGAGTGAACAACGAGCCGACAAAGTGCGGTGGTAACGTAAGAAAATCCATCTTCTCATTTTGTCTCTTGAAAAACAAATGAAAACCTTGGTAAAGGTTTATATTTTGCTTCATTGCCTGTAATTTCGCTATCTTTGTCCATTGCTTTAATGTGTTTTGATTTTAAAACAAGATAACGAAGACTTTTCGCACTTCATTGCGCTGAAAGCAGATTCACGTTTAAAGTAAATAACGCAGTGCTGATAATAACAAGACTGTAAATATTTGACATGAGATGAACGCGATAAAAATATAATATTAAAATACTAAGACCAAAACAAGGCTCATATTTTAAACTGTTCGAGTGTTTGTTTTATCAATTTATGTCTCTAACACGTTTGTGTACTTAAAGAAAGACTTGAATGACATGTTTGCTATGTTCTGTTTAAAATATAACATATTCGATTATAATATAACATAATTCAATATTTTGTGTTGTAATTGTTCTATTTTATTCTAGGCCTTAAAGGTGTTATATTTCTGGGCAGTTGGGTTGGTGATTACAGTGACGAGTATTCAGATTTAGGTTATTAAAATAATTGATGGTCGGCGTTACTCATAACTGCTTCCTCTCTTTTTCTACTAAATGACAATACAAAAAGTCATGTACAGAGATAAAAAGTAGTTTATCTTACCACGTAACGTGTTTTTCACGTGGTACTATGACAGCTATACATAGCTGCTGTGGGCTTTTATAGACTGTTGTAATTGGATGGATGGAGCTACCGTGTATGCTTAATACTTGCGATTGTGGTCATAACGTAAGACTTCATCATTGATATTTGGATTGACACTTGTACTTATCTCTCTTATATTTTCAATAACGTATTTGTTATAAAACCGACTGGTTTCGCCTTTACCAGGATATATACTCATAAAATTAACATTAGTTTAAGAAATTGTTATAGTTACTCTCTCTCTCTTTTCATTTACATACGTGCATACATATATTACAGCCTATAAAAGTCCAATATTTCAGGAAATTTCCGTAGTTGCCACGCTTGGCAGGCGGATTGGCAACCGCAGCTTTTTTATTGTTTTGGAAAGTTATTAAGAAGATGCTGCTGCCCATACTCTGTTTCAGTTTTGCTCTGTCGCCTCTTACGACACTCACGGTAGGATAGATAGTGGATATTCTTACACCGCCACTACATGGTCTTTTCACTAAATGACAAATTAAATAGACAAGTAAAGATATAATTAATAGTTAATTAAAGTAAGCGATATTCAATGATAAGAAAGACCGATAACTGTCTCCTACTGTGACTTCATTTAACTAGCGGTAATCGCCATATCTGTTTCCAGATGCGTCTAGTTTTTAGGAACAACAGATGGGGCTACTCAAGGAGATGAGCTAGGTCTGATAATGTCTTGGTCTAACATTTTTGGACTTGTGATTTTACTTCTTGTTCATGTACTTGAAAGCGATAGGTTTTGTGTGAATTGGAATGTCAGTAGTGGTATTTGATGTGTTTTATGATTGCTAAATGTAAGTGAGTCGCCTTCGATGAAAAATATGTCGGGATAATTGGAAACAATTTTATCTAATGAGTTCGACTCTTCTTTGTTCAAATGTTCGCGTCTAATTAGGTTTTGTCTATCGGTGTCGGATGTGTGATTAAGATTGTTAATTAAGTGGTTATGAATGTTGTTTGTTTGTTGATTTGGTTTAAGGAGGGCTTCGATGTTTGGAATGCTAATTACTTTGTCGGATTTGTTTGTATTTTACAAGTGATAATAAATGAGTTGTTTTGACTTCGACTAATGCATTGGGAATAACAATACCGTCATCGATTATTTGTTTTCGACTATTACTCTCCCGGAATTTATAT
>JAGSMP010002960.1:0-15998 GCA_029286625.1 Parnassius orleans
ACTGTGACTTCATTTAACTAGCGGTAATCGCCATATCTGTTTCCAGATGCGTCTAGTTTTTAGGAACAACAGATGGGGCTACTCAAGGAGATGAGCTAGGTCTGATAATGTCTTGGTCTAACATTTTTGGACTTGTGATTTTACTTCTTGTTCATGTACTTGAAAGCGATAGGTTTTGTGTGAATTGGAATGTCAGTAGTGGTATTTGATGTGTTTTATGATTGCTAAATGTAAGTGAGTCGCCTTCGATGAAAAATATGTCGGGATAATTGGAAACAATTTTATCTAATGAGTTCGACTCTTCTTTGTTCAAATGTTCGCGTCTAATTAGGTTTTGTCTATCGGTGTCGGATGTGTGATTAAGATTGTTAATTAAGTGGTTATGAATGTTGTTTGTTTGTTGATTTGGTTTAAGGAGGGCTTCGATGTTTGGAATGCTAATTACTTTGTCGGATTTGTTTGTATTTTACAAGTGATAATAAATGAGTTGTTTTGACTTCGACTAATGCATTGGGAATAACAATACCGTCATCGATTATTTGTTTTCGACTATTACTCTCCCGGAATTTATATTGCTTGTTCTACAGATAATTAAACTCTCAGAGCGGCTAGAAAGGAATTGGTTATTAGAGTCGATTATATTTTGAAGATTTTCGTTCAAATAATGTAATTGATAGGATCTTTCACGTATACTCATAGTTTTGAATTGAATGTAAATGTTTGCAATTATTCTTTATCATAAAATCGTTATCTAGTATACCGTCTGCTTTAATATTAAGGGAGGTGACATGGAAACGATATTTAGGTAAATAATCTAGAGATATGTCGGTGGTGCCTGAGGTTATAATTAAATTTTGGCTACCGAAAATGCCTACGATTGACACGATGTTTAATTTATTTAAGGGTGAAGAACCTATTTTTCCTTTTTATAACCGAGATCCCTGCTCCGGTGTCTGTGATGTGACTGGTTTGCCTTCTATATGAAAAGTGCAGTGTAAGAGGTTATCAGGTGGTGGTACATCATTTTAAAGGCGGATATAGCAAAAGATTTTGTATTACATTTGGAAAGTTTTGTTTTAGGCTTTTTAGTTTTAGCTTTTGATTTCAAACGTGGTTTATTGGAAACAGTGGAAGAAGTGGATGTAGTAGGTGCAGTGGTCTTGAAAGAATCAGTGGATATAGTAGGTGCAGTGGTCTTGAAAAATCAGTGGATATAGTGGATGCAGTGGTCTTGGAAGAGTCAGTGGATGTAGTAGAAATAGTAATAATAGAGTCAGAGGATGTAGAAGGAATAATAAGCTTTGGAAAACTAAGGGTTTGGGGCTGGCTACCCTGTTCGTAGGTTTCAAGTTTGAGAACTAAATTTGTGAGTAAGTGTAGTAACTAAGTCGCTAGTTTGTGTAGACACATTTTCAATTGTGTCTGACACTTAATCAGTGATTTGGAAGGTACATTGTTTGTTTGTGTAGTAAGATCTCGATGGTTTGGCGGTTGAGGACGCCTTGGAGAAATAAGTTCGATTTGCTAGAATTTATATTTGTAGTTTCTCCATATCTGGAGTCGGGATCGGTGAGCAGGATACTGAAGCGATTCCCAACGAGTTGCTCATCTCGTTGGTCGCTTAGTAGTTTAAATGGTTAACTTGGATGGGGCAGGAGTAGTGCGTTGGGCTGACTATTTCTTAAATTGTTATTGTAAGCTCTTTTACAGCATTCTGTTTTATTGTACCCAATATTTTTGAAATAGCTACATAGATTCGTAATTTGTTGTGGTGTGTTTGCGTTATGTACATGGTGTGTGTAAACGGTATATGAGTTCGACTCATAGGCTTATTTGTATTATTATTTGATATTTATGATATGATGATAGATATGTGCGGTCCTTCACGGAGTCCCAGTCACCTCAGATGACCCGAGAGGCTGACCGGGATTAGCCCTTTCACAGAAACGATCACACACCTCGTGAGCCAGGTCCAGATACTTTGTCAGCTTATCAGTTTCGGCTTTCACGAGGTTCTCGTCATAAGGAATGGTAATATCGACCAAAATATCCTTGACTGTGCCAGTCCATCAGCACAATATCAGGCTTATTCAAAGAATAGTCCTGTCTCTGATGATGTTGGTCCCATGAAACCTAGCGCGGTTATTTTCGAGCACGGTTTCCGCAAGTACTTATAATATGGCATTTTCTATCCACGAGACCGTATTTCAGAGCGAGCTCCTGGTGTAGAATCCTGGCTACTGGGTTGTGTCTGTGTAAATACGCAGAGTTTGAAAGCATGAACAACCGGAGATGACATGCCTAAGTGTCTCGCTGGGATGGCGACAAGCTCGACAGAATGTCGACGGCGCCATCCTTTACTGGATGTATTCCGATAATTGTTGGTCTTAATAACCTGATCCTGTATCACAGTCAAAACCTCGGTTTCCCAAAGTCACCGAAACAGCCATGGAGGGGAGGCGCCTGTGTCTGAAAGGCTCATAGCAGGGCAGAACCTCCCGTGGAGCTCCTTCTCCTTCCATACGGTCTCCGAGTCGGAAATGCACTGTACAGCTGGGTCTTGCCATTGCTCGTTGGCTAAGGATAGAGGTAAGCCCTTTATCACACGAAATGATGTCCCTGTAGAGATGGATCATCCGATCTCGCCTGAAAGTAATTACAGGCTGCACACGCGATTACGCATGGTGAAGCGCTCAAAACCGCGCCCACCATGTTTCCGCGGCAGAGTACAGCCTAATTACTGACGATCTCAGGTAATGCATCCTGTGTGACGTCATAACAGTGCGGACTTTTCTATCTAGAGCGTTCAGTTCAGTCTGAGTCCACCTGAGCATGCCGAAGGTGAAGGTGAAGGACAGGCATGACCAACCGTTATATGCGTGTGTCTTATTCACCCGACAAAAGACTGTTGAGCACTTTTGTCAAGCAGAGCATAAAACACATCGCAAACTGACTGTTTCATCACTTCTCATCAATACCTATGTTCTGTGACATACCCAGGTATCGGTATGTTTCAGCCTCGAGAAAGGATCCTTATGTTAATGGGCATAGATAAGTCTATGCCCTCAAAAGTTAACAACCCTACCCTTTTCGACATGGAGGACCGCACTTATTGTATCCAGCTCCATTCTAATAGAATTGCTAAAATCACAAGTGGTGTTTAGCAACCACAAGATAATGAGCGACTGGAGGCGAATAACTTGAGATCATCCATATAGAAAAGGTGGGTCACTTTGCCACCTCCTTTCCAGCTGAAATCCTCAGAACCCCAGTAAGGTACTGAGAGGGTTTAGAGAGGCAGAACCAGATTGGACTCAGACAATCGCCCTGGAAAATACCTTTCTTATCCTTATGTGGTTCTCTTGGCCGTCATCCGCTCGCCTAGATTACAAAGGATCGTACTCCACTGTCCCACACTGCCCGAGTCTCTGGCTCAACCAGTCAACCTTGTGCACAGCTCGAGGACCCTCTTCAGCCATGTATGAGGCACCGAGTCGAATGCCTTTTTGTAGTCTATCCAGGCGGCGGAGGTTCCGACGATTGCGTTTAACCACCTTGCCAATGACCGCGGCAATAAGGTGGTTCCTTGGTTCTACGACCACCGCCCGACATACATTTTGAGCGCGCGACATCACTTGATTAGTATGATGTATTATTATTATTATTATAATTATGGTTATTATGGTATGGTGGTTTTGTAAAGTTGGTGGACGCGTTTTTTCAGTTTAAATAAAGTATTATGTACAGCAGAGGAGCCGATTGTTGAGATAACAGAAAGTAAAGAGAAATAACTATTGGGTGTATGTGTACTGAACAACTGACTTTACTTCGATAACTTGTTACTGACCTAAGAAGACTGTATAAAGAAAAGTGGGACAATTTAAAACTTTATATTTAACTATTTACAATAGCGGCAATTAGTGTATATACAAGGAATATCTAGTGGGAGTCTTCTTTCTTGAGAGTCTTTAGAGTCTTCTTTCTTGAGAGTCTTCTTTTTGAGTGCCGCTGTCGAATCGAGCTGCGGGCCAAAAGGCCCTTATTATATTTCCGCGGCGGCCGTCTCAAGATGATAGTGTTCTCACACGGTGTGCTGTGCGCTCATTGGTTGTTGACCTCCATGATGTCCGGGCTGTGTGCGGGGTGCGCGGGGCGTAACGGGTATGAGGGGCGACAGGGCGGCTGCTCTCTCGCCGTCCGTAACATCCTCCCCGGCGTGCAAGCGAGCCTATACTCTCGGGAGGACGGCAATCTTCCTCACTGGTCGTCATGTACTCCGCCTCTGGTTTGAATCTCCACGTTGCCACCACGCCGTCAGGTCCGGAAACGTTCTCATCCTATTCCCCTCGGCAAACGTTCCGCGGCAGGTTGCGCGTCCACAATCACGTCGAGGTCGTCTTCTTACATCTTGTCGCTGGGCGTCTCGAGATGCTCCGCGCGGGATCAGCGTCGGCAAGTATTCCCGCAACGCCTCCAGTATTCATCAGCGAGCCCTTGCGCCGCTCTCCATGCCAGCGATCGGTGGGTGAGCACGTTGCGGTGATAGGTAGACTCGACGGTCCCAACGATGAAATGGTTGGGTTAACACTTCCTGGTCATTGATGTCGACCGGTACGTGGGTCAACGGTCGAGAGTTGACGGTGTTCCTTCCGTCAACAAGGTTGCTAACGTCTCCTCCTTCGGACTCTTCTGGTGGAGTTGCTTCCAACGCTGCTTTGACTGAACGCGCAGGCCGTTCCCATGCGCCTCCCTGGTTGGGCGCTCGGTGCGATGAACTTCCTCCGTGCGTTGTGTTAATGCAGAAGTCCTTGAGTAGCGGTTTCCATTCTTCCATGGCTCTTCGGAGTTCGGTGTCGGCTCCGTGAAAGTTGAATCCCATATCGGATATATTACCGAGGCCGCGCGCCCTGCCGCCATGCGCCGTAATGCCATTATTGCCAGGTCCGTGGTTGGGCTGTGGACTATTTCCAAATGAACCGCGCGCGTCGTTAGACATGTAAAATAATGCTATCCACCGCTTCTCGTGCCGTCGTCCTATCGTTACCGACAAAGGCCCGAAATAATCTACCCCGGTGTATGTAAACGGTCGCGCTAACGCTCCTAACCTTTCGGGTGGTAAATCGCCTATAACTGCCGGCCGTGGTGTTGCCTTACGTACCCTACATTGCAGAACAATTCCGTTCCACTTCTCGCACGGTCGGTCGTAGTCGGAGGATATAAAATTTTGTTCGTAGGTCGTTGACCACCCTTTCCTATTGGCATGGCTTGCTTCTTGATGCGCCTTTTCTACCAGCAGCTTTACAAATCGGTGGCGTCCATTCAGAATTATAGGTCGCTTCATCCGGTCGTCTACGTCGGCTGCGTCGATTTTCCCCTGGCTCGTAGTATTCCGTCTTCAATTATGGTCGAGCTTCTCAAAGCGCTGCCGGTGACCAGATTCTTCCCTGCTGAAGTCGGCTGATGTCTTCAGCGAAGCTGTCGAGCTGATTGCGTTCCACCCACATCCGCTCTGCCCTTTGGATGTGTTGGCGTTAACTCTCGAGCGTCCTCGTATGGCATCGATGAACTGCAGTACTCGTGCTGTGGCTGATTAGTCTCTCGTGAAGAGAAGCGTTCTATCTCTGCAGTATGCTTTGTGCCTTGATCGGGGCGACTTTCGCCTTGGCCGCTACTAACGCAACCGTTTCGTCGCGATACCGAATACGCCAATATGCCGCGGATGCGTACGCTCGTTCACTAGCGTCGTTGAAGTGTGGAGTTGACGTTCTACCACTCCCCGTAGGAGCATAGCATCTCGAAGTCGAAGTTGTGTTACCTCGACGACCCGCAACCACCTTCGAAATTCGCACTGCTCCTCAGGTGGTTCGTCGTCATCCATCCGACCTTCTACATACGCCACAGGTCCTGCAGCAGGATCTTCGCCGTAATGGTGAGGTAGCTGAGCAGACCGATGGGTCGAAGACCGACATTACTGCGCTTAACGCCTCTCTTGGTCGGTGGTCGATGAAACATCTTCACATCATACGGCACCCTGTTCATGGACGTGTTGAAAGTTAGCGCGTCCTCTTCGGCCATCCATAATAACCTAGGTTCTTCCTGGCCGTTTTGCGTTGTACCCACCTCCTTGGGCTTTCGTGCCAGCAGCTCCTCTGGTTTGTCCATTAGTAAGGCTGCATGGTTCAAATTCCATCCCGAGCGTGAAGCCTGCCTCTTGGTGTAATTTGGTGACCTGCATTGCCGTATCTATCGCTTCTTCCAACTTTGCGTAACTGTCTAGGTAATCGTCCATGTAATGACTATTTACGATGGCGTTAAGCGCTCGTGGATATGCTTTTGCGTGTGCGCGCGTTGTAATCCCTAACGCTGTGCGCGAGGAGAGGCTCCTTACCGAAAATCATCGAAGTCATAACATACTCTCGGCGGTCCAGATCGCTCGTTTCCTCGCCACAAGAATAGTTGCACGGGTTGGTCGCGGCGGTCGATTTTAATACGTAAAACATCTCGCGGATGTCCGCTGACACGGCTATTTCGTTTCCTAAACCTAAACAGTATAACGGTAGGTTCCGTAACAAGTCGGGGCCATCGAGCAGGTAGTCGTTTAAGCATTTGCCTGATGCGCGAGCTGCTGCGTCAAACACTAATCTTAATTTTCAGGCTTGTTCGGATTACTGACGGCGAAATGTAGGTACCAACTCTTGGGGCTTTCCTTTCCGACCTATTGGCTTCACTAGCATAGCCTTCTCTAGGAGGTTGTTCATTTGTTTCGTATGCACGCGTCTCGAACTCCGGTGACTGGTCCATCCTACGTTCGATGGTGTGGAGTCTTCGAGCTGCTATCTCGTAGCTCGGTGGCAGCCTGACGTCATCGTCCCTCCGGCAGGAGTCCGACTGGTATTGCTCGCCGACCCTCTTGACGGTGCGCTGGAAGATGTCAACAGCCCGCTCCTCTTCCCGCCTTGGTCTGCTTTTTGAGCGATATACCTATTGAGTCGATCTCGTACTGCCTCTTGAGAAGATCGGTCAACTCTTCATCAGGACTGGCGAACGTCTTCATATCCTTATCTAAACGTCCGTTAACGCTCGATTATGTGTATACCGTTTCACTGTCTTTTTACACATAACGCGCGGCGCGGTCCCTTGAAATCAACCCATCCTAAGAATTTTCTAGCCGCAATGGGTTGCTTACGACGTCCTATGCGTAAATTACGCGTTATAATTAGATGCCAGTTGTCTGACCCTATTTACTTTCCGCATCACTATAACATACCTCGCTCAGTAAGCCACGTAAATGTTTCAAACGTAGACACTCCTTACCGACGGACTGCGAACCTACTGTTAAATTATTGTATTGTTCGCGCACTTACGTTATACGTTTCATTTTTCGTTTTGCGTATCCCTATTGTGACTATTCGGCTATTATTCTCGCGTTGGTTACTAGATACGCCTCGAATATTCAGCAGCTTCGTCGGTCCTTCCGCGTCTAACTCGCGAGCTAATTCGTCGTCGATCAACGATATCGTGGACCCTTCGTCGAGGAGCGCGTAGGTTTCGATCTCTTTACCACGCGGTCCGTGCATTGCTATAATAGGACACACTTATAACACTGACGCACTTTTAGCTGTATTTGACGCGACGAGCACTGTTTCACCTGAATTTGCAGATGTTTCCGGTGTCTGATTCTGGCGGGCGTGAAGTAACGCGTGGTGAGGTGTTGCGGCCGTCGACGCCGCATTTCTGCCTTGCACCTCAGGCGTCGGTGCCTGCTGCTTGAACACATGAAGCACACTCCTCTTCCTTCACCCACTTCCACCGGCTATCTACGTCCATCTGCTAATTTCTTGCACTTGACTATCGTATGTTCACCACCACAACACAAACACTTAACACTTTCACTGTCACTATCTCGTGTGGTGAATGTCCTTACATCATGAGGCCTATCTTCTACGCGGCGTGTGAATATAAGCCTTTTCGGCGGCGGTGCTTCTTTCTTCACGGGTGCTTCCTAATCGGCGCTGCGGAGGTGTAGGCATGACTTAACGCGCGGTCAGCCTCTCATCATAAACTGTGGCGTGACGATATCCGGTTCGTCAGCACTTCCGTAGTGCTCGCATAATCGCACCAACGTGATCGTAAATGAGGACTTAATTTACTCGTAACTTCCTAGTAAGCATCGGGTTTTGTAAGCATCCTTTACCGTCGACGTTTTTCTAACACTGACGATATTCTGTAACTTAATCGCGAACGTATTTAATTCCTGAGCGGTTAAGCCTGGGCGCGGAAGACGTCTCAGATCTTCTAACGCGCGATCTATAATTACCTCTGAGCGACCGAAACACTGCCTAGTGTCCGCATAATATCCGCTGGGTCCTTCGCGGTAAACAGTAATGCCGATACTGCCTCCCTAGCCTCACCACGTAAACAGTTTCTTGCCATATTTTCCGTGTCTGTGAATCCATACAAACGGTGGATTCATTCATCGCGGCTTTAAACGCTAACCATTCCGCGGCGAGCCGTTGAAAATAAACAGAAGTCCTGTGTTTGCTTCGCGGCGGCTGGTCTGAATCGTACCATATTCTCTAATGCTTCCGCTAGCCGTTCGATACCCCTATCTTTCCTCTCGGGTGAGCGACCTACCTCTATCCTATTTCCTTCTAACGATACACGACGATTCGGGGATGTATCGTGATTATATATGGCCAGGACCTGCCTACCATCGCGACGATACGGCGACGATACGGCGACGATAATCTACGTTCCTCGCGGCGATGTAGCGATGGCGACCTACGTTTTGGCGATAGAGTGCGGCGTTGGGCGCGCGTCGGCGACGTAACCCCCATGACGATTCACCTGATTCGATTCTGCGGCGACTCACTATCCCTTTGTACTATATATTCGCGTGACGTGGTTGTTCGTTATTCGCGACCGTCCTCCCTGGGCATCTTCAATATACACGGTAGCGCAGGTACGTAATCGTCCCCCTTTCGGTGGGGCCTGCATTTGATCGATGCGGGGCGCGGGCTGAGACAGGCGGCAGGGCGGCTCCCCGCACAGTCTCCACGTTATCTAACCATTGGTCGACAAGATTCCACTTTCTGTTATTTCGGCTCCTTCTAAACTTTCCTCGGTATCTTCTTGTAATTGCGCGATGTCCCTAGCGTATTTCTTTTTAATTAAATCTTCCTCGATTTGTAATTTTTCCTTCTAATCGCGGCGAGTTTTTCAGCTGTGTTGTATTCAATTTGTTTTAATTTCGCGATTGCGCTAGCTGTCGACCGGGCTGAACGAACTGACGGGGCGCGCGGCGCGGGCTCAAGTACAGCGTCGGTAGCTACGGGCGCGGCGGTATGTATCGTTAAACTCATTTCGGTGACCGGAAGATCTTCAATAATCGCGGCGAGTGTATCTGTACGCGGCGCGGATGTGCTGGCTTCTAACAATCGCTCGGTCGTGGACACGGATATAGCGGGGCGGCGGCGCGGGCGCGAGCATAGCTGCGGGCGTCGGCGGGGGCGGGCGGCGGGCGCCTGTGTCAACGATAGATAGTCTAAGGGGGACGCGGGGGCTTCCTCGAAGATACGCATTCCCACCGGCGTTTCGTCGTCGTTCCTGGGCTTCTGGCTTCTTGTTTTACGCATGGCGTCTTCAAAAATACGTAAAGACGCACGTGTTACGTTACCAGTCGATTACAGTTTGACACCGTTAGGGAGTAACCTACTGGTCGCGTAAACGTGTCTAAGAAACGAGAAAGTTAATTTGACGAAGTCAGACTATAGTTAGAAACGTAGATACAATTTTGCACGATGATCTTCTCTCTTCTGTACGGTCTTCTGGCTTCGGATCTTCCAGCTTTTGATCTTCTGCTTCGATCTTCCAGCTTCGATCTTCTGGCTTCAATCTTCCAGCTTCGATCTTCTGGCTTAATCTTCCAGCTTCGATCCGGCGGCGATGGACCAAAATTATTATGTACACAATCCGGCGACGAAGGATCCAAGAATTATTGTGTACAATCCGGCTCGAAGGACCAAAATTATTACGTACAGCAGAGGAGCCGATTGTTGAGATAACAGAAAGTAAAAAAAATAACTATTGGGTGTATGTGTACTGAATAACGACTTTACTTCGATAACTTGCTGAACTAAGAGGACTGTATAAAGAAAAGTGGGACAATTTAAAACTTTATATTTAACTATTTACAATAGCGGCAATTAGTGTATATACAAGGGAATATCTAGTGGGAGTCTTCTTTCTTGAGAGTCTTGAGAGTCTTCTTTCTTGAGAGTCTTCTTTCTTGAGTGCCGCTGTCGAATCGAATGCCTGTGAGCCCAAAAGCCCTTTATTATATTTCCGCGGCGCCGTCTCAAGATGATAGTGTTCTCACACGGTGTGCTGTGCGCTCATTGGTTGTTGACCTCACGTGATGTTCGGGCGGTGTGCGGTGCGCGCGGGCGTAACGGGTATGAGGGGCGACGGGCGGCTGCCTCCTCGCCGTCCGTAACATAAAGATTGCCTAGCTTTGTTCATTGCAACGAATTTTATCTTCAGTGTAAATCGGCTCTGCTTCGCAAAGACTAGGAAATTATTTTGTTCTTAACATTGTCCGATGGGGCTAATGCCATTAATAAAAATGTTAAGCGCTTTCCTTCGTTGTCGCTAAGCGACCTAATAACGTCTTATCGCATATTTCAGCGTTTAACTTTTCAATTATTTTAGAGCGACAAAGGTCGACTTGTGAAAATATTCGGTTAACGTTTCTGTAGGTTTTTGGAACATGGATTGCAGTTCAAGTTTAAGCTGTGCTATGGTTTTAACCATAGACTTAGGATATACTAGCGTATAGACCAACATAGTGTGCAAGGGAGAAGAAAATTCTTATGGAAAAATGCAAGATAGAAAAGGATACCAAATCTCATGACTCTAACCGATTTTGAATGACAGGTCACACAATTCGGCACGCAAGAAATAGCTCCGAGATATTTTGTAATTTTTTAAAGTATAATAGTGGTTATTTTAGTAAGTAACTTTTTCCAAAATGGTTAATTGTTCCGTGAGTGACTGTGCTGTTAATACTAGAAATAATCCTGATAATTTCACATATCACAGGTAATCTCAAGACGTCGTCAATGTTATGACGCGTTTATTTTTGGTTAAATTTATGTTACATACTGTTTAAAATATAGAATATATTAAATTATTTTGTTAATTTTGATATTTTGCAAAGAAAAAAGTCACGTTGTTGATAATTTGCATGAATTTGGTAAATACATTTTTATACAAAATATTTTATATGTATAGGGATTGACCTCAACTATATCAAAATTAATGTCGATATTTATCTTGAATGTTTATAATGAATCGATAGACTTGCTTCACAACAAGAAAATAAACCTCGGTTTGCGTTCTAAAACGTAATTTTATTTTGCCGTTTTCAAACAGATTCCTCCGGATTCTATAATTAGAAAAAGTGGTTAAGGTTCATTGAAGGGTTGGTTGGAATGCAAAGAAGAACTCAACAATTTGCAGCAAACATTTTCTTGAGAAGTATAAAGAAAGTAGAATAAAAACAATTTTATTAAAAGGAGTCATTTCTACATTATTTGTACCAGTAAGTAAAATATTGTTATAATAAGACTTCAAAATATAACTTTTAAAACTTTAGATAAATATAGAGACAGATTTTCATACATTATAAAACTGTAGTACATTAAAGAGAAAAAAAATCTTGCGATTATCCTCTTTAAGCCATTATGAACCCAACTAAGTATCTATTTATCAACCAAAATAAATGTATAACCTTGCTTAACCAACCGCACAGCCTCACGGTCACATCTAGTACAATATTCATAGCATCATGCTATTTTCCCCAAGGGGTTGAGCGGAGCTTCGAACTTCGGATTATATTCCCAAATCATAAAGATAAAACTTTTAGCGTAGTTAGGTATAGATATTGGTAATGCTCTCAAGCGCTATTAGACGACCGCGCATGAGACGTGATAGTATAAACCATAGTATTTGATACTCACAACGGTCAATGCCCGATTCATGCTTGATGGCCGACGACATTGTCGCGAGGGCTTAAATAGCGTGGTTCATCCCCTACAGCGTTAGTCGTAGAGAAGAGGAACTCGTGGTTAATAGCTGCGCAGATCAATAGATCTGCGAAATTGTTGCACTGGCCGCGGTCAGTCCATGAACGAGTGACCATTTTCTAACATACCGTGATTGAGAGAATAGAGAGTGCATCTGTATCCTCAGACACTTAGTTCACTTTACTGTGTTAAGATCATTATGTTTTTAAAATTCATGCAGCTAAATGATAATAAGTTTATTATTATTTTATACTTTTCAGGGACAGATGAAAGAATATAAACTTGAAGCATGATGAAGCCTCATAAACCTATTGGCCTTTAAACAGAGCAATCTTATTTAACTGATTCCTATAAGTTTTTCCTTAACTTATTAAGTTTACATTCATACTTAAGTCGAATGTTAAAATAAACTTCTATAATCTATTTAATTATTAATTATTAAATGTTTGTAATTATCACAAGTAATACTTATATGAAAAATAAAGCAGCCATTATGTACTCCGTGTCCCTGCTTTTTGTTTCTCCATCAAAACATTTTGTAAAATATATAAATATAAATAGGTATATACTTAGTTATGTATCTACCTATTTATACTAACAATATGTTAAAAATAAATCCTGGGAAACTGCCCACGGCAGTAAATATTTTTTCCAAAGATCATAGCTCGAAGCCAGAGTTATTTATTTCAACCCACATGCTTCAACTTTGAAAGTCGAAGAATGTGGGTTGAGAATGGGTGAGTTAACCGTCAAACCTTTTGTACGCCGATGATCGTCATATTTGCATCGTCGGCGGCCGAGTTGCAATTATGGTTACTTTAATGAACCGGTCATTAAAAGAAAGAGGTGAAAGAAACAAAGACGTAGACAAGAAGATGTTGGTTTGAAAGAGAAGAAAGTAAAACGTTATGTGAAATAAGAATAGAAGGAGTTGATTGAGCAAGTGGATGAGTTTGTATATTTGGATGTTTATTTAGCAGGGATGGTAGATATGATAAGGATATAGAACGACGAATGAACGCAGGAAATAGAGTGAATGGGGCTTTCACGCTATTGTGAAGAGTCAGAATGTGTCAAAAAGGCACGTTTGGAATTCCAATGCTGTGTTAGTCCCTACTTTAATGTATGGTAGTGAAAGTTGGGTCTGGGAAGAAGCATGAGAGTAGAATAAATGCTAGAAATGGTGTAAGGATTATTAGGGCTGAATCTGAATGACAGGGTGAGAAATAGTGTGATAAGAGAAAAGTGGTTTGCAGATGACGTTGTGACCAGGATTAAGAAAGGAATGCTTGGTGGTTTGGTCATGTAGAAAGAATGAATGAAGAAAGAGTGACAAAGCAAATTTATGCTGCAGAAGTGAACGGCAGAGTCGGGACGCCCAGACGAAGGTTTATCGACCAAATTGGCGATATATTGAAATGGGCCAGATTAGGAGTACCTTAACGACGAGCGTGTATGCGTAGATATATGGGTCTAAAGGAGGAGAGGTGTGCCAGGATCGTGCCAAATGGACGTCCGTAGTCTCTGCCTACCCCTCTGGGTGACAGGCGTGAGTGTTTATATTATGTATGTATCATAGCTCGAAAATACATCATTCTGATGTGATTATTGGGGAGGTTTTTAAGTTTTTCGGTAGTTACCTGGGATTTTATACATTTGAATTAAAATCCAACAAAAGGCAGTAGGTTCAGTTTATTCCAGGAACATGTTATATGAATATTTTTAAGTATTTTAGAACTGTCATGTAAAATTCAGTTAATTTTTGAAGTTATTCGACTCATGCACTAAACAATTTTTATAATCTTTTACAGCTCCTTAACAATAATTTTCGATAGTCCTTTATGTAAAATATACATCACTAGCTAACGCACACAATGACAAATCAAAATTGGTCACGCTTCGGGCTGTCAGGTGGTCTATACGCCAGTATATTCTAAGTCTATGGTTTTAACGTTAGAGAATTTTTCAATAAGGAATGTTCTTAAACCGGTCCATGAGGCATGTTCTTTACTGTGAACATCTGCCGCACCTGAACCAGTGATATTGTTTAACGCGTATACAAAAGCACTACTGACTTCTGGTCCGCTGAACTTAAGTCGAAAGCTGAATTGCATGACCTAACGAATCTGTACACTTGGTCGTTATTATCTGTGTCGAATGAAGGAATTAATTCATAATGGTGATGTCTACACATTTTAGGTTCTTTGAGATTGTTTTATTACAGGCAATGATAAATTGATATAATAGAATAGTAATATAGTAGTATATAATTGAATAGTACGATTACTTATATTAAAAAATGAATGTGAATGAGGTGGTAGACAGAAAATATTTTGTAAAATGGAAAAATAGTAATTGAACAAACAAGTTTAGCCACTCACTACAGTAACAATAAAATGGAGCTGCATGGTTCAAGATGTTTTCAAAAGCCTTCAGATACCGTACGTTGCCTTCTTGTTAAGCGATGCTGTCCCGTCAAATTGGTACTTTTTACTTCGTCTTTACGCGACTTGCGGAATGAATCACGCAAGATCCTACCGACTGCGCCAAATTTGTTATGTGGCAGAGACAAAACTTTAAAAATAAATTTATATAATACTTTTAAACTAACTTAAAATATAGTAGTTGATACAGATAACTTGGGAATGGAATATGTTGAGGATCGAAAGATTTGGTTTAAATAGTGTAGGAAGCTAGAGGTGGGGTAAACATAGGAACAACATTGTTCTTGGTGTTATGGTTAACTTATGGTAAACTATAAACATTAACATATAATATTACAATCGAATTAGTATGGCTTAAGGAAGTAAACAATATGATTTATAAAGTATACAGGTCTTATAACATAAAGTAAATAGTATCCTATGACATAACATTAGTTTGGCTTCTAAGAAAGTAATTTAGTAAATAAACAATATAAACTATACAGGACTTATAATATAAAGTAAATAGTATCTATGACAAAACACTGTAATATATACGTATATAATTTTTTTCCACTAGAAGTAGCACTTTACTAACGCCTTCACTAAAAACAATGTTTCGTATCGCACGTAGTTATATTACGGGTATTATGTATTATGTATGAGTGAGCGCTAGCACACGGATCTTTAAAGGTTCTTAACAACCTACCCCATGTTGATTTTAATATTATGTTAAGCTAATAATAGTGTAACCAAATATATCGAGAACCTAATGTTTAATTAATAGAATTAGGCGTTACTTTGTGACATCCATTATATTAAAGTTGGTGCTACTACTACCGGTGTGTCTTCCTAGTGTAGTGGTGGTGGGAATAGTGGTGCTGGGATTAGTGGTGACGAGGATAGTGAACGCAATTGAGGAGGGTAAATAAAGCACCTACTATGAGTTCCTCAAAACTTCAAATGCAAAATTGATAACAAATAAGGGATTGTCTTATATACCAACAATGCTGAAAGCAGAACTTTATGAAATTATAAAAGAGCACAAAGAAGCGCCGATTTATGAGGCTGACCAATTATTGCTTTCATGGCCATAAAGTGGTTAGGTTGCCCCCTTACCACTGCGATTTAAATGCGATTGAGTTTATGTGGAGTCTTTTAAAGAGACGAGTAGCCAGCAATAATGTCGGCCAAGAAGCTGGGAATATCGTGAAGTTAACTGAAGAAGCTTTTTCATCTATAACCCCTCAGGATTGGCAAAAGCAGTGTGAACACGTAAAAAATTTAGAAGACAAGTTTTATGTACTTGATGGCTGTTTGGATGATATTACTGATAAATTCATAATTGAATTAGGAAATGACAGCAGCACAGATTCGGATACGACAGATGATGATAACGACGTTTATGAAAGTGACAGTGATACGAGTATGTCTGGAATTGTTCCTTTCGACCATAATTATTGTCGGAAAAATAAATCAATAAATAATT
>JAGSMP010002961.1:0-14111 GCA_029286625.1 Parnassius orleans
TACTATGAGTTCCTCAAAACTTCAAATGCAAAATTGATAACAAATAAGGGATTGTCTTATATACCAACAATGCTGAAAGCAGAACTTTATGAAATTATAAAAGAGCACAAAGAAGCGCCGATTTATGAGGCTGACCAATTATTGCTTTCATGGCCATAAAGTGGTTAGGTTGCCCCCTTACCACTGCGATTTAAATGCGATTGAGTTTATGTGGAGTCTTTTAAAGAGACGAGTAGCCAGCAATAATGTCGGCCAAGAAGCTGGGAATATCGTGAAGTTAACTGAAGAAGCTTTTTCATCTATAACCCCTCAGGATTGGCAAAAGCAGTGTGAACACGTAAAAAATTTAGAAGACAAGTTTTATGTACTTGATGGCTGTTTGGATGATATTACTGATAAATTCATAATTGAATTAGGAAATGACAGCAGCACAGATTCGGATACGACAGATGATGATAACGACGTTTATGAAAGTGACAGTGATACGAGTATGTCTGGAATTGTTCCTTTCGACCATAATTATTGTCGGAAAAATAAATCAATAAATAATTTAAAAATTAAATTGTGTTATCATTCACAACATTACTAGTCTTATAACTAACTGTATATTATTTAAATAAGCAAGTAAAACATATTAATCAGGGGTTTTCAAGTTTAGATAATTTTGCCAGCAACCACCAAGTGGGGTAAATGCTCTATATATTGTTGGCAGCACTGACAATGCTGCCATTTCCCAAGGCAGGGGACATCTTACGGTGAACGTGTAAGTATATTTTATATACAACAGTATGTAAAATATACTTACTTTTGATTCTTATTTCTTACTGGCTATTCACAGGACAGAGGCTTTTCCGAACCGATGGCAAATCTTTACACATGTAAATAAAATTAAAGTGTCTCTCTATAATATTGAAATTACTTTTAAAAAGCTCATGGGGTTATTTGCATGGTATTAAAACAAATTACCATTTATAAATATATTTTCCGTCTGTCTGTCCTCGCTAATCTTCGGAACGGCTGAACCGGTTGTGATAAAACATTACGAAATGTAAAGCAATGCCAGGGAAAAGGGTATCTAAAATGGAAAATGGGCAGCAGCATCTTCATGATAATAACACAAAATTATAAAAAAACTGTAGTTACCAACCCGCCTGCCAAGTGTGGCAACTATGGCACAATCCTACCCTATGTTAGTTCTACGGGAGAGGCCTTTGTTCAGAAGTGGATCTTTTAAAGGCTGTACTGATGGATTAATGAAAACAATTAGAAATAAAATAAGTAAATAATTTCACCTCCTCTCAACATTTCCCGATCGGCCTAATAGAGTGTTTTGTGGAAGGTTGCCAATATCGAAAACAATGGCGTGCCTGTTTGATAAACTCTGTCGCCTCCTGATGTACCTTTACTGCACAGTATCATGTTAATGACTGTACCGACGGATGCTGTGTTAATGGAACTATAGGATTAGATTTTCACGGGTGCACGTACCAAAGCCGTGGTAGCTCAGATAGTTTGCGCTCGCTGTAAGTTTCACAGTACGCGAGCAACCCGGGTTCGATCCCCGCCGACACCAATGAAATTGTTAATTGCAATTTGAAGTGCTGATTTACCACGTGCTCGGCGGTGAAGGAAAACATCGTGAGGAAACCTGCATGTCTGAGAAATAAGAAAAAAAATATTTCGAACACGTGAAGTTCGCCAACACGCATTGGGGCAGCAGGGGCGGACATTTCCTTGCCCTAAAACCCTCTCAGAATGAGAGGCCTGGGGCAGTAGTGGGACGTATATTGGCTGTAACTTTAACTTTTTAACTAACGTACCAAATGCGGGATCTCGGATCTCCTTTGTCGAGACTTTAAGGTTAGTTTGATTTCTACCGGTATTGATAACGAAGCGTTTACCGAAGTGGCGGCGTAAGTAACTACATATCGTCCCGTGGGTGTTATGAGACGACAGGGGAAACATCAGAAGATGGGCAGCAGCGTCTTGACAACTATGGAAAATATCCACTTATGGGGCAATCTATGGGGAGGCCTGTGTTCAGCAGTGGCCTTTAATAGGCTGTAACGGTCACGGTAAGCGTGACAATCGAGCACATCATAGTCCACCTGATACGTATACTATAAACACACATACCATAGACACCGATATCTTCGATTAAGAATCGGAATGCAGACGCTTTTCACCCCTGAGTTCTATGATGGAATTTAAAGAAAGTATGCAGTTTTCGTCAATCACCAAACACAGCAGCTATAGGCTGCTTTTTTATGTGGGTCTCCCATGGGCCTCCCCAGTCACCCATGGGCCTACGGGGCCTCCCATTCCTGCTACCGGCATAACACACTGTAACATAACTGGAATCGAGAATTTGAGTTGGAAAAGACATAAACTGAAAATTTCGCTCGTGAATAAACGGCTTAAGAATACTGACACAGAAAAGAAGAAGATTGCAACTAAACACTGCCTTAAGCTACCTGCATCAGCAAACAAATACGCATCGGCAAAAATCGACTACACAATGTTGCATCAGGTCGTCACTCTGTCTAAAGAACGGCAGAATACCTCAATCTAGCCGGGCACCGGAAGAGCATATCAAGGAGTGGTGGAGAACTCTAGCTCCATCCTTCAACGAGAAGAATCCTGAGAAGGCTACCACCGTCGGTGCTGCGGTAGTGTGCGAGCGTAACCGCAGCCGCGAAGTTTAGCCAGTAAGAGTTCCGTAATTAATATGACCAATTTTTATTGACTAGCAACGGACAACGTATCACATCAATTTCTTTAGAGTATTTTAACAGATCGATTTACCGGAATCCGAGTCTAAAACCTAAGTATCATTGGTTTTCAAGAAATTACTTTAATTTTATGTACATTATTTCAACATCACCGACATTTTGCATTCTTATTATTTTCTGTCAACATCGGCTAAATAATTAACAATGATATCGCCTAGTTGGCTTTGGAGATCTTAAACTTTCATTTGTGTGGTTACCAGAATCACGCAACAACCAACATTTATTACTACTTCTTCGCATTTGATATCAGGAATTATTTATTCGCTTAACGCATTTTCTCTATTGCTCTACACCGCACCGGAAACTCGCCTGGTTCCGGCTTAAGGCGCTATCAATCGCCTCCGAAACGCCACTTTAATTTTTTTCATTATTAGAAACTTCTAGTTGCTATAAAACAGGACAAATTTGCATTCCGAAACTGTCCGCGGGGACGAGGAATGGATTACCAAAAAAGGGACGGTCCATTTCAAAATGGGACTTATGGTCATATTAGGCATAACCTGTCTATCGCCTCCACGGTAGGCATGTATCCGAGGATTATACGAGGATTTCTCCACATACTAAAAAAATAATAAGACCTATTATATAATTATTTAAGAACTTTATCACAGCTTCATTATAAATTTTGAAAATTTAAGTGAGAATTTTGTTGCTAACTAACTTTAAATCGTTATAGATCCTAAATGGTTATTCAAAATCAGAAATGATTTGAGAAACCTAAAGATGATTTTCAAATACCTATTTTATGATACCCCTTACGACATTAGAAGTTCGTCGACTTTCATTTTTCTTTCTCATGGTAGTCGCAATATTGAATTTTGATTATTATAGTCCAGTCATTTTAGCATAAAAGAGGTCAATCTCGGTTAAAGATAATAAGCTGAATTTTCGTATATACCTTCATTTTGGCGTTCTAAGTTGTCTAAGTTGTCTCAAAAGCACATTTTAAAGATAAAATACTTAATTATTTTTCTACAATCTACTTTGAATAAATTAATATATACAATAAGTATTTCATTTAATGACTTTTTAATTACACAAAGTAGGTAAGTATTATTAAATGAATATATTAAAAATATGTAAAATGTTATTAAATAGAATGAATTAACTGATAAATAAAACAAATTATTTAAAATTCAAGGTAGTATTCATATTGAATATCTTCACTGTTGACCTTGCATTACAGTACGTATGGCTGAGCGCTGCGCGCTCACCACCCTCTACCGCTAAAACAGTTGAGCGCATAAAAAAATGTTTTATCATAGATGTTAACATCATTAGAGCAATAGAAACCGAGATAATCGCGAAATTTTTTTTACCTTTGACCTTGAATAACGAAATTTTATGACACTTTTGAGACAACTTTCAGAACGCCAAAATGAAGGTATATACGAATATTCAGCTAGTTATCTTTCATTCCGAAGTTGATTGCTAATTTGACTGGACTATTTCTGTTATGTCTTTTGTGACACACGAGATTAAGACAAATCGATTTACGTAAGAATCATCAAAATCGGTCCAAGGGTTTGTTCTCTAAAGCGCTACAAAGGAACACACATACATAAATTTATAAGCTGATAAACACATTACCCTCCTTTGCGTCACGAATTCTGGTAAAAGGTCGTCTCTCTTACTAGTATCGTCCAACACAGCGCTTGGCAAGATAAGACTGCCACACGAGAACTCTTCCGCATCTGTTTTTGTTCGAACTATATGGTCGGCTTATTGCCACTTCAGCCTACTGATCCGCAGGGCTATGTCAGTTACTCTTTTTGTCTTTCGAATATCCTCGTTGCGGATCTTGCACGTTAACACGCAGAGGAACTTCTAACGCTCTCCGTAGCCCGCCTAGTGTTTAATGAAAGAAGTAAAAAAGCAACAGCTTATAATAATCGTTAATTATCTCTTATTTAAATTATGTATTAATTATCTCTTGTTTACGCTTGTATTCTGTAAGAGCGTCGTCCTTTCCCAATCGTGACGAGCTGTTCGTGCTACAACCATAATATACCTGCAGCATTGCTCTACCACGTACAAAACGTGCTTCTTTTGAGACAAGGGGCTTTTGGGACAATAAATAAGTTTAAAATTTCATCTATATTGGTTTTCTACTTTGTCCTTGCAAGTCCTACTTTTTAAAAAAGAAAAACATATGTATAATAATATGCTAATAAATATACATGGATAACCAGATTTGCTATAGCTACAGTTTGTGGATTTAATGCACAGTCTATATAATATTAATAATAAATCTACTAATTTTATTACACATTTCTGAAATGCCTTTCTACAGTATACGTAATAAACAATATTGCCTCGTTGGTCTAGTGGTTGTAAGCGCGATTGCTGATCTAGTGATCCCGGGTTCTCATCCTAAGTCTGTTTAAGATCTGTAATTGGGTTTTTCTATCAAGAATTTCTTAGTAGCAGCCCAGAGTCAGGAAGTTGTCGGAATTTTACCCCCGCGCTTCGGAAAGCATGTAAAGCCGTTGGTCTTATCTCTTCGGTCGTGTCGGATTGCAGAACCTTTGGACTATGAGAGTGAGAGAATAGCGCACACACTCATACATTATAATTCTGTCCTGCGCAGGTTGCTAGTCTTCACTGTACCAGTAGCCGTGACTTGGTCAACCGGTGAACAAAGAGGAACCCTGGCTGTCCCGTGGTGTCGCCAAGGCCACTCCGATGGGCTTGGCGAGCCCACTTCGGATGTGTCGGTGGGCTGCGGCGGGAGGAGTGTCCTCCCCTACCGCTACAGCCGAGTGGAGTCGCAGGGAAAAAGAGTGTTGGAATGGCGATGCGCCACTTACCCAATCCTCCGCGACTCTGACGGGACCATTGATGCAGTGGAGGTAGGGCCCGGGGAGGAGGTCGGTATTGCGTGCCGCTCCCTGCCCTCCGCCGCCGAAACTTGGTTGGCGGCGGAGCCAGAGACCAGATCCGCTGGGGTTGGGAAAGCTACGAGCGCTCGATTTTCCTGGCCCCATGGCCTCCGCGTATTGGACTCGGGGGTAGCCCGTTACGCAGGTAGAGTTAGAGGCTGTCGAGGAAGGCGTGAATTGCGTTCCTGGTGCGCCTTGTCTGAGAAGGAGGATGGGGAGAAGTCCACCCCCGAGGAGGGGCTGCTATGGAGCGGCCAGCGCTGGAGGGGCCGCGGTTGTGTGCGAAAACGTTCCCGTGGCCCTGCCTATATGCGGCGAAGGTGGAACACCATGGGGTAAGCGTAGTCATTTCTTCATTTAAAAAAGATAGAATAACTCACAGCCAGTAATAATTTAAAAAAGAAATTTATTATTACCAGTGATTCAAAATTTGAATTCATTTGACTTGTACATAATTTAATTAGACTTAGAATATGAAATTAGTCTGAGCAATTTGATTAATTTACTAATTTAAAATGTAATTCTATCATAAATAAAATTGATAAAATGTAAAATTTATTTTAAAAGCGTTGCTAAGACCATCGTTGCTATCGTCTCGTTGGTTTTGACTCCATCTTGAATATTGAATAAACCTAATTCTACGGATTTCATCGCGTTTAATTTTACTTATTTTTTACAGCACGGGGGGTCTGATCGTCTGACAACATGAGTGATGTAATCCACCCGAAATGTTGGGAAGTAAAACTATTTTTTCAATGTGTAATATTCGTGATAATACAAGAAATCATTATTTGTCTTGAACGGTCTTATTATTTTAGTCTTAGAATGTAAACATCAAATATGAAAATGCTTATTTTTTATTATTGAAAAAGTCTTATTTTAAAACAGTAAATTTACCAAAATTATATTAGGGTTGAGACCACCTATTAAGTTTAATAATACTATAGGTACCTACTTGAGTCAAGTAAACACGCGCTTCCTAACTAGTAAATAATATGGATGTTTACAGTGATGACAAAGTTGTAGATTTTAATAATATTTTGATAATTAGGTCCTTTTCACATAAACAGACCAAGGTTATTAATAAAAAGAGTGATCAGATTTCATGAACAATTATTATTAGTGTTGAATAGCAGAACCTTCGCCTACGTTAAACAAATCGCGCTTAATTTCTTTAATCGCTTTAACGATAACGTAAAAAGCGTTATGTTTAAAATGGTTTATTTAAAAACTGTCTTAAGTTCAGAGTTTGTAATCCCAGTAATGTACTATTTTTGCACTAATAATTTGCTGACTTAGATCCCTACATAGTATAAAACAAATGAAATTTTGTGTTTCTGATTAATTTGATTAGAGAATGGTTCACATTTACAATTGGACCCAGTAGATGGCGTTGTTGTCGAGATCCAGAAATCAACCGTGCGAAGCCGGGGCGGATCGCTAGTTGGTACTAAATCCAGCCAATCAGTAGTGACAATTGTGTTTGAATGAAAAACCATGCGAATAATTTCTCGAAATTTCTATTGATAGACTGATAGACGAAATATATATTTTAATTTTCTATCAAACAAAACTTCAAACATAAATTTATACGTGATAGAGCCACGCTACAGCTATATTAGATTGTATGATTGTAGCGTGAAGTGGCGGTAATAGTAATAAAAATTACGCTGGTATTCTGTGGGAGCGTGGTCCCACCCTGGTCGAGCCGCCCCATTCGTTCTCCAACCATAATATAGCTGCAGCGTGGCTCTATCACATAAAGAGTAGTACTTAAAAAAATATTCATATGCCATATGGATATCAAAATCGCGGACGTGGTCCATTAAATGAAACCTCCGTCTGGTCACCCCTTAAATATCAATACAATACGTTTATTCAGTTATATAATATTAAATCTAGCTCAGTGAAGCAACTAGCAAATAAATACATAACAAAATATAATGACACAATTCAATAGATCCCGTCATACAATAACTGTGTCAAGCCAACTCCGCTCGAACTTCTGAAGCGAAAATATCTTAAAAATTCCGAACTATTAACTCGATACGGTTGCAAAACTTATAATAGGGAACTTTAAAGAAGAACGCAATAAATAAGTCGGTGGTAGGACGGGCTATGCCATTTAACAAGTAGCCATAGCGCTGTAAAGTTGCGCGCCTTTTAATTTGAAACTTTTTTTAAATTTTCCTCGCTTGACACTGACGTTATACTTTTTGACGCATCGTTCGGAAACTTGGAAATTTTGTTTTTAATTATATAAGTGATTTATTTTCGTCGACTTCCATTTATAATAGTGTGTTTGTGCGCTATGTGATAGATTAAATAACATAGTTATAATTTGTGTTTATTTTACTGACAACTGTAAGTACTTTAATCTTTATGTATTTTTTTTTCACCATTTTAATTATGGACGGAAACGCGAATTTCTAATTCGGTACTGAAATATCGTCATTTTGTTTTTAAGCCATAAGCAACGGATGCTTACACTGCTTCATTGTACTTTTTCAATGGTTTACTATCATAACTTGCATACATACTTATATTCGATATTATAGATCATCTCACTCCTTTCTTAGATTTAACTGCGTGCCAGTTTGAAAGGATATTTCCTTACATTATTGAACAGTCCATAAGGTGTACTGTTAGGCAGGGCTAACAGTAAATTTTTATACTAATATTTTAAAAAATAGATAAGTAAAGAGTCTGTGCAAATTTCGCGCCAACGTTTTTGGTATTCCTTTTACACATATTTTTACATTATTACAAAGAGAAAAAACATAGTTAATTTTTAACCCGTAGTTTTCTGGCGCGGTAGCTAAGTTAAGATTGGTTGCGTTACAGAGGAGCGCGGATTCGGATCCCGAGGAACAACTATTTGTATGATCTGTTTCTCGTTGTTCCGGATCTGGATGTTTGTCCAGGTGCAATTTATGTATTCAAAACGGATTTACGATACAAAAGGAAATCTTAGTGTAGTTACATAGGTTTTTTTTATAAAACTGAAAAAAATCGGAAGATATCAAATAGGTAAATAAATAATTTAAAAAAAAAGTAATAATCAAATTCAAAAAAATATTTTTAAATCGAATAAAAGTGATAAACGAGCACACAGTCCACCTGATGGTAAATGGATGCTGTGTCCCATAGACATCTACATCTATCCTTGATTATGAATACAAATGTAGACACGTTGTTCCCTGAGGACTAAGATAATTTTTTACGTGGTAGAGCCATGCTGCATTATATTAATAGTATAGTTGTAGCACGAATGGGTCGGCTCGACCGGAAGGACCACGCTCTCACAGAATACCAGCGAATAGTTATGCTGCTGTGTTTCGTATGGTGAGTGAGAGAACCGGAGACCCTTTTTACTGGAAAAGAGCATTCTATCTAGTCCTCACGGCTGACAACGCATCTGCATTAAATTCGCAAACGAAGATAGATGGATGTCTGGGGCCACAGCAACCACTACCATCAGGTGGACTGTGTGCTCGTTTGTCACCCTTATAAAAAAAAAAAAAAATTCCTTGTTTTCAGTAAAAAAGGGTCTCCGGTTTTCTACACTCACCATAAGAAACACAGCAGCATTAAGCTGCTATTTTACTATTTTAGTATTTTGTGAGACTGCACTACAACCATACTATCCCTTATGGTTACCCTACCCATTAAAATGAACTAAGGCATAATCTCAATGTCGTCTAAATACATTAAAAAATATGCGTGAGTGTCGTGGAACCCTCGGTTGGAACGAAGTTCCTTTCGTAGTATATTATTATTGATAAACGTATTATTATATTGTTGATTAACAAATACAAATAAATGAATTACTAGCGTCTATTAAAATGAAGCGTCATTTAAAATAATAATTCTTTCATGGCCAGGTAAGAAAAAGTGCGAGGGAGATGGATATTATTCCATCTTGCTTCCTTATTGCCGCCAAGGCCGTCTACAATACGTCAGAAGGGGTCGTGACGGAAAAATCTTACACTTTTTCTCGCCTAGCCCCCATCCGCCAAATTCGTACCGTCCGATAAGAAACATCGTTCCAAAAACTTCAACCAATATTTTGTCACTCTTAAGGGTGGGATTTTTGGGAACTACATCTAAAGTATATAGTCTATGTGATATGTCTCCTTTTCTGCCAAGAAGTCCGTCTAGATAGGGCTCAACCCTATTACCTATATCTGCCGCCAAATAGCAGTGCTTGCACTACTGTGTTACGACCTGAAGGGTAAAGAGAGTCAGTAGCATGACAGGAAAATTAAAAAGAGGAAAACTTAACTCTTTGTTTGAAGTTAACAATCACAGACTAGCTTGGTGTAATTGTATTCTACACACGTAGCAGAATTCAACAGATAATACCAGCAATACAATGGAATCCATGCACAAAATTAAATGAACCCTCCACGCTCCTCCACATTAATAAACGTATTATCGTATAGAACAGCAAAACAACAAATAAACAATTGTTTTCACAAACGAGACAAAAGCCAAACACGAACATCTAACACAAATTGCAATAATAAATCACGCAATAACCGACTCTACCGACAAATCAAAATTCTACACCATATTTCTATACGCTTCATATTATATAGTGATTGTGAGTAAGAGTTGAATTGATATCGATAAAATCCAAAACGTAAAAAATAGGTATAAATAAAGGTGTTTTAGTCGACTTTAACCCCCAGTTAACCTGGTGCCTAAATACACTTTAATTTATCTGGTGGAGTCGAGGACTTCAATTCAAGAAATTGTTGATAAATTTAAAGTGAAACGACATTTTATGTTCAAAATCATTTATTTAACTAGAAAACATTACTTCTCTTACTTTTATATAAAACTTTGGTATTAATTATCATTTTAACATTTAGCATTCGAAAAATAAACTACCCTTGAAATTAAATTAACAAAATTTGCTTCAGCTTCTAGCTGCTATAACAATTTGAATATAAGAAATATTTTTTTTACTTAGAAAATACTTAAACAATCTAATGAACTTATGAAAATAGACTAAAATGAATACTGTTTCATATAAAAATAAAAACGTGCAACACTTAATCTTTAGCTGTCGCAACACAATGAGTGCAAATCTTCGTACATGCCAAACATACTGGCTTCATACAGGTATGGCACAAAAATGAAGTCTTTCTTTTCAGGCGTTTAGGACATATATGGCAGTATTTTCTTTGGTTTCTAGGCAATTTGTCATCTAAACCTTGTTGTTCTTCTACAAGAGGTACCTTTGTGATGTCAGATATCAACTCGCGTAGCTGACGAGGAAGTCTTTCGTTGTATTGCCGTGATTTCAAATTCATGTCATTTAGTTGCTCAGCCAATCCTTTTATGTAATTTAGACGTGTCATTTTGCTGATACCTGCTTGGCTTTTGTGAATAACATAGCTGTTCCACGCACTCATGTCCAATATGCGGAAAAAAACTGCCATTGGCCAACGTCGCGTACGCCGACTGCATGAATATACAGAGCATTTTTGGTCCACCGAATCTACGCCACTTTTTGTGTCATTATAATATTCAATAATTTCAGGCTTTAGAGTTTCTGGATTAATTTTAGAATCGTGATGCATCGTAGAGTACAATATTACTGCTTTGTTTTTTTTAGGCACAAAACTGACTAAAGTGCAATCTTTCGTAAATCCAAACAGTGAACTATTCAGCTCTTTGTTCTTCGCAGGTAAAAACTCTTTTGGAATGACAGCTTTGTTTTTTTTCAAAGTACCTACTGTAGTCAATCCTTTATTTTTAAGTTCTTGTGAAAGTTCTATTGACGAATACCAATTGTCTGTTGTTATATTTCTGTTGGTGTTAAATATTGGCTTACACAGTCTAAGTACTGCTTGAGTTGGAACAGGCTTTTTCTTATCTTCTTCTGATAATGTGTAAGAGTCAGATCCTTTTCCTGTATATATGTAAGTGTTATATACGTAGAATGTTGCAGAATCAGCTAGACATTGTACCTTCACTCCATATTTGGCTGGCTTACTGGGGATATACATTTTTAAACCCACACCTTCCACCGAAAGCCAGCAGCATCTCGTCAACAGTAACATTAGCACCTGGGACATACCTTGCTTGTGAGTTTTTATTGAACATTTCAAGAAATTCAGTAACAGCACAGCCTGGATCGATTATTTTTCGAGCTTCTCTATCAGTGAAATTGTCAAATCTGAGAACTAGAAGTAGTATAAGGAAACGTTTTTTAGACATAGAAGCCCGAAATATAGGTCTCCCTGTTCCGTCAGTTGCAAACAACGACAATACACTTTCATGATTGGACTTAAATGCTGCACTATATAGTAGCAGAGAGAGAAAACCTTTCAGTTCTATTTGGCTCGTCTCCTTGAAAGCGTATTGCTCCTTTGGTGAAATGATCTCACGAACTATTTCCAATTTTTTATTAGTCCACTCTAAAATCGTTTCTATCATTTGATTATCAAAAATAAGCTGAAATGCATCCAAAGGAGAAATCGGACCATTCTCTGTAACTAAATCATTTTGGTTTGAAGGTAAACGAAGAATATTGTGAGACTGTGTGCGGATGTTTCTTGACGGGGGTTCGCTTGACCATTTGAATCGGTTTTTTCCGTAATAATATTTAGCGCTCTCACCTGAGGTCAACACATCTTCATCATCTGAGTCAACTGAACACTCTGAGTCCGAGTCGTGATCAGAAGGTATACAGTCATCTTCAGAGTCGGATAATAGTTCTTCAGGTATCACAGCTCGAGATGGTTCAAGTGATTGAGATTCATCGTCGGTACAATCTTCGTCATTTAGCCAGTCGAGTAGAATAGATTCAGCATTTGGTTGATCTACGCTAACTACTTGTCTATTCGAAGCCATTTTCCAGTCTAAAACAAAAAAAATCAAAAAACAAAAATAATAATAAGTGATATTGAAAAAAAAGTTACACAAATGCCCTGGTGGAGTCCGGCGGACTCTACTAGCTTAAAAACTCACCGATGGATGAAGCGCAGACGCGTCCTCTCTCCCCTGCGCGTCGCACGCTACTGTATGAAGGTACTGTGACGCACAAGCCTTTGAGTGCCAAAACAAAGAAATCACAACACTTTGAAAATCGCGTGGAGTCCCTGGGACCTAACAGATCAATTAAGGGTTAAAAAGGAGTACACTAAAAATAACTGATTTTATGTTTTTATTGTATGTATGTCATGCGATATCTTCAATTGTGAAACGATTTTGATATATACTACGGGGATGATAAATATATATGGAGAAAAAATACACTCCTGAAAGTGACAAAAGGGGATTAAGTTTTAAATGGAATTTAGACGCCAACTTTAAACAACTAAAAATAATAAAATAATTTCCAGTAAAAAGGGTCTCCGGTTCTCTACACTCACCATACGAAACACCATACAAAACTGCTAGAGAGCAGCTGCTGTGAGAGCGTGGTCCTTCTCCACTCGATCCATTCACACGCTCTCACAGCAGCTGCTCTCTAGCGGTGGTTCATATAGTGAGTGTAGAGAACCTGAGACCTTTCACTGGAAATGAGGTCCATCTTAGTTCGCAGGGCAAAAACGCATCAGTTATCTACCCGCCTGCCAACGTTGCAACTATGGCAAATGTCTCTAAGGAAATCTATGGGAAGGCCTATGTTCAGCAACAAACATTTGATAGGCTGTAGAAAATGAATGAAAGATGTATAGAGTTCAACAAACTCAATCTGAAACAAGTTCCACTTGTTGAACATCTTCTCGAACCACTCTTTATTGTTCGACATCGGTAGGGCGTGGGGAAATTTCTGCAAGGCCAGTATTACACGCAGTCGCTGTTGATGTAGACATAGTAGCAGAAAATGGCAACGATGGCAATAGTAAAGTTGGTAAAGCAGTAGTTGAGTCGGCCGTTGATGTCTGTGAGAGAATTGAATTCGCTGCACGTGCCCGAAAATCTCTGCTACGCTGAGTCGAATTACGCGCAATTTTCTTTAGCTCTACCTTTCCAGTTTTTAATTTTTCCTCACGTTTTTTCTGGCGGTAAACTCGCATATATTCTGCTCTGGATTTACCCATCTCTGCAACTTACGAAATCATTAGAATTAAATTAGAATCATAAATATTTAAGAAATTATTACCTAATATAAAAGAATTTGTAATGGACACTACATAATATATTATATATAGTTGTTTACGTTATGTACTAGAATAGGATAGAAATAAGATGTATTCTGTAAAAAGTCAAAAAAGTATCGATAGCGAGACCCTATCTACGCTCCAGGGTAGTAGTAGTAGTAGGATCCACTACTCGCGCGTTTTTAATGTCAACGTATCGAGTCAGTGCCGTGCCGTGTAGTAGCGGTGTAATGCCGCAGTCACACACATCGCGCTAGCGCGAATATTCGCGTTATCGCAATGTATGGCCGGCCATTCGTGAATACTTCCTCACT
>JAGSMP010002962.1:0-58675 GCA_029286625.1 Parnassius orleans
GTTGAACATCTCTCGAACCACTCTTTATTGTTCGACATCGGTAGGGCGTGGGGAAATTTCTGCAAGGCCAGTATTACACGCAGTCGCTGTTGATGTAGACATAGTAGCAGAAAATGGCAACGATGGCAATCGTAAAGTTGGTAAAGCAGTAGTTGAGTCGGCCGTTGATGTCTGTGAGAGAATTGAATTCGCTGCACGTGCCCGAAAATCTCTGCTACGCTGAGTCGAATTACGCGCAATTTTCTTTAGCTCTACCTTTCCAGTTTTTAATTTTTCCTCACGTTTTTTCTGCCGGTAAACTCGCATATATTCTGCTCTGGATTTACCCATCTCTGCAACTTACGAAATCATTAGAATTAAATTAGAATCATAAATATTTAAGAAATTATTACCTAATATAAAAGAATTTGTAATGGACACTACATAATATATTATATATAGTTGTTTACGTTATGTACTAGAATAGGATAGAAATAAGATGTATTCTGTAAAAAGTCAAAAAAGTATCGATAGCGAGACCCTATCTACGCTCCAGGGTAGTAGTAGTAGTAGGATCCACTACTCGCGCGTTTTTAATGTCAACGTATCGAGTCAGTGCCGTGCCGTGTAGTAGCGGTGTAATGCCGCGGTCACACACATCGCGCTAGCGCGAATATTCGCATTATCGCAATGTATGGCCGGCCATTCGTGAATACTTCGTCACTTCGTGCGAAGTATCAAGCACATCGCTTCGCTGTCGGTAAATTCTCGCACTTCAAAGAGTTTTATCGCAATAGACTTCGCGTGTCCGGCCACACTTCAGTCTGCCCACAGACATCGTGCGTAGCGGATGTGTCAAAGAAAATTAGGGTTTGCGACGTATTTCCGAGATGGATTGGTGTAATGAAAAAATTTTGGAATTTATAAGTAACTACGAGTCCGAGCCGATATTATTCATATATTTTGTTTATTTTTAAAAATTGACACAATAATAAAAAATAATTATTCGTTGCTATATAATACAGAGCGACCGTAGCGTCCATTTTGTTTTTAGCGTGTGTTTAGCGCGATAAAATTTACAACGCGCAGTGTGGCCAGCCACCTTCGCGATATAATTCTATCGCGATGTGTGTGGCCGAGGCATAAGAATATCCACTACCCCATATCGTCCCGTGGGTGTCGTAAGAGGCGACAGAGGGAAATTGAAATAGGTGATGGGCAGCAGCATCTTCCTGATAACAACTCAAAATAATAAAAGACTGCGGGTGACAACCCGCTCGCCAGACTTGTCTACTATGGCAAAATCCCCCATATGAGGCAATCTATGGATTAGGCCTAAGTTCAGCGGTGGACTTTTGTAGGGTGTAACGGTATCGAATCTAAGAAAGTTTTATAAGTTATGAAGAGAATTTTGAATGTTTTAGAATTTATGTATAATTACGTAAGTTGAAACTGAGAATTTTTGTTTGTAGAGATAATTCAATAATTCATTAATTCAACAATAATAAGTCTCAAAAGATAGGTTTAGGTCAAGAACTAATATTCCAATTGGAATTATGAAAATCCGATAACCCGTTTAGAAGATATGAGCAAAATTGTATAAGAGGAATGTGAAACCTGTATTATTTAAAGTTTATGTTGTAGAAACTTTTTAGTTATTGTAGTTATATAAAATGTTGTTGTTTTATATAAGAAAAAGATAAATAAGGGAATACCAGTGATAAAAATAATAAGGTTTAGGGTACAATTGCATCAGTCGGTCTCCAGCACTCGACAGAGCAGCAACAAGGAAGAAAAATCAAGAATAAATAGAAGAAATCTGGAAGAATTGTTTTCTTTCAACAAAAAGCGAGAGAAAAGATGTTACACATCAAAAATATTACGGAAGTAGAATAAGGCTGCATGCAAGGTATACCTTTGCCAGTTAGAAACATATCGATTAAATGTAGTGATTATATTCTCTTTGATATCGATCAGATGTTATCGATAGAGTCAATCGCAGGATTTGAGGTATTTGTAATATAATTCCATTCCTTTGAATTGAGATCTTTAATATTATAAAATGTGATAATTTTTCCCATCCGTTTGTGTACAAATTGTTTGTACCTCCTCTAAAACACAGCATTTCAATCGTACCTACGGGTTAAATGTATATTAATGAGGGTATCCTTTCTGAGGTGAGTTTACGTGGTTACCGTGCTGCAACTATATTAGTAGTATAGTTGTAGCACGAATGGGTCGGCTCACAGAATACCAGTAAAAAATAACAGCTTAACGCTGCTGTGTTTCGTAAGGTCAGTGTAGAGAACCGGAGAACCTTTTTACTGGAAACGAGGCGTTCTATATTAGTCCTCACGGGTGACAACGCATCTGCATTTTAGTTCGTAATCGTGGATAGACATAGATGTCTATGGGCCACAGCAACCACTTACCATCAGGTGGACTGTGTACTAGTTTGTCACCATTACTCTTTATAAAAAAAATTAGGTACTACACACGTAGTCATAATTAATTACGTCTATTAAACACTAATTTTCATTTTAAATTCGAGATATTGCAAATACTTTTTATTAAATTGCGATTTGCTCACGAATGACGCCAGGCCGATAGGATGTACGTATATGGTCTCGATTACCTTTCTCACTAACCTACGCGTATACTATGCTCTTTCTCTTTTGCATTGCCAATCTATTCTACCGTCAGTTTATTTTTTTAATTTGCGTTACAAGCTTATTTATTATTTATTTCAAAACTCTTGTTGCTAACAGAAAATCCAAAATCAAGGCTCAAATTCACATGCGAAAATTTAAAATTGCATCTTTTATAACAATAAAATTAATAGATATAATTTATAAGTTAGTGATTAAAATTAATAAAGAACGTAGAGTAATATATATGGTCACCAAGCTTTGCCGCCTATAAACCAAACTAGGAAGAGTACAGAGACAAAAACACAAAGTCGTATACTATAGTAATATATTAAGAAAAATAGCAAACAAGCCTTGGAAATAATTAGAACACTTCGAAAATCAACTTAAAAAACTAAGTACATTACACAATACTAAAATCGACTAAAATATTTAAAATAATCATAATTGCGTCGTTAAAAGCAACCTTCCTTCATTATTTGATTGACTGATGAAGAGCTATCGTGTCACAGAGCCATCTATGGAAACAAGGCTGTAGTTTTGAGTTATAAAAAGGACCATATTAACGGATGACCATATTATATAATTATAAATTAAATAACTATAATATAATAGTAATATAAATCTCGAAACTTTTTGCAGCCCGTGTCAAAAATTAAAAACACTAACAAAGCCAATTGAAACAATAAAATATTAATTTTTGTATTATATTTTTAAAAAAAAGGTCGCAATCATACAATATCAGGCTATGAAATATTTTGTCAAATCAATTAATAATACAATGTCAATGAAAGCTAATTACAATTCTAATATGCCCATAGTTAAAATTACATCTTAGTTACAAAGTAATAACACAGAACAAATAATAGTACTACTATTCACCTTTCATTATCCTTCCGTAACTTAAAAAATGATATATGTGAATCCTTTTGTTTGCTCACTAAGCATCCATCCAAGCAACAATTATAGTAGGAACGACGTTTTGCCATTATAATTTATCAAATAGATAGATAATATACATATATATTATTCTTAAATTACATTAAAACTCTTTCAACTATTTTATCCTACAATTAATACAGGGTATTTTTGAAACGCTCCCGAAACGAAGACAGACGACAGTACTAACTATATCTTAGATGATGGGTGAAATATAAAATCGATCCTGATGAAAAAAAATTCATCTTTTCACAACGTTTTATTAGCTTTATTCACGCTCCATCGTGTTAGTATAAATCATCGTGTTAAATAAAACGTTAATTTCATTAAAATAAAACATGAAAATACTTAAACATAAAAGCAGCAGTGGAATTACTGAATTACAATCAGCTGACTAGGGGTCAATGTACGCGCGAACGCCGAATTCGCGCGGCCCGTAACTAGCGATGGTACCACAATACATAATAATTTATTCAGTATAACAAATAACAACACTTGTCTAAATACCTAACTTATCTACTTAACCTACTATTTTGCCACTGTGCTTGTCTCCACATAGCCACTTTAATTCAAATTCAGGTTAAATAAACCAAATAACTGGTTCGATTCCCCGCTAATGAAAAAATACTTAAATGAAAAGTTAACAAGGTTAGAGTTATGCGTTTTATTCATCGTGTAGGTATGTTTATTATTCTGATGTATTCAGTTATGTACCTATTCAGATCAGTTCAGTACCAAGTTATTTAAAAAAATAGGTATGAAACAGCTTACCGCTCTAAATCCTCCGTGGTCTTATGAGATGCGGCTCAAATGTACTCCATTCATTTCGAGGGCAGATGGGCTCGTGTTGCGTCTCCTCATGCAGGCGGGGCATTATCGTGTGGTCTTCGACACAGTCCGCAGTAGTTTGTCGAAAATCCACGATCCTTTGGCGCATTTCGTCAGCACTATCACACTCACGTTAAAACCCTTTCTTTCACATACCCCACAGAAAGAAGTCTAACGGGTCAGATCTGCGGTGACGAGGTGGCCAAGCGTGTGGTCCTAGTCTGCCAATCCAGCGATCATCAAATAATTCGGTAAGGCGCTCACGGACGAACCTCACGACATGTGAGGTGCACCATCATGCTGGAACCATGTACGGCGATATTCATCCAACGATAGGTCGTCTAAAATGTCAACCAACTGTTCATTTATAAAGTTTAGGTATCCCTGTCCGTTAAGTCGCTGTGGCAGAAACACTGGTCCCAGTATGCGATCCTTAAATAAACCTGCCCATACGTTAACCGACCATCGGGTTTGGTGCCCGGTTTGTCGAACAGCGTACAGGTTAACCTCTGAATACACGTGTGTATTTCTTCGGTTCCACATGCCGTTTCTGGTAAATGTCGACTCGTCCGTCCAGATAACGTGCTCAATGGAACCAGGCACACGTTGTTGTTGGTCTAATAACCAACGGCAGAAAACTCGTTGGCGGTCGTGATCGCCGGGAACTAAACTTGCACTTTGTGCACTTTGTATGGCCGCATTCGGTTACGCTTTAACACTTTGTGAACTGAACAGTATGACACATTTGTTCCATCCCGACGTCTTAACAATTTAGCGATACTTCGTGTACCTAGGTTCGGATACCGGCGAACGACATCTAAAATGCGCTCCTCGGGTGAACAGTCATTTGACTTCCACCTCCTGCCGCTACTGGAGCTGATGGCCGATTTTCCAACACTCGCTGTGCTGCTGTTATCAGACGAGAGTCAGCTGGGTGTCGAGCGGTCGGGAATTTCTCTCGGTAAATTCGTAATGCACGCGAAGCATTCCCATGAGCTTCTCCAGGCACATTAACATGTTGCCGTATTCACGAGCACTATAAACGTACGCGTTAGGCATTATTAAAACAAAAAGAAACACAAACGTAACAACAAGAATAACACGTAATAACAAGTAGGTAATACCAAGTAATAACAATAAGAATTTAATAAAAAAACAATTGAACTGTCGCGCATGCGTGTCCAAAGTCAACACGGAACTGTCTCAAAAACTAAAATCAATAATTAATCCCGCCAAACTGAAGCCTACACTTTGAACATTCCACAGACCGTCAAATGTTATGACATTGCCAACTTTTTTTATAAGTTTAGTTTCCATATGTCCTACGACTATCTCTTTCATGGAATTTAGAAGTTATAGTTGTAATTTTTTAATACAATTAGACAATCAATTGTACCTGACGAAACAAGCAGTTCGTTACTACAAAAATGATATTGAAATTAATAAACGTACTTACTTGGGTTTGGTTATCTTTGATTTTGTACAAGAAAATAGAAATAAAATGGTATTGAATAATTTAATAGTTAAAATCAATTGCAATTATGATCGACAGGTAATTCTAAAAATAATTATTTTACTTTACTTTTATTGACTTTCCGTTTTAATCCATCCAATACTGATTTGAAAAGAGGTACATCAAAACTATTAAAAATTACTTGAAGTTTTATTGTAATGCCGCCTCTAATTCTTTGTCGCTTGCAAACAAATCTTAGTAGGTAAATTTGGGAATTCCCCATATGTTGGCGCTGACGCGAGGTGACACACAGTCGGCCGGGCGGCGGGCGGCGGCAGCGCAGCGCACGAAGAGGGCGCGACAGGGGAATGCTCGCCAGTATTACTGTGCGCGCACGCTATTGGTTCCTCATTCTTCCCGCGCTTTGAAAAGCGATGTTTCCCAATGCAGAGTCGCACACAGCTTTCTTTGCACGACGCGCGACGATGGTTTTAAAAATGAAGGAAAGAAATTATTTATATCTATTGTTTTATGACTGAACTAGTGAACGAAAAGGTAAATAGAAGGTGAATGGGAAAATTGTGCATAAAGTTAAATGTATTGAGAAAGAATACCGAAAAATTACCATGTGGTCAACCTGATGACGGAAACATTTATCATTCGCATTGATGATGATGATGAAGTAGCATCAGTAACACCAATACACCATCGACATTTTGGCTTCATGTTTCCATGTTCCAATGGTATAATGGACGGCGTGTCACCCTTAGCTTAAGTTTCTTGTTAACTACATTTTACGATAGAAATAAAAAATAATGCTCAAGCAAACATTATCCATTTTGAATTTCAACCTCTTCCAAAGTTCTAAGTAGCTAGTAAAAGTACCTATTATGATTCTACAATAAAACCATTAATTACTATTATAATATTATAAAACAACAGCCTAGTACCATGGTACTTTAGAACGCGACTGTACCCATGCGCAGACACCCCCTCCACTATCGCTCAGCGTTCTTTTACGTGACGTTGAGTTTGGCTTCGACACGGATATTGACCCTAGTCAGCTGATTTTATGGTTTATTTATTTTAAATTCCATTGCTGCTTTAATGTTTAAGTATTTTCATGTTTATTTTAATGAAAATAACGTTTTATTTAACACGATGATTTATACTAACACGATGGAGCGTGAATAAAGCTAATAAAACGTTGTGAAAAGATGAATTTTTTTCATCAGGATCGATTTTATATTTCACCCATCATCTAAGATATAGTTAGTACTGTCGTCTGTCTTCGTTTTCGAGGGCGTTTCAAAATACCCTGTATACTAAACAAAAATGTATTTATGTAAGCACTAAACAAAAACTATTTCGACGAGTAAGTTATAACATAGCCTCATAGGTAAAGAGCCTACACAGCAGCGACCCCGATACATTGCAGCGGCACGAGGCGCAACTCAGCAGAACGTGAGCATTGACGTCAACGGATGCAATCAGGCTCTGCAATATACCTTTACTTCATTTTAATGTAATAATTAAAATTTATTCTAGATCTAGCATCGATCTGATTCACTTTTATTTTAGTTGTAGTAATTATATTAAATTTTATATTATAATAAAGTATTTTAAATTAGTTTCGGTTTTTTTTTGGGTCCTTCGGCTGCAGTTAACGTAATTGGCGCAGTCGGTAGGATACTCAAAAGTTAGTTAGGTTCGTAGCTTTGAAGCTTTAAACGAGTATTCGAATCTACTACGGACTAACTGCGAGCCAAGAGGATACATCAAAACATCGATCCCGAGAAAACCGAGATGAAATTTATGTAAGTACACCAGAATTTTATCTAGTGTTGCTTCCTTTTTCCTAGTGTAAATCTTTCCTGTCAAAATTTTCCATCCAAGGAAATCATCCCACTGTGACCCTACATCGCGTAGGCAGCCACGTAGACAGAGTTTAGATTATAATAGAGATTTAAGTTGTTATTTAGAGTTAGATATAATTACTGAGGAATCAAAAATGGCCTGACACTATTTTTAAAGTTTTACGCCCAGTGCCAGAGTTCGACGGCAACCCTAATGTACTAACTAGATTTATAAAATTATGTGGCCAAATATGTGCTGCATACCTAAGTAATGATCCTGGCAGTGAACTATCGAACTTATGCCTGCTCAACGGGATATTAAATAAAATAACTGGACCCGCCGCCGCGACCACTTTAAATTCAAATGGTATTCCTGAAAGCTGGCATGGCATTCGTACAGCATTAATCAATAACTTTTCGAATCAAAGAGACGAAACGGCGCTCTACAATGACCTCTCGTTAGCTACTCAGGGAAACAGCTCTCCCCAAGAATTTTATGCACGATGTCAGACACTGTTCAGCACTATCATGACCTATGTTACGCTTCATGAAACCTTGCATACTACAATAGAAGCCAAACGTATATAAAATCTAACAAACAACAAAACTTTTCGTACGCGGTTTAAAACCACTTGGCTCACGAATACGTTGCATGCGTCCTGATACCGTTGAAAAAGCCTTGGAGTTTGTACAGGAAGAACTGAACGTTATGTACTTTAACAACGCGGTGAATCTTTCGCTGAGGAAACCTCCAGCATCTAAGCCTCCCAACCTGCCATATGACCTTTTTGCAAAAACCATTCAGTTTTCACACCGATGCCAATGCCTAATTTACAGCGACCTTTACATGTACCACAACAACAAGCTTTCAGGCTAACATGCCACCACAGTATAATATGCCTACGCGAATGCAACAAATGTTCCGCGCTTTGCCACCTAATTATACACCCCATAATAATACGTTTGGATTACCAAATAGGAATCCACCCCATGACTCAGGCCCGAAGCCTATAAGTGGCGTTAGCCATTACGTACCTAAACCAATGCCTCCGACAGGACTGACCGGTCACGATTGGCGCAAATACGGTAACCCGCCACATTCAAATTACTTCAAAAGTAGAAATGAATTTAACGAATTTACAGATTACAATAGTTACTATTATCCTGAACACCAATACGACTATTACGACTATAATGATGACAACTATACCAATAATGTGACCTAAGACTGACGACACACAGCATTACCAATATCATGACGCAACGAGAGAAACGAACAAGATGACGTAGACTGCCAACCTTCTACAAGCAGTTCGACTCAGGAATTTCAAAAACTCGTCCTTTAAAAGCCAAAATAGAAGTAAACTTACATACGCAGAGACAGCTTCCATATATATGTATTTCTAACCCTCCGTTAAAATTTCTAATCGATACCGGGGCGATTCAGTCCTTCATAAATCCAGAAGCCATACAAAAATATTTTTCACATATACCTTTAAATGAGTCCGTTCGAGGTAACCAATGTGCATGCTACAACTAGAATAATTATTCGATAACTATTCCATGCTTTTCCGAATTCCAAGAGCCTGATAGTATTAAATTATATATTTATAAATTTCACGATTACTTCGATGGCCTTATTGGTCTCGACCTATTAGAGAAATGGGAAGCTAGAATAGATTTAAAGGATAGATTACTTAACACGATTAGCTAACAACCCTATCTTATTAAGTATAACTCTAGGAATGTTAATTATTACGAGGACGATACCATCCCAATCTTCAAAATTGATAAAACTACCTATTAATGTCCATGACGGAGAAGCCTTAGTTAGCGAACAGTATATCTCTAATTGTCATAAACGAATGCCTAACATTAGTGTCGAATAACCGCGGTATTATAGAAGTATTTAACCGCCTCTGCACGATATAATTTTCTCCTAGATCGCCCAATATGTGCCGAGACGTATATGTCGAGTCCTCTCCTTCAACCACTCCCACGTTACAAAAGAAGTATTATCACGTTTTTGACCATCTAAATGCCGAAGAACGCTAATTTAGAAAGATTATGTACCAAATACGCTGACGTTTTATATAGAAGGCGAACAACTAACATTTACTAATAAAATAAAGCATAGCATCCGGACCACTGATGAGATACCGATATATACTAAAAGCTATCGGTACCCATACGTTCATAGAGACGAGTTAAACAACAAATCAGTAAAATGTTAGAGCAGGGTATAATTCGTCCATCCGAATCTGCATGGAGCTCTCATCTGGATAGTTCCTATAAAGTTGATGCTTCTGGGAGACTAAATGGCGACTCGTAGTCGACTTTAGGAAGCTAAATGAAAAACCATTAATGATAAATACCCAATCGAATATCGGATGTACTAGATAAGTTAGAAATTGCCAATACTTCACAACCTTGGTTTAGCCTCCTAGACATCCCGAGAAACAGCATTCAACGTTGAACATGGGCATTTCGAGTTCTTACGGATGCCCATGGGCTAAAGAACTCGCCATCTACGTTTCAGCGTGTCATGATAACGTGCTCCGCGACCTCAAAATACAGTTTGTCTAGTGTACTTAGATGATATTATTGTGTTCAGCACTTCTTTGCAAGAGCACATGGTAAATCTCGAAAGTATTTCCAGAAACTACGGGAATCAATTTTAAAATACAAATGGATAAATCCGAGTTTCTTAAATTGAAACCACTTATTTAGGACATATAATTAGCAAAGATGGCATTAAGCCAAATCCTAGAAAATATCAGCCATGAAAGTATCCATTACCCAAACCGCAAAATTAAACAGTTTTAGGCCTTATAGGTTATTATCATAAGTTCATCCCAGACTGCTCTGAATTACTAAACCTCTGACACAATGTCTAAAGGGACGAAAAATAACCTTGACACAGACTGAACATTAACTGCTTCGAAAAGTGTAAGACTCTCTTGAACAACGACCCAATCCTCCAATATCCTGACTTCAACAAAAGAATTCATCCTAACCACTGACGCATCCAATGTAGCGATAGGAGCCATCCTATCTCAGGGACCTGTAACCTGTATGTTACGCTTCTAGAACTCTAAATGAGGCGAAGTGAACTACAGCACTATAGAGAAATTGTGTGGGCAACCAAGTACTTTTAGACCTTATCTGTTTGGCCCATGCTTTTAAAATCTTAACTGATCTTAAACCCCTTCAGTGGGTAATAATCTTAGGGAACCGAACTCGCGACTTACAAGGTGGAAATTAAAATTAAGCGAATACGATTTTTCTGTCATATACAAAAAAGGAAAAAATAACGCCAATGCCGATGCACTTTCACGGGTGGAAATACATAACGAAGAATCATGTTCTATGTTAGCTAACCCATCAGTAAAAACAGCCCCTAGCACTGGCTCGACAACTCTAACGGCCCACACAAGCCAAGAAAATCCGATCCTCGAAATTCCATCACCGACGAACCTCTTAATAAATTCCACAGACAGTTAATATTAACAATTGTAGGCGACATAAAAAGACGACCAATAGTGACCAAACCTTTTGATACACATACTCGAAAAGCTGTACAGATAAGACAACCGGAAATGGAAGTAGACCTTGTCAACGTCATAAAAGAATACGTAACAAAAGTCAAAACCGGATTACTAATTAACCCCTCTTTGCATGTATGACGTCATTCCAATCTTACAAGATAAATTTAGAAGCTCATCTATGAATCTTGTCTTAACTAAAGTGGAAGTCGAAAATGTAAAGAATATTTGCAACAACAAGAAATTATAAGAACTACGAAGGTAAAACAACCATCGCGTTATCAACGAAAGTTTCCTCGCCCTTTCCAAACGATACTATTGGCCTAAAATGAGAGAACACATTACGAAATATATTAATGAATGCACCATATGTGGTCAGGCTAAGTACGATAGGAAACCTATAAAACCTCAACTCAATATCGTTCCTCCCGCTACCAAACCTTTCGAGATTATCCATATGGACATGTTCACAGTACATAATGAAAAGTATCTCACATTTATAGACGTATTCTCCAAATATGCTCAAGCGTATCATTTAAGAGAGGAACAGTTGAGCATTTTGCAAAGCCTACTTACCTTCTGTACATCATGGTCTTCCTCTTACTATTGTCACCGACAATGGGACCAATTACGAACCAGCTATTCACTGAGTTCGTACAATTACCTAAAATTAACCATCATAAAACGTTAGCCCACTGTCCTAATGACAACGGTAACATAGAGCGGTTCCACTCGACTATACTGGAACATCTGCGAATCCTAAAACTACAAAGGAAAGACAGCATGTAGTAAACCTAATGCCCTATGCTATCTTAGGATACAATAGTTCTGTACACAGTTTCACTAAATGTAGGCCTTACGATATTGTTAATGGACATTTCAACAGAGACCCAATCGACATCGACTTGACAAAACATTTACTGCAGCAATACATACTAACACACCGAGAGCAAATGAAACACGGTGTGAAATAATTAACGAACGTTCTTTATCCGAACGTTCAGCATTCAACCAAACCAACAAGTTTTCATTTCCAACCCCTAGCTAACCACAAAAATTGGCCCGTTACACCCATGACCATGTTCTAGCTGGCTTACCAATACACATTTACACGTCTAGGAAACGCGGTCCGAAAGGAAGTCTAGACTTAAACGTGTACCTAAAACTGCCGTTGTTACAGGACTCTAAAATTACTGACTGTACTGACCGTGCTGACGATCAGGCCAGGAGATAAAACTTGAATATCTTGAAGACGGACCAGGCCTACTACCATTTAGACTTGGACCAACGACTCTCATAACTCACTATCATACATTTCTTCAATATGTAAAAATTGACGACATCAGAGACAAAGTAACCCTATTGCAGGTACAACTACAGAACTACAAGAACAGACTTATAACGACACCAACACTGTACGAATTGCAAATGGACTATCTTTCTAGCAAATTAGATAAAGTATTAATACAACTAAATAGCTTAGAGCTTAGTCGCACTAAGAGAGGTCTAAGGTAATCTAGATTATTTAGATGCCGCGAAATATAATAATGCCATAAAAGTTTTGAAGGATAACCAAGATAGGATCGAATCAGAATTCAATAGTCACATTAGCATTAGTAAGGAATGGATGTTGCAACATAATAGTGTAATATCCCAGATAATTGAAAATGAAAACAAAATTAACTCAACACTTATCCAATTATTAGATAGAGCCGCTTATAGAGATAGTAGCCTCATCAAGTATGCTAAGTTTGCCCAACTCCTAACAATTTTAACAGAAAATATCGATGATATGCTCAATGAGCTTAATAGGATAGAAAATATATTAGCATTTAGTCGTGCATCGAGCACCCACCATTCTACGTTAAGTGTTAAGATAATTAAGTCTATGTTAGTAAGATTAAGGCAAATTTATGATAAGGAACATATGTTAAATTTAGAGACTAGAGAATATTACGATATCATTAAGTCAGGTTATTATTTCACAGAAAATCAAATAGTAATTGTTCTAAAATTCCCTGTTATTTCCAAAGACACCTTCGACCTATTCCGCTTATCCATTGTACCTAACAAAACCGCAATCTATTATTCCACCCTATCCTTTAATAGCAACTAATAGAGAAAATTCGTGTACATGGGACAGAATGTCCGAAGTTGAGTAATCGGTACCTATGCGAAAGAAACGAACACCCAAATTCGAACACAATCCGACTGTATCAGAACCTCATTATCAATCAGTCTATAGCGAAATCCTGTAAGATAACCGACATTGCACTATCAAAAGCCATGGAGCGTCTTGACGACAAGCACTACCATCTCCTTCCCTCAACCAACTACGGTCCATACAGTATGCGGGCGTGAAGAACATTACTACATTACAGGGTGGTTTACTTAGCCACAATACCAATTAATTGCTTCCTGCGAACACAAGAATTTACCATCACCAATATTAACGATCAAGTAGAAGGCCATCCTGAAACTAATGAAAATACCAATGGATATAAACGGAAAAACACCAGCGGTACCACGTCAGCCTTAATACAATCAACCTGAAAGGACTCCACGCAGCCCAGGACCAACTCATGATGCAACCACCACTTCATCTGAGAGAGATGGATCTCCTAACTTTTTATCACACTACTATTCCCTTTTACGCCGTGTTATCAAGCGTAGTAGTATTCGCTATCATAATCTCAGTTCGTTACTACTACAAGACTAAGAAGCAAGAACAGATCCAGAATAACACCCAACATAGCTACGAAAAGCCCGAAGAATCTCCTAAGAATCCTACACAGCAGCGACCCCGATACATTGCAGCGGCACGAGGCGCAACTCAGCAGAACGTGAGCATTGACGTCAACGGATGCAATCGGAGCTCTGCAATATACCTTTACTTCATTTTTTAATGTAATAATTAAAATTCATTCTAGATCTAGCATCGATCTGATTCACTTTTATTTTAGTTGTAGTAATTATGTTGTAATTTTTATATTATAATAAAGTATTTTAAATTAGTTTCGGTTTTTTTTGGTCCTTCGGCAGCAGTTAACGTAATTAGTATTTCAACAAGTATTTACAAAAACAATTTATGTAAACAGTGTTACAAAACTTTAACATTCAATCGCCTAGAACGCGCTAGCCCCGACTGCGTTGTATCCCGGGGGCGCCTCGCGATTGTAATATTGTAATAGTACATAGTCAAGGAAATTAAAATGCCTAATTATGAATTGTCATGTCATCGATCATTTTATAGAAAAGAGTCAGCAGACGTGTCATACTGTCTACAAATATGATAATTTCATCGTAGTGGTGAATATGTTCCCTATAAGTGTTAATGCTCGATTTGCCGGTGCAAAGGCAGCACGTTCGGTACGTGTTACTGATCTATATAGGAAACGTGACCTACGCCGCGAAGCCACCGTTCCTCTATCATCTCTGCTGGTACCTGAGCACCAAAAATCCGATTCTCTCCATAACCGACTGGCAGTCCAACTTGTGGTGAATTATAGAAAGTTAGTGCCTACTAGTTGACATCACCCTCATTATAACATTAAGGTTTCAAAATCAACCATACCCAACACGAATAAAGAAAGATACAAATAAGGTAAGAACTCTTCTTATAAAGCCATCGAGCAAATTTACGTTGTATCCTCTCCAACAAGTATACTTACTCTCGTAAGGATTCCAGACCGTATCTGCATACTCTAGTTTACTTGGAACATACGCATTATACAAAGTTTTAGCCACCCTTATATCATCAGCCAACAGCAGTCCTCATCACAAAACCCAAAGTCTTACTAGCTAACTTGAAAATGGATGTCATATGATTGTGAAAATCTAATTTAGTATCTAATATTAAACTATAAGTCGTATGTCATGCCAAGGCATATGACATGCACTGTCAAACGTCATTGTTATAACCTTACATTTAGTCTGATTAAGAGGAAGATGGTTCATTTTACTCCATTCCGAAACTCCATTATGTCCTATTGAAGAGCCTGTGCATCAGCAGCACTGCCAATCCCCAAGCTTAATTTTAGATTATCTGCGAATAACAGACACTTCGCGGATTTTACTTTGGTAGGCAAGTCATTTATAAAAATTAAAAACAGCGTAGGGCCAAGAGTACTACCCTGACTCACACCAGATCTAGTGAAATAATCAGCGGATTCGAAATCACCTACTCTAAGGATTTGACGACGATTATCCAAATAGCTAGCAAAGATTTTTTTTTTATAGGATAGGGTGACAAACGAGCACACAGTCCACCTGACGGTAAGTGGTTGCTCTTACCCATAGACATCTACATCTATCCTCAATAAAGAATCAAAATGCAGATGCGTTGTCACCCGTGAGGACTAAGATGGAATGCCTCTTTTCCAGTAAAAGGGTCTCCGGTCTCTACACTCACCATACGAAACACAGCAGCATTAAGCTGCTATTTCACGCTGGTATTCTGTGAGCGTGGTCCTTCCCAGTCGAGCCACGTATTCATTGCTATAACTATACTACTAATATAGCTGCAGCATGGTTCTACCACGTTTATTTAAATTTAATTGAAGAAGCTTCGGAGTGCCTAACTTTATGACATTACTCACGAGGTCAAAAGCCTTCCTAAAATCGAAATACGGCGTCTGTCTCCTAGAATCCACCTTTGCACATGCATAGTCCACGTGTGCTATGAGGTTAGTATCCGTTGAGCGATTCTTTCGGTACCCATGTTGACTGTCATGCAAAATGTTTTTTTATAGGATAAGGGTAACAAGCGAGCACACAGTCCACCTGATGATAAGTGGTTGTTGTGGTCCATAGACATCTACATCTATCCTCGTTTGCGAATCAAAATGCAGATGCGTTGTCAGCCGTGAGGACTAAGATGGAATGCCTCCTTTCCAGTAAAAAGGGTTTCCGGTTCTCTACACTCACCATACGAAACACAACAACATTAAGCTGCTATTTTACGCTGGTATTCTGTGGAGCGTGGTCCTTCCCCGGTCGAGCCGTCCCATTTGTGCTACAACTATACACTTAATATAGCTGCAGCATGGCTCTACCATGTATGAATACCACATTTACATCAAGGGTTTTGAAATTTTTTACAATATCTTGCGGTAATACTTTTATAAATCTAAATTCTTATAAACAGGTATGAACATTCTGTACATACATAAATCTGTTGTCAAGATAGGAGAATCAGTGAAATATTTCTCAAACACACCGCTGCGAATTCTTGATTTGATTTAGTCAATTCATTGTTAATTTTCAATTGATAATTTGTGTTACGAGGTTTGTCTTTACCGGTTTCTACTAACTAACTCTAAGTCATTTTAATTTTGTTCTCAGCCGTCTTAATTTTCTTACTAATATGTAAACATTTGGCTGTGAAGCAAACTCTTTTAAACATTTTGGAATAATTTTTGACATATTTTCTAAAAGTATCGGAAAGATTATATTATGATCCTTCATGGTAAAATTCATATAAACTTCATATAATTCATGTCGTTCTGTCTTCGATCATTAAATGCTACTTTGAGAATGTTTTAAAGTAAATGTTTTATTAAATTCATTGCTTATAGGGTAAATAATACTATATAAATTCTGCATTGTTCTTATAACCCTTGTTTGTTTTAAAGTCCGTGGCAGACGTCCTTGTTCATGTGGTTTCGAGTTTTGCGCGCCAATGTTACGGATACAATGAATCATCTGTTTAACGACACGTAAACATCTTTGAGACCTCATAAGTTATGTTTTCTATGTATTTCGATAATAGGGCTTTACGATAATTGCAATAGTTTTCATTTTTCATACACACAAACACTAAATGGTATCATATAATTGGTATCATGTGCCACAAAGTGTTTATTTTAAATATAGAAGACGACCTTCTATACATTTATTGACCTAATGTTAATGATGCTTACCAAATAAAACAAACACAGTACAAAATTATAATTACAGCTAAAGTTATAGACCGTCGAAGTTCGACAGAAATTTTCGGCCGCATAAAATTTTCATAGGTGTCAAAAAGAATAAAATGTGACTGAATTAGGATAGCTACTACAAAACTATGTATATTTTTAGAAGGCACAATTTCAAGAACATACATATCTACATGAATACCGACATGCAGCTTGTAATCAAAGGGTATGTTTTGGCCCTTTTTTGTTAAAAAAGTAATGACTGTTTATTGCGTTTGTTTTGTTATCAAATTTACTCTCTTTTAAACGAGAATACACAAGTATCTATAATGTAAACAAAATCTATGAACAAAACAAAGTCAATTGGCATAATACATTCAAGGGCAGCAAAAAGGAAGCGCGGCAGTACACACGAGTTTCATGGTCAAACCGAACTAGTACATTTAAGGTATGATATATAGTTATTTATTATTTTTGTTCGTAAATTAACTAACAGGGTACTTATCATGTTTAATGGTAACAAAGTGATTTTGGTCCCACGGATATTTTATTTTAACCGCCTTGAAAAAGAGGAGGTAGGATAGTTTTAATCAAAATTCCCTGTGTCTATTTCTTTAGCATGCTCTGCAAGCTTAAACAATTGACGGGCTTAACATATGGTGTCATTAGATTCGATTTAATTGTGGGAGTGACATAGAATATTATATTTAAACATGGCCTCAGTGCGGAAAAAAACCAGACAGCTATTGAACATTGTTAACAGTATTATCGTGCGCTAGGCTTGGGCAAAAAATATATTTATAATAAAAACAAAAAATATATATTTATATATCGAAATTTTCTTATATAAATATCGATATATATTTTAGAGTATCGAATTCGTATCGATATTTGTCACGCGATATAATATATCGATACTGTTTTAAAATATCGATTGATATATATCGATATTTTGCATTGCCCATCCCTAATGATACCAACAACCGTTCCTGCAGGCATTGTTTGCAGATGCTGCCGGCTGTCCTGAACAACACCTCCTGTTCGACACAGTTGATGCTGCGCGGTTGGGGATGGAAAGATCAGAAAACGTTTGGAGTCCAGCAGGCCACGCGCCGATGTCTTTTGACGCCATGGTGGTTGTATTATAATATGAGCAGGTATGCTGCGGTTTCTTGTACCCGCGAGCTTTTGGGCAATCATTGCAAGTTGGTGCAATTTCTTGGTTGTCAAATGGTCATGCGCTCACTGCGGCCAGGGCAGTTGAGACCGTTTGGTCTTTCCACCTACCACAGTGTCTTCTGGGCTGAATATGTCACTTCTGGCGCATCATAGTTGACGTGTCGGGAACAAACTGTTTGGGTTCTGGTATCATTTTATCAGATTTCTCTTGGACACGATAGCCATTTAATGTGCCCTTTGTAAAACCAGGTCAAATACTATTTTTGCTGTTGATCCTCTGGATGCTCTTGGGCTGGTGCAACTGAATCACTATGATTAGCAATACAGTTACTACTTTTGCTCGCATATACTATAAATTTGTATAGGTACCCCGTTTTGGACTCGCACAACTCAAACGTTTTAAGCCCGACCTCCGCAGTTTTGGTTGAAATTTTTTGGGCAAAATTTAGTCTACCTTTCCAGAGCAAAATGGACTCGTTAAATTCGATTTCATAATGTAAGGGAGAGGTGGGAACCAGTATTCCTTCTCTACCGATAGTGGATAGAACCTACACATTAAAAATACCAGGAATATCCACACTCTTCCTTCCACCGGTTCCATTTTCTAATACGTGCATGTTCAGGCTTAGTCTAGATACTAGGCGATTATACTGTACCTGTTGTCTCATCAACGATTATTGTAATGAGCTCTTCTGTAAAAAACAAACGGAAGATCTCCAATGGGGTCGACACGTCCGACATCGAACATGTTGGGCCTGGCACCCCCGTGAATGTCTCCCGTTTGCCTTTAAACATAGATTGATCACTACACCAATCGAAGATGAGATCTTATCCTGTGATGAGCCTTTGGATAGCGATCGTTCTCAGTATCCAGAATGCTCATTTGTTCATTAACTTCATCACTCAGGTTCTCTAGTAGGACCTGCTCCACCGGATTCTCGTCATCACTCTCTACGTCTGATGGTTGAGATAAACCCTCAGCCAGATCATTCCTTTAGCTGCCTGCTTTCTGCGACCACCGGATCCTCGTCAACATTGCCGATGCCAGATGTTTGCATCATATCTTTTTAAAACAAAAAATACGATATTATTAAGTTCCAGAAGACAAGCAAATATATAATATATAATACTTAATAGTAATAATATTCACATTCTCTGCCATTAAACTGTGCAGATGCGTTGACTTTTCCACTAACTTTTCTATACAATCGAGCCCTATATTTAAGAATGGAGTAAAAGACTTAGTAGTAAACTACCGTCCAATATCTTGTCGGCAATATCGAAAGTATTTGAATCATTAGTTCACTCTGTAATTTATCAGTATACTCAAAAATACATAATCGAAAATCAGCATGGTTTTATGTCAAGAAGGTCGACCAACACTAATCTTATTCTCTTCACTTCAGATCTAAAAGAAAAGTAGATCAAGGCTTACAAGTTGACGGTATCTATACAGATATTTCATAAGCCTTCGACAAAGTGAACCACAACATCCTGATTCATAAATTATACTTATTTGGAATTACAGATAACCTACTTGAATGGTTTAAATCTTACCTCTTAAATCGCTTTTCTACGGTGGTGGTAATTGATGGTGAACAATCAGGGCTATTTAAGCATTTTCAGGAGTAACAGGGCTCGATTTTAGGACCGTTATTCTTTAACATTTTTGTCAATGACAATACATGTGATTAACCACAGCGATGTATATATTTTTGCTGACGACCTTAAAACTACGAAAACGGTATCAATAGCTTCAGAAACATTTCCAGGAAGACATTAATAATCTTAAAATGTTCCTAAATGCTACGAAATGCTATCACATTAAGTATAGCAGAAAACGTAATAAATTTCAGTCAACATACACAATAGCAGGCACCAAGTTGGAAAAAGTGACTACTATTCGAGATCTTGGTGTCATAATGAAATGCTCATTTGAAGTTTTTGGACCATATTGACAAGAAGGGAAGCAAATAGGTCGCAAGGCTTCATATTGAGAAACTCAAAGGATTTAAAAAAAGTTTTGTAAAGAACTTGAGTAAGTCGAAAAAGTACAGAAGAAAATAATTCGTAGCTTAACCTACAGTTTTGATACTCCAAGAAACATCAAAACCTATAGTGAAAAAATTTAGCTTTTCAACTAGAGCCCCTTTCCTTACACCTAAATCACTTAGACATATCACTCCTACATAAAATTGTAAATAATTACATAGACTGTGTCCCTTTATTGTCCAAATTCCAATTTAACGTACTATCCAGAATACCAAGATATCCGAGTAGCCTTTTTAAGAATAAATTTTTTAGAACAAACTTGGGTCGCGACTCCCCAGTGATCCGTATATCTCGTCTGTACAACAAGCTCACCAAAAATATACCCGATACCCGACTTTGACATTCACCATGACACCCTCACTCAATTTATTACCAAACTTACGCATGTTTTATGCACTTATGCATCTTTTATTTCTTTTTCTTCTTTTTTTTTAATTAACATATTTTTGTTAAATTTGTTCAACTTTTTGTAACACAACGAATGTTGTGATTTGCCTATAAGAGCAGTTAATCATGTAAAATTTATAATACTGTAATGTAACCAAACATTCATTGCTGTTTCTTATGTTAGCAATCCAAATAAATAAATAAAAAATATGCTGCTCAATAGCAGATGTCAAGGTAGCCAAATCATTGACTGAGTTAAAATATAAATAAACCTATCTCTTGTCAAAAACTACTTAATTTAATTATTTAAGTCAATTAAATGAAATTTTTCATTATTACAATCTTATTTCAGTTTTACATTATTGTTGCATATTAAATTATTCATTTGTATATTTAAGTCATGACTTAATTTATTTTCTTGTGGCAAACCCCATAAGAAAGGCAATGTAAACAAAACAATCTTGTGAACATTTAAATCATTTATACATTCAATATATTCCAATAATTGTCTTTAATTCATATTGCCTATTCTCCCAATATACCCGATCTATATATCAATATACCGTAATTTACTATTAGGACTATGGTTACTTATAAGAATTTTATTTATAATATGGCTAAATGTTGCTCCAGGCATACAATAATTAGTAATTTGTCGTTCCTTTAGACAGTTATTTAATACTAAACCTAAGTTTTTACCTATATCATCACTGTACACAACAATATTATTTTTGCTAACATTTAAGTTATTCAAACTATTTATTGTTCTGGAACTGCCATGGAGTTTATAAGTAGGCGAGGTGTTCTTTTTGTCTATATTATTAACACATACCGTCCTAAGAAGTAGCCGGTAATGAGCACTACAACACCCACACTGTTGTTACTAATGACTCAAAACGTTCCTCATTATATTTACACAGTCACCAGTTCGTCCATGGCGGGTTTATGTGCCTTTATTTCATTTTGAGATGATTTATATTTTTGTGTCATAACTTATAGTTTTTATAGGAGGGGGGCAAACGAGCATGCGGCTCACCTGAGGTGGTATTACACCTCCCCATAAATAACTGCAACACCAGGAGAATTAGTGCGTTATGAGTGATTTCTGAATTAAGATACTCCATGTCAGTCTTATAACTTTTCTAATGCTATCACCTCAATTGAATATATTTGATTAATTAATTCTTGTTTTCTTTACTTAACATCATTTTAATACTTATTTTATTTTTATGTTATTTCACGATTTGTTAATGTATTTCTTTAATTTAATGTTACTGTGAGCGATTCTTCCTGTTCTCGATAGAGCATCTTCACCTGTCAAATCCACTGTTGATGTTTGTTTATTTTGAGGATGCCTGAGGTTGTGCTTTTCTACAAGTTCATGGAACAGACTGAGTTTTGGAGGCTGTTGTCAAATGTTTTGTTTAATTGTAAATTTGCCTAGGCTTCATTCAATTGTAATTGCAATGCAACAATGAATTTGAAAGCTTCCTCATTGTTGGCGACGCCCTTAAAAAATAGTTTATTATTTCATTCCTTTCAAAAAATGAATAATCTTATGTTCAGAAAACATTGCTATTAAATTGTTTAAAGCACTTCATATAAAGAAGTAATCTATGTTAAAAATTTATAGACTCAGTATAATGTCGAACGAAAGTTCAGGGTTCATTCAGTCGAGCGTTAATTTCGAAGTTTGTTTTAGACTAATTTAGAGTCCTAGTAATCAGCTAAGCAATACGAATAGAAGTATGATAGAATAGAATATTTTTTTATTCAATACAGATTACATGTGTAATTCTTATTGAAAGTCATTTTTTACTTTACCACTGGTTTGAAAAATCTGTCTGGAAGAACCAGCAAGTAGCAGGACTTTTTTTTTAAGTAAATTTTACATTAATGGTTGTACAAACTATTTTTACAAAATTTATTTAGAAACTGCTTGGAAGCAACCACCTCATTCCCAGGGTTATTATCAACCATGTATTCATTTCCCGTTATAGGCGGGTAAATACCCACTTCCGTGGGTGTCATAGAGGCACGACAAAGGCTGATACAAGAAGAGGCAGCATCTTCTGATAAAAGCCAAAACAATAAAAACTGCGGTTGCAACCCACTCATTAAGCAACTATAGCAATATACCCCCATGAGCGACGACACAATAAACGGCCCAGTCCTGGCGGCCCCGCTATTCCTAGCTACGGTGGCGACCATGGTAACGGCGGGGCAGGGGTGCAGAATCTCCGGTGGAGGTTCGTTGCCACCTACGACGACTCAACCTGGCATATAACGCACGCACCCTGAGGACTGACGAGAAGATCCTGGAGCTGGAAGAAGAATAGATAAGTTACGCTGGAATATAATAGGACTATCCGAGGTCCGAAGAGGGAGGGACACGGTGATCCTCGAATCCGGCAACTTATTCTATCACCGGAGAACGACCATCTGTCCCAAGGAGGTGTCGGATTTATCGTCCACAAGTCTCTTAACAACGTTGTAAAGATCGATGTGTCGACGAGGTTGCGTACCTTATACTCAGAATCACCAAACGGTATTCGTTGAAGGTCATACAGGTTTGCACCAACCTCGGCACACCCTGATGAGGAGGTGGAGGAAATGTGAGATATCTCTAGAGCCATGCATTCCTCAAAACCCTATACGGTGTTAATGGGAACTTCAACAAAAACTACAAGAGAAGCGGTGAGCTGAGTAGGAAATTCGGAATAGAACCAAGGAACCCAAGGGGCCTGGCCGACTATGGAGAAAGAGGACTCTTTATGATGAACTCTTTTCTTCGGCAGCCCCACAGGAAGTGGACCTGGTCGAGCCCCGACGGTTCGACAAATGAGATTCAACATTCATGACGACCAGACGACAACTGTTCAGTGATGTCTCAGTGATCGCGAGGGTGAAAACTGGCGGCGATCACCGAATGGTGAGCACTGAACTAAACGTTAAGTTGGAGAGGTCACGTCTAATGAAGTCAACGCTCCGTCCCCTCGTGCTATTACAAAGTCCCGAAAACTTTCAGCTCGAGTTACATAATCGTTTCAGTGCCTAGAAGTTTGCAATGAAGTGGACGATATGAATGACAAGCTTGGGAAACTGTCCATACGGTCGGGCTAAGTTCTGTAAGACCCGTCGCAGAAGAACACAAAACTCTCCGATCACGCACAATCTCATGGTTGTTAGACGGGAGATGAAGCTGCAGTCTTCAGCAGTTTGACAGCATACAGGCAACTGAACAGACAGATCTCCAACTGCATGCGGCGGGACTTGCGCAACTTCAATACAGCTCGTATTGAAGAAGCGATCGAGCGGAACCAGGGCTCCAAAGTCTTTGCCGGAATCTGTCTGCCAGAAAGAGCCAACTGTCGAGCTGAAGACCGATTGTAACAGCATCGTTTCCGGGACATCTGAGATTTTGAGTGAGGATGAGAGGTTCTATGGGCAACTGCCACGTCATCGTTGGAGCCACACGCAAGTGTGGTAACGATCAAAACAAGTCTTATCCGACACTATTCCGATGATATCCCGGACGTCAGTCTGAGCGAGATTAGAATGGCTGTCCAACACCTTAAAGCAGCAGGGCCCAGGCGAGGATGGAATTACAGCGGAGCTTCTGAAAGCGGGTGGAAAACCGGTGCTTGAGGTCCTTCAAAGCTCTTTAATTCCGTCCTCCATGGTAACATTACACCGGAGGCGTGGAGCAGAAGTGCGGTGGTCTTGTTCTTCAAGAAAGGCGACAACGCTCTCTTGAAGAACTACAGACCGATTTCCTTCTGAGCCGCGTCTACGTGCTGTTTTCGAGGTTATTACAGATCGTCTCGCATGCAGACTCGACGACTTCAGCCTCCCGAACAAGCCGGTTTCCGAAGGTTTTAGCACCATAAACCACATACATACCCTTCAGCAAATTGTACAGAAGACCGACGGTACAATCTGCCACTTTGCCTTGCGTATGTGGACTATGAAAGTCTTTGATTCCGTCGAAATTTGGGCGGTGCTACGGTCCTTCAGCGGTGCCAAGTGGACTGTCGGTATATCGAGGTGCTGAAGTGTTTTGTACAGTAGGGCTACGATGGCTATCCGAGTACAGAACCAGAGTACGAAACCTATCCAACTGCAGAGGGTGTAAGACAGGGTGACGTAATATCCCCGAAACTCTTCACCGCTGCATTGGAAGACGTTTTCAAGCTACTGGACTGGAAAGCATACGGTATTAACATCAATGCGAGTACATCACTCACCTTCGATTTGCCGACGACATAGTCCTATGGCAGCATCGCTGGAGGACCTAAGCACATGCTCAATGACCTCAATAGTGTCTCCCAACGGATAGGTCTCAAGATGAACATGGACAAAACAAAAATCATGTTTAATGTCGATGTCACTATGCCGGTAGTTGTTGGGAACACACTAAGCTCGAAGTTGTTGACGAATATGTTTACCTGGGACAAATAGTCCGACTAGGTAAGTCAACTTCGACCGAGAGGTCAATCGACAGATTCAACTCGGCGGCAGCGTTCGGGAGATTGACCCATCTTCTCGTCAGGCATACCTCAAAACCTCAAAACTAATTTGTACAACCAGTGCGTGTGCCAGTGATGACATATGGAACTGAGACGTGGTCCTCCACTGCTGGCCGTATGAGGCTCAAGGTCGCTCAGCGAGCTATGGAGAGGCTATGCTCAGGCTTTCTCTGCGTGATAAACTTAGAAATGAGGATATCCGCAGTAGAACCAGAGTAACCGACATAGCCCAAAGGATTAGTAGCTGAAGTGGCAATGGGCCGGACATATATCGAAGAACCGACAACCGATGGGAAGAAAGGTTCTCGGTGGCAGCATCATACCGGCAGGAAGTGTGGGCGTCCCCCAATAGATGGGTGACGATCTGGTAAGACATGCAGGAAGTCAATGGATGCAGGTGGCTCGGGACTGTGCTTTGTGGCATTCCGTGGGGGAGGCCTATGTTCAGCAGTGGACTTGTGAAGGGCTGTAATGATGATGATGATGATGTATTCATTTATACTATAATAACCCTTTTTATACAGTTTCAGCTTAACTAAACATTTAAACTTGGTAATAGAGAGAGCCTGTACACTTTCCGGGACCTTGTTGTAATAGGCATACATTGCCCCAAGAATGAATTACTGACTCTGTGGAGTCGATAAACTGGTATCACTAGCTTGTGTTTGTTCCTAGTGTTTACAGAATGTATATCACTTTTTTTACTAAAACTATCTTTGTTTTAGTGAACATACATAAAATTTTCGTAAATATACTGAAAAGTTAATATATTTATTTCTTTAAATTTATCTCTAAGAGACTCTCTCGGTTTTAGGTTGTAAATAGCTCTAATGGCCCTCTTCTGTAAACAAAAATAGTTACTGAATCAGCCGCATTTCCCCATAGCAAAATCCCATAAGACATTATGCTATGGAAATAACTGAAATAAACTAATCTAGCTGTCTCGACACTAGTGAGACCTCTAATCTTTATTACAGCATAGGCTGCAGAACTTAGTCTGCTTGCTTAGTAAGCTTTGCGTCGAGAGTGATGCCAATAAAAACAGTGGATTCAACAGGGCTCAGTTCTTCCCCATTTAAAAACACATTGGTACCCAAATTTTTAACATTCGTTGTTGTAAATTTAATACATTTAGTTTTATTTCCGTTTAAATGTAGATTATTAACGTTAAACCAATGCACTAATTTTGATATAGCATTATTCACTTCGTCACTTTTAAATGATTGACGTTTAAGTTTAAAAATCAAGGAAGTATCATCAGCAAATAATACTATATCATGATTATCCCCTACAAGGGAAGGTAATTCATTAATATATACTAGAAATAGGAGTGGGCCGAGAATCGAGCCCTGAGGGACACCCCATTAGTACAGGTGACCCGGAAGAACTTTTACCATTGATAATAACTTTCTGCATTCTATTACTTATATATGAAATAATAAGTTTAAGCGCTGTGTTCTTGACACCATAGTACTGTAGCTTCCTGATTAATGTCTCATGGTGAACACAGTCGAAGGCCTTGGAAAGGTCACAACAGGTATTAAATTATATACATATTTTAGATGGAAATATATTTCTGCACTTGAGGTTATTTTGTTCTTGTGATAACAGATAAGAAACGTTATGACTGATAAGGATAACGTATGTAACAATGGTGTTTCATAATGAACAGAGATAGATGCAATTTAGACAAGGAAGGCACTAGCCTCCTATCAATGTGATTAGGGTCGTGTAGATATCGGTTGTTCATGTCGTTTGAGATGTGAGCCGAGCGCAAAACTAAGTAAAAATAATACGGAAAATAAATTTTGTTAATTTGTGAAAATTTCATTAATGTATGTAAAAATTAGCAATAAATGTTTCAGGATTATTGTGCGTGCTAAAAAGAGTAGTTCTGTGTTAAAAGTGTTTTTTTGTTTTTTGTGTTAATTTGTGCTAAATATAAATAAAATAAAAATAAATCAATTTATTTCAGACAGAGTCCATACAAGTGACATAAGAAATAACATTAGATTATAATAAATTTAATCTCATCTAATTTCATTTCATTTAATTAAATTCAATTCAATCTAATCTATCTATTTAATTTAATTTAACTTATTTTAATCTTATTCAATTTAATTCAATTCAATTTAACTTAGTTCGATTGTTTAACATAAAAACTACTTAATATTAATTACTTGAATAATATTAATCTACAATTTAATTCAAGTATCTGCCACCCTCTGGGGCAGAATATAGCGAAATAATAATAGTTTTATATAAGGAAATTAAAGTTGTTTAATAGTAAAAAATACTTGTAAAATTGTGAATTAAACTATTGTTTAAGTTATTCATGTTTATTAATAAATATTATTGTTTCAACCTTGTGTGTTAGATATTTAGAATTTCTAACTTTGAAAATGTTCTGTAAATTAGGTATATTTTGTTGAATAACTTAATATGTTTTCATGTGATAATGTTGTAATGTATGTCATAATAATAAGACTTTTGTGTGATTCTTATGTATAAAATTATATAACTATATTTTTTGTATGAATAAAGATATTGGGAAAATATAAGAGCGCAATGGTGAAAATTGATGTTAAAATATCGCGAAACAACGCGCGGTGGGCGGTTCTCTTTCGAGTATAGCTCGCTAATAGGTTAATAAACTGGTAAATTAGCAATTCGTTCGTGACAGTTCGGGACCAGCTACCTAAAGTCCACAAAATACATCGAGACGTCTAGATCGGGTCAGGTTTCAGTTTCAGGGTAGAACGTCCATGAAAGACTAATCCCTGTCTGATTGGACCCTTTCGGTTAGGATTGACATTTGGTGACGCGCTGTGACCCTTTCCTCATATTCTTTGCTGCATTTATCAAACTCATTGACCGTTCAAGCTGGTCTCTTAATTTTTCATAATCTGTATTGTAACATCGCCATGTCACACTTTGTGTATTCTTTCTAATTATTTCAACTATTTCTTTTTCATTGTCATCTCTTTCTTTTAGTAATATTTCACACTGCTCCTTGCACGCCTTTAGTTTCTGAAGCGCGAAATGGAGCTGGGTCTCAAGCTGGCGCGTCTTGGTATTACGAATATTCATTTTGAATACATATAGAAGTAGCAGTGTAAATAAAGTCAAGAAGTTAAGGTGTTAGGTTATATTTGTAGATCTTAAATGAAACGCTTATGAAAAAATTTAAAAATGTAAAACCGAACTGAACATTTATGTTACGTTAGCTGACACTTCAAATCGGTACTTTTAAATATAATATATTTAGGTATGTAACTTACGTTTTACTTAATACACAGTATAATTTGAACACAATTAACAATTGCAACACATAAATTGAGGTGGATATTAATGATTTATAATAAATAAACCTAAATTTTATTGTGAGCTAATATTTTAGAAACTTATTCTCGGGGTTGCCACACCAAAAAAAACTATGACTTATATAGACTGAAGATGTTTGAAAAACAATAAACTGTGCTCTAGAACAATTCATAATGTATTCAATTTAGGCTTGTTAAAACTCTTGAACGTCAAAATCTACACCGGTTCGGAAAACAAGATATTCTCAGAGAAGAACCGACATAAAACCTTGGAGTCTTTGAAGGGTTAAAAAAAACAAAGCAAACAATCTCAAATTGGGAAAATTTAATCTATCGTTTACTTGAACGCCTTAATTATATAAATACATTATTGTTATTATTCAGTAATAAATCTATTAACGACAAATCCCACATCTTAAACACTCAAATATTTCATGATTCCTATTTAATTATTTAGTGTAAGCATTCTGAATATAAACTTTAATTTTAAGCCAGTCCTTATTTATTATTTATTAGAGTTGGATATTTTCTTTTTAAATCTTCACATTCGCCACATGTCGGGACTTTCTTATTGCTGATTATGTTCTTTAAAAAAATACCCTCACCACATTCTTTTGCTCATCCGTCTAAGAAACAAGTATTCTACTTTTCCTCGATGGAGTTCATTTTTTGATTTACGACGGGTTGTTCGAAACATTATCTGTGTCCATGTGTTCTAAAATTATTCTTTGCATCATTATTTTGTTCATCTATCCGAGAATACATTTTTTCATTTTTCGTCGTAGTGTTAGATGATCCACGCGACGTATCCGAAACATTATCACTTTTTCTAATTCATTCGCAGCTATTTTTCCTTTTTTGATCTACTTTAATTTGATAATTCATTGTTACTTCATCTAGACTTTCACTTTTATATTTATCAGCTTCTACATTTTACTTGACAATCTTTGAACGACTTTTCATGAGAATCAAAATTATCATTACGATGTGCTAGTGTTGCAATATCTTGCCTCCATTTCCTGTTTACTAGAAGTAGTGCTTTTAAATCTTCCTTAAATTTTTGCAGAATCAGGGTATCTTCTAATTTCGAACATTCTAAAATGGCTATTCTGCAACACTGTTTTAACGAGTTTGCAATATTCAAAACATAAGTGAGGCTTCAAATTGTTTTCGTCGTTACTATATTGGATAACATTTTTTGACGCGTCTACTAAAGTTGTATAATACTGTGGTTTTAAGACTTGTTCCAGGCAACTTATTTCCGGTTTCAGTTTGTTTACTTCCATCAGCAATATCGCCAAGTCTCGCATTTTCTGTGAAGTCATTACAGAATATGTCTCACCATATTTTTTAAAATAGTATGCTCCAAACATACAAACAATTTTATCTTTCTGCGCTATCAACGATGTCGTATCTGGCTCCATGAGCGGAAACACTTTATTCTTTAAATAGTAATCCACTTTTACATGACGTAAAAGAGACTTTTGCTTTTTAACTCGTGCATTTTTTGTTGAAAGAGTAAAATCAGATTTTATAAAATTACTCGGCAGTTGTTTTATGGAATAGAAGCCTAAACATTTGGCCCTTTCTCGCAGAGCTGTAAAAATATTTCTACGTTCAGGACTGCCGACCGGTGTCGCTAAGGCTCTTTTCACTTCGGGCTCCGCAGAATGCTTACTAAGCATATGCTTATAATAATTTAAAACAAAATTCTGGCAGAATACACAATATCTACTCCTGCTACGTTTTACTGTTTCCTTCTTTGATAAGGTTGATTTTTCCATTGAATTACTTTGGTTTGTTTCAAATTTCTCATTTGATCCACTTTTTTCGTTTTTATCTTCCGCTAACACTATTCCTTTTGGCGATTTATCTTTCCCTTCCAGTATGTTTGTGTCGTGAAAATCCTCTGATAAAGAATGTTTCAAATTTTCAAGGCTTAAAGCGATCTAAAACAAAGATATAATCAACAGTGGCATTGTCAATATTACCATCATCGTAATGTGTAATGAGTTAAAAACGTGACGGCTCCATGGTGCAGTGACTTAGCAAATGGTTCGAATTCCGCACGGAACAAGTATTTGTATGGCCTACAAGTAATTGTTCCGGGTCGGAATGTTTGTCCTTGTGCAATTTATGTTTGTAAACTGCCTCCACGATACAGGAGAAAATCCTAGTGCGGATAACGTTTTCTTTAAAGGTAAAGAAAAGATAAAATTACGGCTCTCCAGAGACTGCTAAAGGTATGGTCATAAACCACCTGTAGTTAAATAAAACACTCGCCTGTTTGAATTATTGTCTGTGTATATGTTAACACCTAACCCCTTTATTTATAAACAAGTAATAATTTTCCAAGCAGGAATAATCTAGGACTAGAGTAAATTATGATTAAATATAAACCTTATTGATTGGTATTAAAAACTAAGCCAGAGTTAGTTCAGCGCTATTCTTATCGCAAAGTTCTTATGCTTTTACCTATAAGAGGGTAAATGTTTTCTATCCTTAATATACCTATCACCTATAGCGTTATATGTACGTAGAATTATAATATGTTTAAAAAAAACAAGAATAACAGTCTATAGCAAATATAAATAGCAGACAAAAAATTAACTCAACAATAACTATGAACTCGACTCAAAAGCGCGAAAATGTATTCAACGTACGGATTTAAAATTTGCTATGGTGCAGCGCCTTGCGACTTACTTCACAACCATTAAGTTTGAATTACGCTCTACTAGAAACATTTTTGCAGCTTGAGCCTTCGCTTTCTTTACTTTAATTTTTGGATAAGAGCACAAGGAGGATAGTGTTACATCATCATCATCATCATTATTGCAGCCATACACAAGTCCAGACAGAGAGCGAACATCATTCGAATGTATCTTTCTTATTCAGTCCTATTATGCCATTAACCATCTACTGATTATTGACAATTTAGGTATCATTATTTTTACAGTCCTTCACAAGTCCATTTCTGAACATAGGAATGCCACAGAGCACTGTCCTGAGTCAACTGCATCCGTCGACTTCCTGCATGTCTTATCAGGTTCTAACTACATTTAATGGGGGGCCGCCTCACACTCCGCTAACCGGTACAAAGCTAATGATCCGTTGGGCTAAGTCGGTTACTCGGGTTCGACTATGGTTACAAATTTAACCATTTAAGGATCATGGAGACATAATTTGATTTTGTTTATCCGTGCCACTACCATTTCTGTCGAATCATCAGGACCATTCCACTTTTTGCAAGTCTCTTTATAAAAATAGAAACTAGGGACTATATTATGAAATTTATCTCCAAGAGGAACTTTCTCTGTTGTTCCCCCAGATTACGTTAGCCGAAATTATATATCTTTTAGGTACCTTGTACCTAGTTTTACTATAAAGACTCTCATCAACACCCTGTAGTTAGTTTTAGGGTAGTTGATGACTTGAATCACAAGGATGGAACAGATTTTGGGGAAACATCGCATCATCATTCAGACACACTCAAGGTTAGTTCTCAAATATGACTTGTATTACCGCAGTTAGGAAAAGTACTAAACTAAGGGGACTGGAGAGCAGTTTTTGTATCGCTCATTAGGAAGGAAATTTTCCGCCTATTAATATTTCCGGATAAACTTCTAACGACAATAACGGAAAATTCTTGTAAATTATTTCAACATGGCTTCTTGTGATTTTTTGAACTAATTAATATATAATTAATAAAACGTTATAGGCGGCTGTTGTCAAATTCGTTAGCTGTTTTTTTTAAATAAAGCATGTCATCCATCCTATAAAAATTAACTGCTGAACATAGGGTCCCCCTATTCATTGCTTCAAAGGACGAATTTTGTCATAGTCGCCACGCTTGGCTAGCTGGTTGGCAACAGCAGTTTTTTATTATTTCGAATTGTTATCAGGAAGGTGCTTCTGCCCATCTCCTGGTTCATCGGTTGTTTCCCTCTATCGCCTCTTACGACACCCACAGGATGATATGGGGGTAGTGAATAAGCATGCAGTAGCAGAATATTACAGCTTATATAGTATTATGTTCTTAATACATAGTGACTTCATACTAACATTGTTTGACCCATCCAAAATAATTTTTTTCTTAAACAGATTATCAACCTCATTTGACGAAGAGGCGAACGGTGATCCATCTTTGCCTTTTGGAAGATCGCCTTTATCAGATTTACTGTCACCAGGCATTAGCGCGTCTTTAGATATTACGAAGATATAGAATCTTCAGTTTCATTTAAAATATTAATAGGGATGTCACAGATCACATTAGCCAATAATACAGATTTTGATTTTTCGAATCTAGGTCACAGACCATCCTTACTATGTATACCATCTGAAAAGTCAAACGTCAAAATGATTTATGGACCTAATATTAACACCTAATACCGTGGTAAACCATGCTGCAGCTACATTATGGTTGTAGCGCGAATAGGTCAGCTCGACCGGGTTAGGACCACGCTCACAGAATACCAGTGTAAAATAGCAGTTGCTGTGTTTCGTATGGCGAGAAACAGAAACAGTTTTTTTTTTTATTCAATATAAATGATAAATAATACTTATTGAAAGTCACTCTTTTGTTTAATTACCACTGGTTCGAAAAAAAACCTCTGTCCTGGGAAGTACCAGCAAGAAACCCAGCGGGACTTTTTTTTTTAAATAACAGCTTACAATCATGTATGTTACACAATTAACCACACAAAACAAATTAGAAATAGCTTGTGAACACCTCATTCCCAGGGTTATTATCATCCATAAATTCCTTAATATTATAATAACCCTTTTTATACAAACTATGTTTAATAAAGTTTTTGAATTTTGAGCAGGTTGAATTTTGTATATTTTCTGGGATTTTGTTGTAAAAGCGTATACATCGCCCCAAAAATGAATTACTGACTCGGTGGAGTCGAGTAACTGGTACTACTAGCTTGTGTTTGTTCCTAGTATTTACAGAATGAATATCACTTATTTTTGTATAACTACTTTTATTTTTGTGTACGTACATTACATTTTCATAAATGTATTGAGAGGCCAAAGTTAATATATTAATAAAAGTGTAGAGAACCGGAGACTCTTTTCACTGGAAACGAGGCATTCCAAATTAGTCCTCGGGGGCGGAAACGCATCTGCATTGTGATTCTTAATTGAGGATAGATGTAGATGTCTATAGACCACAATATCTACTTACCATCAGGTGGACGACTGTGAGTTCGATCGTATTCTATAAAAATAAAAAACTATTGGATATAAGAATAATTATATCACCAAAAGGATATGTTAGACTTGCAAACAGGCGTGATCAGTGTTATTGGTTTTTTATTAAAAAGAATATGGGTGACAAAGTGTTTCCTAACTAATGAACTGATGCATCATCATGAAGTGACATGCATACAAAATCTTCTGGATTGGCAGAAGGCCTCGATCATTGGCCTTGCCTTAATGTTACCGTTACCATTACAGACTATTAAAGTCCACTGCTGAACATATGCCTCCCCCATAGATTGCCTCATACGAGGGGTATATTTGCCATAGTTGCCACGATTTGCAAGCGGGCTGGCAACCGCAGTTTTTTTTATTTCTAGTCGTTATTAGGAAGACGCTGCTGCCTATCTCCTGATCTGCTTCCCTTTGTCCCTCTAACGTCACTCACGGGATGATATCGTGTAGTCGATATTCTTATATCGCCACTACACGGCATTACCTGAGGCAACAAAAACAATAACCGAGTTGTTTTTTCTGTTTTATTCTATTGTGTGATGAAAGAGGTATGCTTACGTTCTGTACACAAATTTTCGCTTTGTTTACGTCGTTTTTGACCTAAAACAAAGAAAATACGCAAAATTTTAAAGTCTTTAAAGGAACCTCATAATTATTATGTAACCTGTTTCTATTTCTCTCTGTCGCCTCTAGCAACACCCACGGGATGATATGGGGTAGTGGATATTGTTACACCGCCACTACAAGGCACGGAAGAGCAGCAACATCTTCATAACAACTCAAAATAATATAAAATTGCGGTTGCCAGCCCGACTGCCAAGCGTGGCAACTATGGCAAAATCTCCCCTATGTGGCAATCTATGGGCGTGGCCTATGTTCAGCAGTAGACATTTAATGGATGGATGGATAGACATTATTCTAGAAGAAAAATTGTGATGTCGGGCATTTACAGATCGCTAGTTTAGTACAATGTAATTTTATATTTTTGGCTAATGTTGGTGTATTTCCATATATGACGTTTATCATTATCGAATGAAATGAATAAATGCGTTAATAAAATCATTGCAACTGAATTTACACAGTGTGTTTACTTATATTTTGAACAAGGCATCTTTGACCAATAAATTAATTCAGTTTTATAAATTGCGATAGCTAAACTTATCGCATTTATAAAACTGAAAGTAGAACTCGATCCATATAATTACCGTCTATTATGATAAAAAATAACGAGAAATTACTGAACCCTTTGGAAACATTTCTTAATTCAAAATGTTATCAGAAACAGTACGATCTAAACCTCAATCGAACACATTTTTTGACTACAATAGATTTAATAACAAAATTAAAAACAAACCGATCATAAACAAGTAGCTAAAGGAACTTTCATAGATATTAAACAAGATATAGACACGACTGGTTCTAATTTATTACTACAAAAATTCGCTTGTCGGCATCAAAAGCAAAGCACTTGAAATTTTAAATCATTATTGCATAATCGTAAGCAATTAGTAAAAATAGCTAAACATCAAAGTGACAATCTTGTTAGTTTCGGCATACCTCAGGGTTCATTTTAGGACCAATAATACTTTTTATATCAAAAATAGCAAATTGTGATAAAGGAGACACGAGATAAACTGAACCTGTCCCAATTTGGTTGGGACAGGTTCAGTTTATCTCGTCTCGAAATGCAGCTGATTGATTTCCAGTCTAGTTCAATATGGATTCAAAAGTTTATTGAAACAAGAAGAGTTGGAATTAATTGAAACAGAAAAATTGACAAGCAATATAAGTAAAAATGCCAATAACAAAATTTTGGAAATATAAATTCGTTAACAGACACATTTAACAGTGCAATATTAACCATATTTTCATCTACCTATCCTGCGAGTTGATAGTATTTAATATTATTTTCCACAATAATCACAAGTTTTTAACTGCATGTCTATGACTTAACTTTAGAAAATGGCTAGAATATTACTTTGTATCAACGTGCCATTTTTCTAAAGTTTAAGGTTCGCCACCCCTGGTTTAGGGCCTCCCTACACAATCCACCTATCTTTATATTCACTATTTAAATTATCGATCACTGCACTTGAATAGTTTGATTAGCTGTCAATTGTTCTTCGATTAGTAGGTACATGCGTTAATTTCTTGCCGCGGTAATAACTCACTTTTGTAATCTTGCACCACGTAAATTTTATTTTAAAATGTAATACCGCACCATTTCATATTTTCATAGTAGTCGCGATTTGAATATTTTCGTCTTTGGTAACGAAGCGACACTACTACGAAAATTTGTACGTAATAGAGGTCACGGTCAACACTGTGGCTGTCGGCCGGCCCGGCGGACGTAAGTACTTTTACATGGAAATGCTACGCATACCCGCCTCCGGGGGCAAGGATGGGATTATGTCGGACTAGCACCGACTAAAACCCCATGGTGTACCACCCTTCCGGCCTCCAACTTCACATGCGCAACGGACGCCCCGTGTCTGATGTGCGAAGCCATGGGGTCGCAACAAACTAGCACTCAGAAACACCAGCCTTCCTGACCCCAGCGGCGGATCTGGTCTATGGCTCCGCCGCCAACCAAGATTCGGCTGCGGAGGGGAAGGCGGCGCCTCGCAAACCAACACTCCTCTTCCCCGCGACTCCAACTCGGCTGCAGCGGTGGGGGCACCCCTCTCGCCGCAGCCAACCATCAAGTGGGCCGCCAAGTTCAACTCAGGTGTACCTCGGCCGCCCCTACACCACAGCCAACCAAGGGTTCCTCTTGTTCTGCCGGTGACCAAGCCACGGCTACTAAGCCCCCCGCCACGACAAGGCGGGAACCCGTTCGGGGTGTAACGGTTAACGCAAGGGAAGGGCACGGGAAAACGCGCGACAAGGTACCTAAATTTTGTAACCGAGCGACCCTTACGAATGTGTGCATGCGTAGTAAAATAGTAGGCGTTAGAAATTTATGAATAACAATCAGTTAAAATAATGACTTTAAAAGATAAAAAGGACAAAATGTTTGAGATTTTTTAAATTTGGCCGTATATTGTAAAATAACCCTGTTACTTAAACAAGTTACCATACATTATTAGTACCTACGCTGTTATTGATACCACACCTAGCTAAGAGCATATCTTTCACAAAATCTGTGTTCGCTCGGTTGGTGATATTTTATTAATTTGTTGTGTGTTGCCAGTGATGATTTGGCATGGATCTGAGACGTGGTCCTTCACTGCTGGCCGTATGCTTCTCGGTCGCGGCCCCACCGCACTAGACGGAGTGACGAACTGGTAAGACATACAGGAAGTCGATGGATGCAGGTGGCTTATGTCCGTGATTTGTGGCATTCCTTGTGGGAAACGTATGTTCAGCAGTGAACTTGTGAAGGGCTTTAATGAATGAATTAATGAATGAATTTGTTACTAGCTTTTTGATGATTATCCACTTTTTATTTATATAAATATTCTCATAGATTAGTACCTCAAAATAAGTTTATTTTTAAAACATAGTTTCTCAGTTAGTAAATTATTAATTTTAATGAGAAAATATCATTCTTAAACCAAAGAGTCTGAACATTCTCTCCCATAGATATGGGATAATCACATTGCAGTTCTTGGGTGATTTTGACGTCAGTTTAACGCAGCGGATAGTCGATAATGACAGTATCTCAAGTTGTTAAAGCGCCTTAGCGGACAATAAATATAACTTGAAGTTCATAATATCAACATCGGAGCACTTGTTTTGTCGTTTCCACTAATATTACTTCCATGCGACACTTCACAAAATCACCTCACTTTTGCGTATTAAAATTCAGTTCAAACTATTATTTATATACGATAAACAGGTAAAAACCCGCCGGCAGTCAGTTCAAGCCAAAACTCCTTTTTTCTATGGTAATGGACTGAAAATGCTGTACTATTGCCAGTGTCAAGTACTAAAATTATCCTTCATAATAATTTGTTTAAAAAGTTCTTCACAATACGTTGATGCATTTCGAAAGTTTTGGCAGATTAACAAAGCATCTTGAGCCAGTCAGACAGACAGTCTATGACGATCGTATCTTAAAGCGCCTCAGCAGACACATTATCTTAAGGTTCTCATTACCATCAAAGCATTTGTTTCATAGCTTTCACTAATAGTTTAACCCATTATTTCAACAATACAGGAACAGGTTTATCCATTTTACTGGAAACGAGGAATTCCATCTTAGCCCTCAGGGGTGGCAACGTATCTGCATTTTGATTCTTAATCGAACATTGATGTACATGTCTATGTGCCACAGCATCCACTTACCATCAGATGGACTGTATGCTCGTTTGTCAATCTTGTTGTATAAAAAAAATACACGTTGTGTCTGGTCGGTGGTGTTATTTGGAAAGAAAAAAATTATGCTAACGCAAATCTATTACTGTTTATTGACATTATAAATTAGTGATAAACCAAAACAAAACGGCCAGCGCACTTGTTCATTGTTATTAACTGACTGTCGATATCCAATATTAAAATCAACATTATGCCTAGCTACTTAAAGCACAAACTCGTAATTCTATATATGTGATTTGTTACCGTAAGATAATAGACAACACACGTATACAAATACGTCACGTCTGTAAACACCGAGGGCACAGTTTAAAGACCTTACAGTTGGGAAACGAATGTACTTGTGCAACAACAGGGCTTGCGGGGCAGGGGCAGGCCGACCTGTGCTAGCGCACGCATTTCACTTTGATGTTAAATACTCAAACGCTACTCAATTTTAAGATGTCGTTAAGTCTCGTGATGTCACAGTCACTTTGACTTAAAAGTGATAGAGACAGCACGAGACGCAACGTCAAAATTGAGGTAATGTTAGTTTACAAGTCTGCTATACATGCATGCAGTTCGCGCGAGCGTGTTTTATAGTAGGTATTTAATTAGTTTTAAAGTGCCGTTTTCGAAAAAATATAATATTATAGATATTATATTTTCGAGCACTTAAAATGTCAGGAATTACTGTTGTAGATTTTTTTATAGGATAGGGTGACAAACAGGCACAGTCCACCTGATGGTAAGTGGTTGCTGTGACACATACACATCTACATCTATCGTCAATAAAGAATCAAAATGCAGATGCGTCGTCACCCGTGAGGACTAAGATGGAATCCTCTTTTCCAGTAAAAGGGTCTCCGGTTCTCTACACTCACCATACGAAACACAGCAGTGTTAGCTGCTGTTCATGGTATTCTGTGAGGCGTGGTCCTTCCCGGTCGAGCCGACCCATCGTGCTACAACTATACTACTAATATAGCTGCAGCATGGCTCTACCACGTATAAAATTTATGAGTTCCTAAGTAAAATTGAACTCTAATGACAGCCATACTTATGTTTCCCTCTTTTTTTTTAAATAAAATTGTTTATCCGAATGCGAATACACTACATAATTAAATTTAACAATCGAAAACTGAAAACATTTATAAAAGAAAGTGTCACGAAAATATTTATCAGTGCAACATTTTTTTCTTGTAATTATAAAAAATGATCTTGTTCAATAAATATTTCTAACTTATAAGTATGTACATAATGTTAATAAATGATAATGAGTATTATAATATCCAAAATTATTTTATTTTTATTTTAGTGACAACCCTAGATACACGCTGGCCGCGTAAATACCAACGCGGGCGGCGGCATCGCCTGACATCAAAGGCGTTTCAAAACTGTAAGGTCTCTTAAAATTGTGCCGTGGGGTAAGCAGAGTTCAAAAATGAGCAGCGATCCACTCGGATCGTTTAAAAAAAAACATGAGTATAGATGGAATATTTTGTAAGAGATGGCTTTGTGGTCGTATACAGGGTATTTTTGAAACGCTCCCGAAAACGAAGACAGATGATAGTACTAAGGATACCTATGATGATGGGTCCTGAAATTCGATCCCGAGGAAAAAATCATCTTTCACAACGTTTTATTAACTATTCACGCTCCATCATGTTTATTAAAGTTATTGAAACGATATTCTCAAAAAATATCATGAAAATACTGAAATATGAAACCAGCAGTGAAACTTTAAAAAAAATCAATGACAATAGGGTCAATATCTCGCGGGCGCCGAACTCTTACCTAGATCGGTACGAAACAATGCATTAGGTATACTACTTACTCACTCTACCTTTCCTTTCACACACGCTGCTTCGTGTCGCCTCGCGCTTGTAGAATTTCATATGCTTCAAGGACGTTATAATAATTTTAGTTTTGAGACAGTGCCATGTTGACAATCACGAGCGATAGTTCAATTGTTTTGTTTATTAAATTATTGTCGTTATAACACATTGTTTATTAATTAATGATGTTCTTGTTGTTACGTTTTGTGTTTTTGTTTTGTTTTAATAATGCCTAACGCGTAGGTATTTTATATAGTGCTAGTGAATACGGCAACATGTTAATGTGCTTGAAGAATCTCATAAGGCCACGGAGGATCAGTGGCTGTTTCATACCTAATTTTTTTAAATAACTTAGTACTGAACTGATCTGAATAGGTGCATAAGAATACATCAGAATAATAAACATAATTACAATGGATGGAACAAAGCATGACTCTAACCTTATAAACATTTATTTAAGTATTTTCATTAGCGGGAATCGACCAGTTATTTGGTTTATTTAAGCTAATTTTTTTAAATAACTTGTTAACATTTTATTTAAGTATTTTTTTTCATTAGCGGGGAATAGAACCAGTTATTTGGTTTTTTAACCTAATTTGAATTAAAGTGGCTACGTGGAGACAAGCACAGTGGCAAAATAGTAGGTTAAGTAGATAAGTTAGGTAATTAGGCAAGTGTTGTAAATTGTTAGTTATTGTGGTACCATCGCTAGTTGCGGCCGCGCGAATTCGGCGTTCGCGCGCGTACATTGACCGTAGTCAGCTGATTGTAATTCAGTAATTCCACTGCTGGTTTTATATTTCAGTATTTTCATGATATTTTTGTGTGAAATATCGTTTCAAATAACTTTAATAACATGATGGAGCGTGAATAAAGTTAATAAAACGTTGTGAGATGATTTTTTCCTCAGGATCAATTTCTTTGTGACCCATCATCATAGGTATCCTTAGTACTATCATCTGTCTTCGTTTTCGAGCGTTTCAAAAATACCTATGTATGCGATAGACTAACCGGTAACTAGGTGCAGCTATTCCGAAGTTTAGCCTGGACAGACGGACGGACAGACAGAAAAAGTTACAGCCTATATACGTCCCACTGCTGGGCATAGGCCTCCTCTCATTGCTGAGAGGGTTTGAACAAGGAAATGTCCGCCGCGCTGCCCCAATGCGTGTTGGCGAACTTCATGTCTTCGAAATATTTTTGATTTTCTCAGACATGCAGGTTTCCTCACGATGTTTTCCTTCACCGCCGAGCACGTGGTAAATCAGCACTTAAAATTGCAATTAACAATTTCATTGGTGCCGGCGGCGATCGAACCCGGGTTGCTCGCGTACTGTGTAACTTACAGCGAGCGCTAACCATCTGAGCTACGACGGACAGACAGAAAGACAGACAAAAATTTAAAAAATGATTATTTGTCTTAATGACATGCAAATAACTCCTCAGCTCAATAAAAGACATTATTTCGATATTACAGACAGACACTCCAGTTTTATTTATATGTATAGGTAATAGACAACAACAAAATATAAGAAAAAAAAACAAATTGGACTTTATTGCTATGTGATGAAGGATTATATTCGTATGGTTATCAAATCGTAAACATAGTGGAATTATACTATTGCATACTTCCCGGTTCGCACCATAGCAAAATAATAGGATAACAACGGCAAGTTGGCTAGGGTTTAATAATAAGCACTGAAGACAGTGAACTACTGAGAGCAATGAAGTACACAAAAATAAATCGATTTACTTACCGTATTGGGTCAACCATTACACACTGTTTTCTTTAGTTTTGTGCGTCAATTTTGACAGTAGTGACAATATACTCAAACACAGACTTTTTTTTGCAAAATTTTCGTTCCGCAATTGAGTAAAACAATTCTGTCTATAAACACCACTATTTTGGTACAAAAAATATTTAAGGACAGTTGCAGCAGATGCTTATTGGTAATAGCACTGTCAAATTTTTATTATTTATCTATCACAATGTTATCGGTATGTTTAACCAAAAAACTGGCGTAATTTTATTGGCACAGTACAAAATACTACACAAGTCAATAACTTACGCACTCCATTCATAACACGCTTTCGTTCCATCTCCCACCATTGGTACAGTACCCTACGTCACTACTCTTTCTCACTCGTCGTATTCTCTCGCTTGTTCAAAACGGCTCACAAACGAACGCCGGCCGGCGCGTGAGCGAGACAGCAAGAGATTTAGGAATGATTCGTTGAAGTCAATCCTCTCCTATTATACGTACCTACTATGATAAACGAGTAACTAATTATTATCCTTTTGTGAGAATATTTTTTAATTTTTTAAATTTTCCTACCTAAATGTGATCAATAAGAGACAGTGAGAGCACTTTTTTTTTGGTAATTACAAAATATGGGTGTATAATTCAAAAAGTTATCCACGATTTTTAATTACAGTTACAGCCTATTCAGTCTACTGCTGAATATAGGCTTCCCTATAGATGGCCTCGTATTGCCATATAAGCCACTTGCCATGGTTGGAACACTTGGCAGGCGAGTTGGCAACCGCAGTCTTTTATTATTTTTGAGTTGTTATGAGGAAGACGTAGCTGCCCATCTCCTGGTTTGTTTCCCTCTATCGCCTCTTATGATACCCACGGGATGACACGGGGTAGTGGATATTTTCACACCGCCACTACACGGTCAATTACGTGCTCTGAAAGACACAAGGGTGTTAAAGTAAACTTTGGCTTCGAAATTCCTTTTACAGGGTAGGTATGAGTAGCGGCACGAAAGTCTAGCGGTGACCGTTATTGCGCATAAGTCGCACCGATTAGCTCGTGCGTATCGTTCGAACGAGCTGATTTTGACGGCTCCGTGGCACAGTGGTTTACCAATGAGTTGCTGCGCTAAGGGCCGCGGGTTCAAATTCCGCACGGAACAAGTATTTGTATGGTCTACAAATAATTGTTCCGGGTCTGGATGTTTGTCCTTGTGAAGTTTATGTGTGTAAACTGGCCCCACGATATAGGAGAAAATCCTAGTGTGGAGGTAACGTTTTTTTAACAAAAGAAAAAAAAGTGGTTCTCCAGTCGCATTCGTGCAATTCAATTCGTGCGCGTCCCCTCCACGTTTCGTTCAGCGCTAGACTTACGTGCCGCGACTTGTACCGCCCTCTTATATACTTCTGCCGTCCAATAGCAGTGCCTGCACTTCTTTGTTCTGGTCTGATAGATATAGAGAACCGGTATTATTATAGGCTGTCGGGCATTCCATCTTAGTTCTCTGAGGTGACAACGCACCCCCCTGCAGCTTTCTTTGTTTGAAATTGGTTGCTGGTGTCCGTGGGCTGCAGCAGTCACTTACCATCAAGTGGACTGTGAAGTTCGTTTAACACTTTAGTTTCACAAAAAAAAAGGTTTGAAAGGACATGGAAACTATAACTTACTTGTGCCCTCGTCAGCTAGTTTCGGCTTCTTGCTTTTTGTGTTACTTTCTGTAGTTAATTTTCGCGTGTCACATACATTTGCTCCTCCAGTCGGTATGAAGTCGTTGTTCAGCAGCAATTTTAAATTCCCGAAAATTTCTGAAAATTAAAAATAAATAAACACATTTATTTTTAATTTTCATACAACACTATGCGGCAGTATATGTTGTTTCGAAGACTTGATTTGGCATCACCACTCACGGATAGCACTTAATAACGCTTAATATTACCTATGTTTCTAATATTAAGTTCTGTATTTCATGAACTTCTCCATTAAGTACAAAGTAAGTCATCATTAAGAAAGTTACAAACACCATACGTTTTAATAATTTTATTAATGTTTGTGAGATACATTAATGTTTGCATGTGTGAACGGGCAAAAAAGTAAATTTAAAATATCTAAAAGACATGTGAAGTCCACGAGCACGCATTGGACATTTCCTTGCCCTAAAAAGATCCTTATAAAGTTTTAAACTTCTAAAATTTATAACGTATATATTAAAATTAGTTTTTAAAATTTTATGTAGTTTTATTTTTGTAGAGTATTTTTAAACAATAATAGTGATAAAGGAGCGCACAGTCCACCTGATAGTAAATAAATGCCATGGCTCAAAGGCATCTACATCTACCCTCGATTAAGAATCAAAATGCAGATGCGTTGTCACCCCTGAGCACTAGAATTTAATGCCTCATTACCAGTAAAATGGGTATCCGGTTCTCTACACTCACCATAGGCAACAGAACAGCATTATTCTGCCATTTCATGTTGATAGCGTGGTCCTACCCCGGTCAAGCAAACCCATTTGTGATGCAGCTATGTATAGCTAGCCTAGCTGCAGCGTGGCTCTACCACGTAAATGGTTAAATGTATCGATGCTAATAAAAATATGCCTATGTATGCATTATCTTTATATATATATATATATATATATATATATATATTTGAACTCAAGTTTAAAATTTGGCTTCTCTTTGAAAAATAACACAGTATATGTAACGGAATCTTTAAATGTAATTTTCACCAACTTGTAGACAGCCGATTGACTTGAAAATTAGCACACTAGTACCAAGGACCGATGACAATACAATAATTTATTAGCTTTATCCTAGTATCCTGATCAGGATCACCAGGATTAAAATATAGTAATTATCAGGATCATCACGTTGCTTAAGATTTTTAAACTCTTAAATTTACATTGCCTTTGTATTAAAACGTATAGTAACAAAGAATTGAACATTTCGTGAATATATTGTTACAATAACCAGTTGCGTGTTGCATTACTTTGCGTGAGAATGGTTTCAAAGTTTGACATTCCAATAGAATTTACGATTTATTGGGATCAGTCTTTACGTGTAACTACGAAATGAGGGTCAATGTCCTCTGTCAAAATGTGTGGGCGTAAGAATAGACAACGTCCAGACTATTCGATGCAAGCAAGACGTAACCTTATGTCTGCGTAAGTAAAGCCTTTACTTCTTTAGGCATGTTGTTAATCGCGAGTGTTCTAGTATTTTCCCATTGAAAGAGTGGAATATTTGAATGAACCTAGAATGTTCTTTCTCTTATTGGGTATAGAATCCTGCGCCGTTGATCGGAGAAAGAATTATTTAGAGAACGCGATACTGAACCCTACTTTGGGAAACGACTACGAGCAATCGAACTACGACATCTGTGATTATTAAGGACTTCGTCGAAGATTTTGTGATTTATGGACAACGTGATTCGACACTTGGGGGTGTGTGTGTGTGAAGAATACATCCATTTCTTATTCTAATCTGCACTTTTACTCACCACGCACGGAACAATATACTACATTCTTTATCTTGGTTGCCGTGTAATGGCTGCTTAAGAGAATCCATTGCCTCATATTATCCCATGGGTATCGTAAGAGGCAAAAACTTTTAATTCTATAAAAACAGGGAATATGAAACAGCAACTGTGAGCAGCAGCATTTTCCTGTTACCATTACCGTTACAGCCTATTAAAGTCCACTGCTGGACGTAGGCCTCCCCCATAGGTTGCCTCACAGAAGGGATATTTGCCATAGTTGTAATGTTACTGTTGATTTGAAAATTTCACCTCTCAGTGGGTCATGTGCTCCTGGTAGATTATCTTCTATACATCCATCCATTACAGCCTATTAAAGTCCACTGCTGGACGTAGGCCTCCCCCATAGGTTGCCTCACAGAAGGGATATTTGCCATAGTTGTAATGTTACTGTTGATTTGAAAATTTCACCTCTCAGTGGGTCATGTGCTCCTGGTAGATTATCTTCTATACATCCATCCATTACAGCCTATTAAAGTCCACTGCTGGACGTAGGCCTCCCCCATAGGTTGCCTCACAGAAGGGATATTTGCCATAGTTGTAATGTTACTGTTGATTTGAAAATTTCACCTCTCAGTGGGTCATGTGCTCCTGGTAGATTATCTTCTATACATCCATCCATTACAGCCTATTAAAGTCCACTGCTGGACGTAGGCCTCCCCCATAGATTGCCTCACAGAAGGGATATTTGCCATAATTGCCACGCTTGGCAAGCAGGTTCGCAACCGCAGTTTTTTATTTAAATTCGTTATTGGGAAGACACTGCAGCCCATCTCCTGATTTATTTCCCTATGTCACCTCTTAAGTCACTCAGGGGATGATGAGGTAGTGGATATTCTTACACAGCCACTAGCGGTATATCTTCCCATTAAAGAGCTCAAAATAATAAAAAACTGCAGTTGCCTAATATGAAAAATCCCCCTAAGAGACAATCTATGGGATAAATGAACAAAACGACAGATGAATTATTTAGGTTCATTGTCTTCCTATTAATAAATTAAAGAGCATTGCCTCACTAGATGTGTTAGTGTAATCAATTTTTCTTACAGCAGCTCTACATGGCAACACCAATGGCATAAACAACTTAAATTCTGGAGTTTTGGCGGGAACTTGATCGGTGGCGGTTTGCTGCTCCTGTATTATTGTTTGAATAATGGTTTAAAGTGGATTTTGATATGTAAAAGTGGTGCGATTTTGTGTATTAAGTGTCTGCGCATGTGAAATATTAGTGGAAACGGTGATACAAGTGCTCTGATGGTGATGTGATTCTCAAGATAAGGTGTCTATCTACTTAGGCGCCTTGAGATACCATCGCCAACTGTCAGCTGTCTGCTGACTCAAGTTGCCGTCAAAATCTCCCAAGGGCTGCACAATGTGACGCATCAACATATTGTGAAGCAGTGTACTATGAAGTAAATTATAATAAACCGAATAAAAATACCTAAGACTTAGCCTAAAGGTCTAGATAACAGGCCATAAACTCCAAAAAAATTCTAAAACAATGCCAAACATTAACTTACCATAGTAATTAACAACCTGACTGTTCCCAAATATATCATTTTCAGAACTTTCAACCGCATTGTCGGTATTCAATTCTAGTTCCACTTTGATTGCACACTCCTCTGAAACTATATCGGCTTCTTGATTATTTTCTGTAACAACAATAATTATAATTAATTTTATTTCACACAGATAAACATCCAATTACAATGTGGGTATCTTTAAGGCAAAAGAGAATACACTTTTGTTAAGCTAAATTACCACTTACTATGACTTACCAAGGTTAAAAAAATACAGAAATATACAGTAAAGAGTATGAGTTTGCTTTTTTTTTAACTTATTGCTAGCCAGTGTTAAGTTCACATGATCCAGGTCTACTGTGCTAATCAAGACTGTGGTAAGGTTGGCATCATTTAGAGCCAATGCTGTTAAAGTTAAAGTTACAGCCTATATACGTCCCACTGTTGGGCACAGGCCTCCTCTCATTTCTGAGAGGGTTTTAGTGCAAGGAACTGTCCGCCGCGCTGCCCCAATATGCGTGTTGGCGAACTTCACATGTCTTCGAAATATTTTTTTTTCTTACTATTCAGACATGCAGGTTTCCTCACGATGTTTTCCTTCACCGAAAAAGCACGTGGTAAATCAGCACTTAAAATTGCAATTAACAATTTCATAGGTGCCGGCGGAGATCGAATTCGGGTTGCTCGCGTACTGTGAAACTTACAGCGAGCGCTAACCATCTGAGTTACTACGGCTTAAGCCAATGCTGCCTTGTTTCAAATGAACTCTGCACTAAAGCTTATTGTTTCATTTCTTCCTAAGGAGATAACAGATATACATAGAATTTGTCACAAGGATTTAGCATGTATATAGAACTCCATATCAAAAATACAGCTCTCTTGATTAGGACGGCAGGGCTGAGAGTAAGTGTTGATGTAGCCCTAAGTTGCTAAGCGCACGGGCTTAGCGTCACACACTAACTGTCGTATTTTCAAAGTATTTTTATGAAACTGAAATTGTACACTAAAAACTTCCAGTTACAGAGATACACTGCAAGTGGTATATATAATACGGAACAGTACTCTTTACAAGTATATATTTACAAACAATTCCTTGTACAGGGCATGTATATCGAAAGACGAAACAGAGGCTACAGTTCTGCTGATCTGCCTTGTGGCGGCGCTGTCGTCACGCCACAGGCGAAATGCACCGAAGCCTAAATCGCGCTATCAAAATTCCGAAGCTACTTATATGCGCTATATATAGAACAGCTCCGAAACAACACACGGAGCGTTGGCCGCTCCCCAGGCTGAACACCTTGCCCAGCGGTAGATCTCCCCTTTTCCTTCCACCTGCTACAGTGGTGACCCCGACGTGATTCTTCGGAAACTTCAACTTCAAGCTTTCGTCATCGTCTTCAAGTATCCTTCCATTCACTCCCGAGCAGATATTGTCTAGCAGTCTTCACATTCTACAAGCTATGTAGCTTTACAAGGTTCTTCGCAGCACTGGAATAATAATACTTCCTGTTCCGTCAAGCTACTCTCTGCGCTCTTCAGTGTTCAGCACGGCGCTTAGCCTTACTGCTCACCTCTGCTTCACGGCACTCTCGCAGATTACTCGCCTTCTTCTCGACTCACCGCAGACTAGAAGGTAATTCCCTGGTACTTGCACATTCGTCGACATCTAGACTGGACTATAGACCTCCGGTCTGAGCAGGGGGGTGATGTGGCGGCGCTGTCGTCGCGCCACAAGTGAAACACATCGAACCTAAATCACGCTATCAAAGTTCCGAAGTAAAAACAGTATATACAAGGTGTCCCAGAACGTAACGATCAAACGAAAGGGGATTGTAGACCATAGAAGGACTGTTCAAAAAAAAAATTAAGTCCTATATCCAAGTTGCGTGGTTTCAAAGATAAAGGGTGATTTGTAAATTTTCGAGAAAATCACCATTTCAGTCAATATTTTTGATGCTGCAGCTGTAAATGAGGGCCGATTTTAATTTTTCTGTTTTGTATAGCCTAATAATATGCCTACTATACCTACTATTTTATTTTTCAGTACCTATTACGGTTTGGTAGAAATAAATACATAAAAATTCGTAAAAGTGTAAAAATGTAACATTAAACTTTTATCGACCAAGTTGGACCCTTCACCCTGTAAAAAAAATGTACCACATGGACCTGGCAACTGTATTTAAAAGTTGGCGCAATTCATGTAGATTTCAAAATGGTATAATACTTGGTACTTTTATTTCAATTTTTTGTGCTATAATTTCTTTCTCGGAGAGGTAGATTTTGTGCAAATTACTCAATTAGATATTTTTTAAATTATTCGTCCGTTCGATTAATGTAAAGAAAAATAATTTGTTTTCACGCTGATTTGGCCGATTTCAGACCAAAAGTTTGGCAAATCGACAGGTTCTTGGATCAATTCATAAGTCAGTGTTCTAGATTGATGCATGAAATTGATTCCTCGATGGCGATTTTTCGATTAATCAATCTCAGATTGAAACACTAAACTTTAAAAACATCATATTTCCGTTTAAAAATAAAAAGCCACTAGGGTATCCAGTAGCATTGTTGTACACTCATGAAAACCAAAATCACAAACAAAATGATCCCCCAAGATACTAAAACGCCAACCCTTGAAAACTTACCCTCTTCTTTTATATTTATTTGCATGTTATCTAAATACTCGATAAAAGACTTCTCACTCGCCAAAACTTTATATTTGAATTCTCTTGCATCCCGCAGTTTTCCAATGCAGTTTTCACAAATTAGTCGACTATAATGGCTCGGTCCTCCATACTTTTGGTAAGAAATCTGAAATATTTATTGTTTTCAAATTAATGAAACAATAGATTATATAATTATAGTTAGAGGCAGTTAATCAAGCCCTTCCCAGAGGAGATCCCATGTAAATTTGGAGTAAAATTCCAATCTGAAGATAGAAAATAGGGAATGAATCTTTTAATGCAACTTTTAGACGACATGACAAAAATAAAAAACTACATGATGAAACTTTGTTTCTTTTTTTTAATACCTAATATAACTTGTGATGGTAAAAACAATATCAATAGGTTGTTTGGCTGGTTGGCTTTAGTAATCTGCGGCACGATTTAAGTGATCATTTTAGCTTTAGTTGACAGGCAATGATGCTATTGATTACCATCTAGCTGCTTTTTATGCCGGAAATCTTTAGTTTTCGAGATATCGATAATTATAGTTTTGAGGTTATATCCATTTAAAAATGATACGAAAACCAAAAAACAATATAATTATTAGAAAGAGATAGCAATAGAGCATGGTCTGTATTTGTTTTAAAAATAACACGTAACAACAATATACATGTCTATAAATAAATGTTTTTATAATATTACATTTGGTCGCTTTCTTGATCAAACCCTAGTACCAAAGGTATAAATCACAAAACCGAATCTGTCAACCCCGACTTCCACATGGTCTTTCCTCTTACCCTAGAGTGTATATGAAAACCCTGGCAGCGGAGGCAGGCTTCAGCTGTTTGGTAGCGGTGACCAGCCTCAGCTTCTGGCTCATACGCTGCCTGCGCTTAGTTACAGCGGGCGAGGGCTGCACTTCCTGCGCGCTGGGCAGAAGCAGAATCAAAATAGTGTTAATTCCCACGGTTTTCCCACCTGAAAACTCCCACATTCCCACGGGACCAGATATGACTTTTTGCGGACAACCTTTTATTTAATAAGCCAAAGCGATTTTGCCTTAATATGTAACAAAACTTTAAAATTTTTAAAAAGGGGTTTCGTACTTCCTTAGGGAGGTCCCCCTCCCCGCACACTCGGCGACCATATATTCATGCCGCAGATTACTAAAGAAATACCTGTTTGGCAGTATTTAACAACAGTTTACTTTTAAATATACGTAATACGTACCTCTAAATTGAAAACATCTTTCAACATTTCTTCGTAGATTTCTTTCTTTCCTGAGATGAAATATTCACTGGAAATATCTTTGTAACAACCTTCTGCAAGGCAACAACGGCACACATTTATTGGGAAGTTTTCTTCGATGCTGTTTGAATTAAAAATATCCATTTTAACTTATAAAAGTACTGAAATAAAAAAAAAGAAACTATGAAATGCAATAAACAGGGCTCATTAGTTTATTACAAGTTAGAAAGTTTGATTACAGACGTGAATAATTTAAAAATTTATCAAATTTTCAATTTATTACATTTATCAAAAACATTGATTTTTTGTTCCAATTTTAGTATAGTATATATACAATCTATGTTATGCTGCCAAGCAAGTACTATCAAAGTATAGTAACTGTCCTATACAGGAAAAGAGAGCCCACTCGTGCGAAATCTGTCAACCGATGAGTACTAGCGCCGTCTGGTGTCGTTTCGGCACAATATAGTGAGAATGTGTGCGTGCGTATAACATACACCTCTACATATACACTACTGTTCATGAATTCATTACACATGTACTAGGATTAATCATCAACAACCAACAGTGAATTATACATTTGAAACATTTTTAAAGATAACTGCATGGTAACAAAATGCTTCAAATGTTTAATTCTTCGTTGTTGATAACTAATCTAATACATAAAGTGCGATTCATAATTTGTAAATAGGAATTAACTACGATTTTTTTAACATGAATGGAATTAAACACAAATAATTAGTACATTATTGTATATTTTTGAATTTAAGGAGATAGATAAAGATTTAACCTAGTTTTGACAATACAACACATAAAACTAATATTTTTATTCTAATGTTTATATCATTAATAGATTAATAACACAGCTGTCTATACAAAATAGTAAACTTTATTATTTTAATAAATGAATCATAACAAACTTTAACATTACAAAATATTAAGTTAATACCATAACGGCAAACTTAAACGGCTATGAGGCAATCCAAAGCTATAACCACGCTTGGCAAGTGGGTTTGCAACTGCAGTTATTAGGAAGATCAGTCCATCTGCCGATTTATTTCCTCTGTTTTCGATGACACCCACAGGATAATAATATGGGGTAGTGGATATTCTTAGATCGCCACTATACGATAATCTAATATATTTTACAATAAATGATTCATACACAGCTTTGATATAACAAAATATTAAACTAATGTCTAACAATAAATTTTCAAAAGACAAAATATGAAAATAACATTTTTTACAATAAATGATTCATAAACACTTTGTTAATACAAAATAAAAAATATTTTATAATAACCCTCCCCTCTATTGTATATATAAAATGGCCGTCTATAAAATATAACTATATTAAAAAAAATACGTGATCAGATAATTAATAAATTGATCTTTCTAAAGGTTCTAAAGGGCTAGATATAGGCCATTACCTATTAATACCATTATTAATTGATATCTTCCCACTTGGAAAGGCTTACAATATTTATATTAAAATACCCGATACAAGGACTTGGCTCACTCACATTTTAAAAATGTCGGGAGGCACACGGCTTCACAGGCCAACGCCGTGTGCAGTGAGCCCAACCAACCAACGCGTTCCGCCCGATGAGGAACTAGAAGTTGGGACTGGACCGTAGTCCACAGCAAAATAACTAGCGAGGGCTTGGCCCTTGGTATTCATAACAGCTTTGACAATAGGAAATATGAAATAATATTTGTATAATTAAATAAATGATTCATCTTAACAGCTTCCACAATCGCCTCATAGAAGAGATATTTACCATAGTTGCAATGGTTGGCTAGTGGGTTGCCAGCAGCTTTAATTTTAGTCGTTATTAGGAAGACATTGCTGTCCATCTTTTGATTTGTTTCCCCTGTCGCCTCTTAAGACACCTACAGGATGATATGGGTGGTGGATATTCTTACTCGCCACACAAACTAACATTTTACAATAAACAATTCATATAACACAGCATTCACAATACAAAGTATGAAACTAATATTTTAAAATAAATTATTCTTAACAGCTTAGACAATACAAATTTTGAAACCAATATTTTATAATAAGTTATTCTTAACAGCTTTCACAATACAAAAATAATATTTTTACAATAAATGATTCTAAACAGGTCTTACAAAACAAAAGTAAAAAATAATATTTTTACAATAAATGATTCTAAACAGCTCTTACAAAACAAAGCATAAAATAATAATTTTGACGTGACAACGTCTTATAAATTGGTTTGCCGGGTGACACTTCAAGAAACTGCGTTACGCTCCGCTCACGTTATGCGCTCACAATGAGAGCGAGTGAGAGGCGCGTCCTTCCACTCAGGCATGGTTAGCCCGCCTAAGAGCGAGAGAGAACAGACATAATAAAATTATTTTACCACTCAAAGTCGTTGTCACGTAAAACTTTCGCCCGTATACCGACTTTGGCAACCAATTTTTTTACAATAAATGATTCATAAACACAGTTTTGACAATACAAAATATGAAACATATTTTACACAATAAATGATTCTAAACAGCTATAACAACCTTCGCTGCAAATGTCATCTTTTGGTGATCTTCTCAAATGCTACTTGATTACTCATTTTTCTGCGTTTGATGACGAGTCCTAAAATCTTTTATAGTTTTTCTAGACTTCTTTAATTGAATTTTAAGTCTTCTCGCGTGCTTTTATAACAACTTATAATTTTTGGAGTAGTATCCGATTTCGTCTGTTTATCTGAAAATGTTTAATTTATATATTAGCTTTTTCAAATTGAAATTTAAAATGTAGAAATTTACAATAAATGCTGTAAAATGATTATATTTTAGTATATGATATTCTTATACTAGACTATATTTGCTTCCCTACTAAGCAAATTGTTAGAAAATATTGTTTGATACTAAAATATAAGGAATTAAATATTTAAATCAGAAAACTTTATACAAAAAAGATTAGAGGCCTTACATGTGCAATGCATACACCTAAGCCCCACAAAATATGCAGGCCTTATCTATCAAAAAGTTTAAAATTTTTATTAAACAAAAATTGATTAACAAAGATTTATTATGCTACTAAAGAGTACATGATTGATAATAACCCCTGGCAATGGGGTGATCACTACCATGCTGTTTCTGTTTTCATACTATTTGTATACAATACTTCAAAAACAAAAGTTCCATCGGGATTCTTGTTGGATCCCCCAGAACAAAGGTTTTTTGGAACCAGTAGTAATAGTAAAAAATTAATGATTTCTTATATTTACACGAACACTACACATTGAATAAAACTAAAGAATTACCTGTAATTCATTTGTCTGTGATGTTGAAGGCTGGTCATGTGGATGCAGATTGGGCGCTGTGAATATTGAAAATTAAAATATTAATTTAATCACAAAATATAGTGACAGATGAAGATTGTTTCATCACTTTAATTCCTGAATCTTATCCAACCCACCTGTCAAATGTGGCAATTGTTATAAATATCATCATATGAGGCAATCTATGGGAAGCCTATATTCAGCAGTGGTTTTTATAAAAGACATATATTTATTCCAACGCTTAAATCTACACATGACACATTACAATTAAAGAAAAATATTATACTGGATCGAGATGGCAGTAAGTTAGAAAGGGGTTTCGAGAAAATGGTAATACACTTAAATAAATAGCTATGTAAAACAGTAGTTAGTACCATACTGCCCTTTCATACGGTTTTGAATTTTTTTTATTTCATTGCACAGTAAAGGATGTTATTGCTTTTAAAAGTAGCAATTCCATATTTTTGATAGAACATGAGCAGCTTGACTGGCAGAGAATGCTTTTAGCATTAAGTCCGCCTTTTGTTCCTTTACTTTATGTGTAAGGTTCAATAAAGTTTAAATAAATAAATAAATAAAATATGCATTAAATAGTGGAGAAAAAAACAAAAATGTACTAACATATTTTATTTATAAAACTTTATCAGTGTGATCAAAAATCACATATTGGTTCTTATTATTTGCCATAAAAATTCTTAAAAATAGAAAACTTCTCTAAAAATATACTTCTTAGCAAAACTTAAAGACTTAATCATAGAGATCAAAAATTATAATGTTTATAATTATAGTGTTATTTGGCACAAAATTATTCTCATTAACTTAAAACAACATGAAAAAGCTCTTTAATATAAAATTGTTTCAAAAGGACTTCACAAACAACAAAAGTCATTAAAAGCACCTTAATGAAAAATAATACTCAAACTTAATTAAGAATCATTGACAAGTACAACTTTTAGAATCAGTGTAACCTGGAGATTATACCAACTTATGCTGTTTCAAAAACTAGCCTACATTTTATCACATTCACCGATCGTATCTATTATTATAATTACAGTGTTAAATTTTATTTGCTTTATTCCTCGATTGCTAAATTTTCAACATTATTATTAACAAAATTTTCCCAAAAAGTCTGCAATTAGCAGATTTACAGACACAGATTTTAAATTATCTTTTCCTTTTATCAGTAATGGCTCTTTCAGAAAGTCTAGTACAAGGTTGGGGTATTCTTTTAATTTAAGGATTTTCACTGGTAAAAACTTCTGGAAGTATTCTCTTTGTGACAAATTTTATACAGAAGCACAGAATACATAATAGTACATGGCACAGAAAATTCACTCCATAAAATCATTTAAATAAATAGCGACTCTTGCTAAGCATGAAAGCACCAACTTCAAATAAAAAAATTAAAAGAATCATCAAAATCTGTTCACCTAGAAAACAGTTCTAAGGTAACTTTTGAAGTTGGTTGAAAAATATCTGACATACTGCTCTCTGGTTACCACGGCAGTATAGACTGTAATAAATGATCTATAATTATCTATCTGATAACCATCAGGTTTTTAAGGTGAAAAGGGGCAAGTGAGCATACAGTTTACCTAATGGTAGGTTAGTAGTTAGTAAAGTGGTTATCAAGTTTATAATTCTCGTAAGAACATTTTGTACATTTATTATATTGTATAACATATGATATGATTTAGTGGCCACCCAAGTACTCAATTCCAAATTACCACCCTATAGAGATTATAAAATAAACAGTTAAAACAGAATTTAATTACCTCTTTCACCACTTCTTTTCTACAGGTTGAGGCTGATTTGTATGATCTCTCAGGTATGATTAGGAGCATATATTCTTGGGACACAGTAGTTGTGTTATGTTTCAAGAAATTTATGTTTTCCTAAATACTCGTGAAAAATAATGCAATGGAAATCTATAAAAAACACAAAGATTATTTATAACACCACAACTATTTATTTATAAATATGCTTGACTTTGAGTGAAGGTCGTGACAAATTATTGATGAGTAGGGTGGATGCCTCTAATACCAGCCTTTCGACTTTTTACTTTGTAAATAAGATTTCTAGTAGTCTTAACTACAAATATTGTCGTTTAAAAAATTCTTCGTAACTAGAGGAAAGTATATTTCAAATATTACCACACAGTTTCTAAGAGTGTTAAATTAAAAATCAAAACCGCACGAACGGAAAACACTCATTTTCCTAATTTTTGACAAGTTATGGTCCCGATAAAATTGGATATTTTACATTAGCTCATCTTTAGGCTTTTTGATTTGTATAAATATGACTATAGACATAGTAATGCAGCTATTTTTTATATTTACAAGTTTTTGTTTCCAGTGGAAATTAATGGGGCTGTAATTAGATATAGGAAATGTATTTGACGTACTAATAAGTACCTAATTTCAGCCACATAATATAAATCAGGGCTGTCATAAACTGGAATAAATACCATTAATTAGAACATAATTTATTTTAAGGTTAAGGAATTTATGAATTAAGTCTATGTCTTAAAATTGGTTTTAATTTTAAAGTTTAGCATAAGGTGTACTTGCTTTTCCTTCAGACATTTGTTATATGTTAAACACCTTATATATTTACTTATTTTTGAGAAAGACAAAACAAACAATAAATGTAATTATAACTTAGTAATACTAATTTTATTATAACTTAAGAACATAAATGAAAAACTCATAACAAGGAAAGTGATTCAGGAACATGCTTTGCGGCAGTCAATGGAGGATGTTCAGTAGTAGTGGACTTGTGAAGGGCTGAAATGATGAGGAGATTCGAAAACTTTAATGATTAAATTATAAGAAATTGATGTGCTACATAATTTTTATCATAATTTGCTTAAAATTGTTTAGTGTTAAAGAAAATGCAACTGCTTAAAGCTAAAATACAGTAAGGTAAGGGTAAACATTAAAATAAAATAATTTTTGTCATCTGTCTTAATACATATTCCATGCTTGTGACACAGAGTTAAAGAGCTTGTGACATGCATGATTCAAAATTAAAAGTTGTTACGAATTTATTTCTGTGCACCTAAAACTTACCTACAATAGGTACGTATAAAAAACTCAAAAGGCATAACCCTATGCTATGCTGGCATTAGGTACACAAAGGACGACATTCGGTACAGGGTGGCTGGAATTTTAGCCATTACGCATTTTTTTGCTTAACATCGTTTATAAAATTGTTCTTGAAATAATAATTGTAAATAAATGTTCATTACGTTTTTGGATAAATAACTTGAGTGCTAATTAAAATAGCAAGAATTTTTAAAGTTGAAATTGGCATTAAAGGCTGGTAATAAGGGCATCCACCTAATTGCACTGACCCTTTGTTTCTGTGAGATGAATTTAATATAATTAGAATAGAATATGAATCATTTTCTCCCCACATACATTCAATCAATGTGACACCTACATACAGTATCTAATTCTACCATTTAAACATATACATGTTAAATATATTGTTTTAATTTAAAACTCACCTTCAAGATACAAAGTTGGAATAGCTGTTATGGTTAAACGATGACCTGTAGTTTTGTAATTCGATTCAAAGTGATAATCACATATCTTTTAGTAGTGAAAATTTTCATTGGTTTTATTCTATTTCTAATCTATTTCCAACTTTCGACATCCAAATATGGAACATGTCAGCCCGCTTTACAGGATGAGAAACCTATGCATAAATGCCTGAAAATGAACATGTTCTATTAGTTTAACAGTGTGAAATTGTAATGCTACTAACCTTTCCACAATTTGTTTTGATTGTTTTAAAGGTTAACCGCATTCGTTGAATTATCAATATGTATAATCGATAGGTTTTCAAATATTTCTTACCTAATTTGTCGCATCCAAAACACAAATCTCTTTTCTTGACGACATAGTAAGAACGAAATAACAGTAATGAATGGAATGTAACAAAATATTAATATGAACAAAGAAAATTATTAGGTTAACAAACTAAATCTCATGATCGTGATGGCGCTCATAGAAAATGGCGCTGCTGTTTATACATAGAATCGTTGTTGACGTTTGGCGCCATTTTAATAAATGGCGTCAAACTTTTTCGAAACGTCGTAAGAGAGCCTGTTTCCATACATTTTAGACTTTAAATTTTAGTACCAACTTTCCTCTGAGTACTATTGATTTTTGTGAATTTGTTTGTTTATTAAGATTTTTGCTTGGATGCTTGTCTTTTAAGCCATATCTTCATTTATCTTAGTATCAAGCAGCAAGCACAGACTAATATGATGCTTATCCTCTACCACTATCGCGAAGTTGATCGAAGTTTGGCGTGAGAATAGTGTAGTGTAGAGCGCGTCGACAGAGAATCCAATAGACGGCGGGATCGCGCTATTCTGCCTTTCATTCACGAAGCACAGTGCTGCCATTTCGGTATATTATTCACATGTTATTAGGATAGGCTAATTAAAGCAAATAAAACAAATAGGTAATAATAACAAATATTAAGACATATTTATTTGTTAAGAAAATCATAATAATTACATTTATTGGTAATTCCAATTTAATTATAACTGTCTTTGAAAATTCTAAATTAATCAAATTGTATTCAAATTTAAACTTCACTGTGGTCATTGTCACTGTCACTGTGACTGTGCCATCATG
>JAGSMP010002963.1:0-16062 GCA_029286625.1 Parnassius orleans
AAATTGTATTCAAATTTAAACTTCACTGTGGTCATTGTCACTGTCACTGTGACTGTGCCATCATGACATAACCTTGTAAAGATGAGGCTGAATTCCTCGAGATATCAGCAAGATTATTGGTTTCTTGACATAAAACCAAGGATAGTCAGCGGTAAATTCCTGAATTCTTTATTCCATATGGCTAGCACACATGGATGCTGTAAGTGCTTGAATCGTCAGGATATAAAATAAGTTAATGTATGCGATAAAACCCATAAAAACTAGATTTATTTAAACATATGGCTGAAGTTTCGTTGGTTATATTGCCAAGCCATGCTAGTACAGCTTTTGAACTAAATTTAAGTACACATTGATATCAAATTTTAACTTAAAAGATTAGAAGGCATTTAGCCATTATAGTTAATAACGTCTGGGTGTGTAGCTCTTTATATGGGACATATCCGAGAATTTGAACACAACAAGTGTATTGTTACAGTACCATATGAACAACTCTTACATATAAACAACAAACATAGCCCCGTTAGAGGCATCAACAAATCCACTAAATTAACCCTTGAGCATCTACAACATTAATGTCTCAATTTTTATATACTTGACAAGTCAATTAAACTTGGGAGCTCATCCTCCTATTTCAATTTACAATACGCATATCTTTTGTAATATAATTTTGCTTATACAAAGAATGGCCCTACTAGAACACAAGGGTCGAAGAACTTACTAAAAGTGATAACACTTGCCTTCTAGTATATTTTTCTTGTATTTTATTTTCAGAACAGCTAATATAAAAAATCTGAAGTAACAGTGTAACGCAACCATTCCCATTTAATTACCTCCTGAAAAATTCAATTAATTCTAAATATAAATTATATTTAGAAATATCATAGGGTTCTGCATGTACCAGGTCAACATAGTCTTTAATAAATTCTTTATATTTCTGATTAAAGTTCAACTTTTTTTTTAAATCCTTCTTCTGGGTTGTAAAAATGTTGCAATCCAGGGGACAAAGAATCACCAGGATGCTGTACAGTAGGGTGGAGCGAAAAAATTTTTTTTTCGTAATTGTTTTGTAATACCTGTAAAAAGTTGCTCTTATAGCTTACAAATATTCTCACAAAATTTTGGTTGACATATGATATATTTGGAGGTGCTAACATCATGAACTTTAGAAATTCGAAATTTTGTCAAAACACACGAATGTCTAATTAACGCTAAGTCATATTGAGAGTGTCACCCTGTTGGTACAAGACATTCAATTTTGACCTTGAAATGTGTGCGGTGAGGAGCGGGGGTTGTGGGGCACGGGGGAGGTGAATACACTACTCTCGTCAAACGTCGTTCGAATGCCTTTTAGTGCACCCGCGCGCGCGATTTAATACTATTACACTTGTGAAAAGCATTGATTTTAACGACTTAAATCAAGAAGTAAGACTCATGTAAGTAGTATTTTCAATTTCCTGCTCATAGTTAATGCAATTTAGATCAAAATTGATTGAATTCATACCTATTATTTCTCTTTATTACAGTCAAATGTCGCAAGTAAAAACACGACAAAAGACATCCTGTCCTGTGTTTGGTTTACCAGAGAAGTTACCCGTAGCTCAATTACCAACTTATAATGATGTAATGAAAAATTATTTATTCATTAAATATGAATTAAAGCCTGACAAAAAAACAAAAGAGCCGACAATTCATGACATATCCGAAAGATTGGCTCAGGAAGTTTTAGAAATTTGGCAGACGTCGCTGCCAACAGTCAGTCTTAAGAGTATTACAACTTATCGATCCTACCATGACAAATATAGAAGCTTAATGAAACCTTATCGAGGCCGTCAATTAAACAAAAATATCAAGAAGATAAATACATTCATAACTGAGTCTCATAGATTATTTGATGTTTGCAGTTGCAAATGCAAACTTATTTCAGATTGCACTTGTTCAAAAGACAGTCGTGTTCCCAAGGAAGAAATAAAATTTTTACTCGACCAAAGGACAACAAGAAAAATGATGATAGGTGGTGTAGATTTGGTTACAACTGTAAAAAATAAGAGAAAACTAGAAAGACAAGAAAAAAGTTTATTGCGTAAAAGAGATATTTGATCCCAACAAACCGTGTTGTTCTCGTTCGTTGCCTGATGATGATGACTTGACGATCAAGCACCAGTTCAAGCAATAGCGTAGCTTCAGTCCTTATCAATCGCCAAAACACGTAGCGAGACTACCAAAACCCACCACCACCAAAAGAAGTTAAATTTATCATCATTAGCCCTCGCTTGCGATCGTACTGGAGTCTCCGACAGAGCCGCTGCTATTATAGCTTCTTCTGTGTTAAAAGATGTTGGCATTATTTCAACGAAGGATCCAAGCGGTGTCATTGATCGTTCTAAGTTATCGTGAAAGAACTAAAGTCAGATCATCTTTACAAGACGCAGATCGTAATAAAATCATACGCGGTATTTATTTTGATGGCAGAAAGGATAAGAGTTTAGTAAGTATTGAAGGAAGGCAAATTTTACAGAAAAAGTAACAGAAGACCATTATGTGATTTTATCGGAGCCAGGAAGTGATTATTTCGGGCATGTTACGTGTGAGTTGGGAACCGCTAAAGGTATTCAAAGTACAATTATCGTCACCTGAAAATGAAATCGGTGGATCTGAATAAAATAGCTGTTGTTGGTTGCGATGGAACAGTCGTGAACACAGGTTCCAAAGGTGGTGTTGTTCGTTTGATGGAAGAAGAACTTAGAAACCATTACAGTGGTTTATCTGCCAATTGCATTCAAATGAGTTACCACTCGACATCTGTTATTACATTTGGATGGAAAACCACAGGGCCTAAATGCTTTTCAGGTCCTATCGGCTCTGAATTACAAAATGTGAAACAATGCCAATTGTCGAATTTACGTCATTCCTTCAACATTACCTGAAATTCCTAGAAATGATTTGAGCACCGACCAAAATATCTTTATGATGTGATGAGCGCTATCAGCACTGGCGTCTTTACTTCCGATTTGGCTAATATCGAACCTGGACCCCTTAGCCATTCTAGATGGCTTACAACAGCAAATCGAATTCTAAGATTATATGCTACTAAACAGACCCTAGAAACTTAATGATATTAGCCACATACGTGATGAAAGTTTATGGTCCGATGTGGTTCACTATAAAGTGTAATCCATCATGCATAAATGGAGCTAAGCACCTGTGGCAAACGATTAGCCTGACTCGCTATTTGAGCGCGGATTTGAAGATAGTCATTGATAAGGTACTCATACGAAATGGATATTTCGGCACCCAGAAAATATTCTTATTGCTATGCTTGAGATGACAGAGAAATTATTCGAGAACTAGCATGTCAACAAATTTTGAAAGCTAGAGCAGAGAATGATCAAGGACTTGAACGTTCAAAGTGCCTCCTTTAAATTTCGATGCTGAAGATTATACCGACCTCATTAAGTGGCAAGACTGTAAAATAACTGAGCCACCTCTGACACAATTTATCTGATGAATTCTTGAAAGAGATTGTCAAATGCGGTTTGAGAACATGTCAGTATAAAGATTTCCCATGCCACACCCAAGCCGAGGCGCTGCATAAAATTGGTGACTGAAGCTTCAAGTGCAGTTTGTGGAGAAAAAAGGAGACGGTTTCATAAGGGCACGATTATTATCACGTCAGCAAATGCCAAATTTTGATACAAAAAACAATTTAATATTTAATTACTGTGTTTCTGAACGATATCCAAATCTATCATAATTACTTAGTTTTACCTTATTTTTAATATATGTATTTTTATATTTAACCAGACTTTATTTAACCGATTCCTAAGCTGTTACTCTGTTGATGGTGTCTACTACACTAACACATAGGTATATATAGAGTAAGCGTAAGGAACTTTGTTCCATACTGTGTGCTACGACATTCATCGCTTTTTTCAAATTTTCAATTGTGTTGGGGCACCTCAAGACATCATGATAAGTAAATAATATTTTGTATGTAGGATTTACTCAATGAAAGGCAAATTTTTATCGCTATGCAATCAAAAAAAAAAACAAAAAAAAAATTTCTTACATTATCACTCCACCCTACTGTACAGTTATAGGTTGTTTTAAGGGTAATGCAACTTGAAATCTATTTGATTCTAATGTAAATTATTGTCTAAAAATTTTTTCAGCAAGGTTATTTTCAGACAGAGATTCTATGAAAATTTCAGTTACTTTCTCAGACTTTCAAAACAGCCTTAAATTATTATTTATGTCATCTTGTTCTAAAGAAGTAATCGAATTGAACTGACCAACCTTAGTGTCATTTGTTATGGACAAACAGCTGATTGTATAGAAGGTTCTGGACACTCCCTGCTGCAATGTAACCAAATTGTTCGCTAACTAAAAATGGACCCAAAGTTTTGCAGATAAGCAATCTCGAATGATGAAGCAGCACCTGGAAGAATATGTTACAGCTCAATAATATGGAGATTGGACTTTGTAAAACTGTTTAGTGGCTAATTCAATATTCTTTTTTATAGCATAAGGGTGACAAGCGAACACAGTCCACCTGATGGTAAGTGATTGCTGTGACCCATAGACATCTACATCTATCCTCGATTCACGAATCAAATAGATGCATTGTCACCGTGAGGACCAAGATGGAATGCCTCCTTTCCAGTAAAAAGGGTCTCCGATTAGCTACCTCACCCTGAAACACAGCTGCCTTAAGTAGCTATTTTACGCTGGTATTCTGTGATGTGGTCCTTCCCAGTCGAGCCGACCCATTCCTGCTACATAATAATAATAATAATAGCCTTTTATTCCTAAACATAGGGTTACAAGAGGTCCCTAAGTTCGGTGTGCCTTTTGGCATAGGCCTCCTCAATTCCTTCCAATGGTTCCTGTCCCTGCCTCTCAACCAGAATGGTCCCGCTGTCTGTTTCAAGTCGTCTTCCCATCTCCTGACTTGGCGACCCCTGCCTCTTTGCCGTCTCTTGGTTGCCAGAGTGACTTGCTTGCTCCATTTGTTAATGGGGTAGCGTAGCAAGTGTCCAGCCCATCTCCATTTTGGGCGTCTATCCGAATAAGAATGTCTGTGAGTTTTGTTCTTGTTCTAATGTCTACGTTCCTTACTCTATCTTTGATTTTTAACCCTAGCATGCTTCTTTCCATGGCACGTTGGCATTTTGTTAGCCTTTCTCTATGGTTAAGTGTTGCTGACCAAGTTTCACAGCCATAAGTAAGAACTGGTAGAATACAGGTCTCGAATGCTTTCTTTTATGTGATTGCCTAGATCCTTACCTTTCATTATTTCCTTCAGTGACCAATATTTTCTCCATCCTTGGGCTATTCGCCTGTTTATTTCCTTTGTCATTTCATCTGAAGGGATATTATCTGTCCTAAGTAAATATATTCTTTGACATATTCAATCTTTTGCCATCTATCATAACGTCTATTTCCTTGAGTTTGACATTAATTTTGTTTTATTGGCATTGATTTCCAGGCCAACTTCTACTTATATTTGCTAGGCTCTGCATCATTTGTTCTATTGCTGCTGGATTCTCTTCAAAGCACCAGATCGTCGGCAAATCTTAGATGGTTTAGGCGAGCTCCATTAATGTTCAGACCTAAGTGGTCCCAGTTTAGCTGTCTAAAGATGTGCTCAGTACGGCGTTAAATAGTGCAGGGAGAGGATCGCCTTGGCGTACGCCCTTTTGATAGAAATGGTTCTCCTGTTGATTCTAGTTTAATACTGGCCTTGCTAGAGTTGTATATACTCTTAAGTATTTCTATATAGTTGCTCTGGACCCTTGTTGTTCAAGGCTCCGCATATGTATTGGTGCCTGAGGCTGTCAGAATGCCTTTGAGTAATCTATAAACGCCAAGTAGATTTGTTTATTGTATTCGTTATACTTCTGTATCAACTGTTTTATTGTGTGAATGTGATCTATTGTGCTGAAGTCTTTTCTGAATCCTGCCTGCTCTCGGGTTGGCTTTCGTTGAGTGTTAAAGATATTCTTTCTAGGATCACTTTAGCAAATACTTTATATATATTTGATATAAGAAAATCGGCCTATAGTTCCCAATCTAGTCTCTATGGCCTTTTTATGTAGTAGAACTATGTGACACTCGGTCCATTCTTCTGGAATTTGCCTTGTTTGTGAATTTCATTGAAAAGTTTTGCCAGCGGGACTGTATTCCTCTAAGGATCCTGAGCATTTCATTAGGTATCTTGTCCGGCCTGGGGCTTTCTCAGTTTGAGATTTTATTGCCTTGATTACCTCTGATGTAAGTTTCTGGCACTTCATCTACTTTGTTTTCTTTTTCGTTTACTTCGGAATTGTGGCCATCCTGAATCAGATTTATCAGAGTACAATAGGCGGTAATAGTCCGTAGCTAGTTTCTGTATTGAGTCGATTAGTTGAATAAGATTCGCGTTGCTTTAGTTTCGCTATCCATTCTTTCCCATGTTCGCTTAGTTGTTTCATAGCCTTTTTGTTCCTCCTGTTCTTTTTATATTTTCTTCCAAAACTCTATTTCTTTTCTCTTTGGTCTTTCCTCATATTCTCCTTAATTTCTTTGCTAAGGGTTGCAATTTTTTCCGTCTTTCTTTGTCCTCTTTATTTGATATTAGTGTTCTTCTTTCGTCTAATAGTTCTAGTGTCTTTTTACAAATAGCTTTCTTTGCTTCTGGGTTTGCTGACTAGCATCTCTTTCAATTTGTTTTGTAATCTCCTGTATTTAATCCCAGTTTCTGCGTCGGAGTAATAATTTCATTGAGTGATTCTGTTGTGCGAGATTAGTGGAATGATTGCATTCTGATATTTGATACAACTTATTATTGTTTACTAGGTTTTCCTGGATATTTTGGGTTGGTTTAAGTTTAGGCTTCTTACCATACGGTGGTCAGTGTTAAAGTTGAGGTTTTTAACTATGTTGGTATCTGTGAAGCTTTTACTTTGTTAGTTATAATAAAGTCAATTTCAGTTTTGAAGTTTGCACCTGGGGAGGACCACGTCCATTTGCTTTTAGTTTTTTTTTAAAACATGAGTTCATTAAAATAAGGTTATTTTCCATCATAAATTCTACTAATTTCTGTCCATTTTGGCTTCTTTGCCATGCCCAAACTTCCCAATTGATTCTTCTCCAGTTTGCCTTTCTCCAACCTGTGCGTTAAAGTCGCCCATGATTATTATGTTGTTGTTGTGTCGGTTTTATTGCTTCTGAGATACTCTCATAGAAATATTCTATTTCTGATTTCCCGCTTGTTCTGTTGGGCGTATATTGAAAGATGGCCCAGTTTTTCTTGTACCCCAGAAATTTTAAATGAATTACAGCATTCTGTCAGAAACTCCTTCAAATCCTATAATGTTCTTCTTCAGTTTAGACTTGATGAAACCTACTCCTTTTTGTCCGTGTGTTCTCCTTTGTGAAACATGATATAGTCGTTCCTCTTTATCCTTTCTCCTGGCCTTCTCATCTCGCTGATGCCAATTATGTCCCATTTTATGTTAGATATGGCTATTTCTAGTTCTTTTAGGCTCTCTTCTGTTCTTAGTGTCCAAGTATTCAGTGTGCAGACATTTATATGTTCAGTGATCTTTTATCTTGTTCTATCTGTATTGTTTTCTTGTTAGATATGTTTGCTTTAGGTGTTTGAAATATAATGTTTTGATTTAGATGGAGGTGTTTGTCTCTCTTCCCCACGGTGACAAGCCGCTTGGGTGCAATTTATGGATGTTATATTTGGTAATGTTGTTGTTAGGGTTGTTTGGATCCGGTGTCGCTTATTAGTTTTTGAGAGATTTGATAATGAAGCTGATCTCCCACGCTCTACATAGTTCAATATATTTGGTCTGATTATATCCTTTGTCGAGTTTTAGAGGCGTTGTTCAAGGTGGTCAATGTACTTTCGGTACTACCATTGACTTTCTTTTGTGATGGTATTTTCGGTGATCTTGAAGTTTCTCTTTTCCTTTTTCTCTCTTGCTTTCGTGTGTTTTCCTTATTATCAGTTTATCGTATTTTATGAAGGCTATATTCCTTTTCTCCTCTTCAACTTGGCTGCAGTTGTTTACGTTTTCTAATATTTCTTTAGGGTAATCCTCTTTGATATTTACACCTTTTGCAGGTTAGATCTGTTTGAGAATCATATGTTTTTCCATGTAGTTGTAGGTGAGACTACAACAGGGCGATTTTATCTAGCTCTTTTTACGATTCTGTAAGCGTTATTAATTTGAAGACTTCAAATGTACTCCCATTTCTATTATAATCTCTTTTATGTAGTCTACTAGCTCTGGTTCTGTTCTTGCTTTTCCTTCCTCGATGCCAAAAAGACAAGGTTATTTTCGCTTATCCTTATCAACAATTTAAGTTTTAACTCTAGCTCGTTTATTTTTATTTTTAAGTTGGCGTTTTCTTGACCACTTTAAGCTTTCGTCTAGTGCTGCCATGACATTTTGTGTTACTGAAGTTGTTATAAGTTTAGTTTGTTGGTCTAACTTTTCGTCTAATTTTGCCAAGTTTCCATACTTTTTCCATCTTTGGTATTTTTTTTTATATTGTTATGGCAACTTGGTTCACTGTGGCAACACTTGTTTCTTTATGGCAACACTTGTTTTGCTGTGGCGACACTTGTTTTGCTATGGCAACACTTGTTTTGCTGTTTGTTATGTTGGTACTGTAGTTTCCACTCTATAGTCTATGTACAATTTGCATCAGCTGACACTTGACGGTATTTTTGTAGGTTAGAATGATTACAATTACGGTTGATTAGTACTCGCAATTTAACACTTTTCTGTAGTTTTCACTGATCACGTATTTTGTACTGTTGTAGTCAATAGTTAAGTATGACACACTTTGTTGGCACTTTTACACTGTTTATTTTTTTATTTTTCGCGGAGCTCTGTGACGTGCGTATTGACTGATCGACGACCCCCAAACCATCCCCAGTCGAGCCGACCCATTCCTGCTACAACTATACTACTAATATAGCTGCAGCATGGCTCTACCACATATTCTTTGCAAACTTAAATTTTCTTTATTAATATTAAACTGTGGCCATTATCTGTGATTTTATCAACAATACAATTATTAATACCAAGAACTGTGCTTTTTTTTTTCTTTTATTAGTACCATTTTTTACGTGGTAGAGCCATGCTGCAGCTATATTACTGGTATAGTTGTAGTACGAATGGGTCGGCTCGACCGGGGAAGGACCACGCTCTCACAGAATACCAGCGTAAAATAGCAGCTTAGCTGCTGTGTTTCGTATGGTGAGTGTAGAGAACCGGAGACCCTTTTTACTGGAAAAGAGGTATTCCATCTTAGTCCTCACGGGTGACAACGCATCTGCATTTTGATTCTTTGTTAAAGATAGATGTAGATGTCTATGGGTCACAGCAACCACTTACCATCAGGTGGACTGTGTGCTCGTTTGTCACGATCCTATATAAAAAAAAAAAAAAAAAAACCACTGTATATTCCCCTCAGAGTTGTATTTTCATTACTTCTATGACAATGAACATCAATCAAATGTGAAAAAAAAAATTACAACCTAAATGTCAGAGTTGAGCAATGCTTTATGAACCCATTATTCTTATTTTTTACTTTTACAATACCAGTTGGAAATAAAACTTCATTGGGAATATTACAAAATGTTCCTATTCTCAATAGCTCCGTGGCACAGTGGCAGCAATGAGTTGTGGCGCTCTGAGCATGAGTTGAATCCCACACCAAACAAGTATTTTTATAGCCTACTTATAATAGTTCTGGGCCTGGATGTTTGTCTTTGTGCAATTTATATTTGCAAACTGCCTCTGATACAAGAGAAAATCCTAGTGAATGGAGTTTTCAAATAAATCAATTAAGGTAAATCAGTATCAGATTTTGATGATGATGTGCTTGAGACTCACTAGTACTAAGTTGCTGACCAGATTCATGCAACAGCTTGGTTATGATTGTACTTACAAATAGCATTTTTAAAGTTAAAGCTACATTTTCAGTATGTTCATTAAGGCAAACAGTACATAATTTATTATTTTTATGAAATCAATTCTAACTTTAGAATTTTATCAAAGCCTATAAAGTCCACTGCTGAACATAGGCCTCCCCATAGATTGCCTCACAGGAGGATTTTGCCATAGTTGTCACACTTGTAGCAGGTGGCAGGTACAAATGCATATTGATGTATTATTGTACATTTAGTTACAAAATGAATATTTAAGATTTCATTAACATGGTGTGTAATTCGTGGTTTGTTGTCATAAGGTTGCCTATGCAAATGGAGCGCAACTGTATAGTAAATGCCTTAACACCTAGAGATTCTCCCGTTCAAAATGTAGTTATACTGTGACAAATGCTTATTTTCGAGAATAACTGAGTGAAAGTTTTATAAAATGATAATTAGGTACTCACTTGTTGTCGTTGTTTCGTATGTTTATTAGAAGCCTTTGGTTTGGCTTTGGTTATTAGCATCATTGTTGTTGTCGAGAATCTTTGCGATACCCTGATGATGTATAATCATCGGAGATATTTGTGTTAAAACGCGCGAGAATGAGATGCTCTATTCCTCAGTCTTCATTGTCCGTTGGATTCTGTTATCAATATTTTATCATGAATAATTAGAAAATGCCTTAAAGGCGCTCCCTTTCAATTGTTTTTTCGAAATCTTCAAAAATTTTTAGAATCACAATATCACACAATTATCGGGTTTCGTCGATTGTGCAATGTGCTTTTGCCGCAGTTTGCCTTTAACCTTTTTATTTATTTTCCACTCATTTTTACAATAAATTTAATAAATATGTACTAGAAATTATTATAGATAGTAAAATAAGATTAAAAATTATAAAGTAAAAATGTAAAATCTAAATGCACAAGCGGTTCTCAACTTTTCTTATTTAACATTCCAAATTTCCTAAAGCAAATGGCGTCGTTCTTCAATTTCCTTTTTTTTTTCTTGGAGTTTATGGCCTGGTATCTAAACCTTCAGGCCAAGTCTTAGGTATTTTTATTCGGTTTATTATAATTTCTCAAATGTTTATTTATCCTTCATAGTACACTGCTTCACAATATGTTGATGCGTCATTGTGCAGCCCTTGGGAGATTTTGACGGCAACTTGGGTCAGCAGACAGCTGACAGTTGGCGATGGTATCTCAAGGCGCCTAAGCAGATAGACACCTTATCTTGAAAATCACATCACCATCAGAGCACTTGTTTCATCGTTTCCACTAATAGTTCACATGCGAACACTAATACACCAAATCGCACCACTTTTACATATCAAAATCCACTTCAAACCATTATTCAAACAATAATACAGGAGCAACAAACCGCCGCCGATCAAATTCCCCAAACTCCTCCTTCCATTTCCGATCGTCGCAGGTTGCCTTTATTTTTGGGAGATCGTACCATAAACTGGAAATAATCGTATTTTGCTAAGAACTCAAAAAAGATAGTACGCATCAATATATCAATAAAACAATGGTAAAAATACAAAAATAATATTATATAACGTCAAAGCAAAATTTTACATTTGGGTATAACCATATAACATTTAAGAATCTGACATTAAACTTTACTACGACTTTTTGTTATTAAAAAGGGCTCGGAATATAGCCACTCTGCCTCTATTACAAAATATGTAAATAAAATAACAAAAATATAATATATGATTATCTGCGTAGTGTAATATAATTTGGATTAGAACGAATAGAATGACGTAAAACAAACTCAAAAAGGCAGTTAAACTGCGGGGAACTCCTTAATCGGCGAGTTGACGGAATAGTATAATACCACAAACTAATAAGAAGGGCTAGTACGCTGCGTATTTCTAAAGTGCGAGTGGGATAGAGTTTAAAATTATTGGATTGGATACGTTCATAAATAAAACCGGCCAAGTGCGAGTCGTACTCATGCTGAGGGTTCCGTAAAGTATTTTATTATATGATGTAACTAAAATTTATGCTTTTCGCAATTTTCCTTTATCTGTGCTATAAGACGTTGCTTCGTACCAAATTTCAAGATTCTGAGTTCGCAGGAAGTACCCTGTGGTTTTGATTCCTTGCAGTGTCAAAATTTGCAGCATAAACGGCTGTAACTTTTGATTACGTTGGCTTAGAAATTTGATGTTTTCAGCTCAAGGGACAGTAAACTTGAGTATTTGATATTAATTTCAGCTGGATAACGCCACGCAGTCCTGAGAAAAAGGTCTTGACAGACAGATAGACGGACAACAAAGTGATCCTATAAGGTTCCGTTTTTCCTTTTGAGGTACGGAACCCTAAACATAAAAGAAAAGCTTAGAGCTCGTTCAATTTTGGTGTTATTGATTTTCATATCGATAAAATGAACTTTATCAATTATCATTTTATTTTGTTATAAAGATTATAAGATTTGAAAAGGTCGTATATTCTGCGTACGATTTCGAATACATAATCGTACATCGTACTAGGGCCAAAAGATCGTATGAATACGATTTAAATCGTACGGTTGGCTACACTGGGTCGTCGGTGATGCGCAATGGGAGTTTTGGGAACTTGATCGGCGGCGGTTTGCTGCTCCTGTTATTGTTTGAATAATGGTTTGAAGTGGATTTTGATATGTAAAAGTGGTGCTATTTTGTGTATTAAGTGTCTGCGCATGTGAACTATTAGTGGAAACGGTGAAACAAGTGCTCTGATGGTGATGTCATTCTCAAGATAAGGTGTCTATCTGCTTAGGCGCCTTGAGATACCATCGCCAACTATCAGCTGTCTGCTGACTCAAGTTGATCAAAATCTCCAAGGGCTGCACAGTGTGACGCATCAACATATTGTGAAGCAGTGTACTATGAAGAATAAATAAACATTTGGGCAAATTATAATAAACCGAATAAAAATACCTAAGACTTGGCCTAAAGGTCTAGATACCAGGCCATAAACTCCAAAAAAAAATGATGTGCAATGGCCACTGACTTAGAAGTATATGGACTGGGCATACCTACAGAATTAGCGTGACTACCTACAATACACTGGCGCATAAAATGGCCGCCTTTTATAGGGTTGTAACTCAGTAATATGGGCAGCTGATATTGATATTTTAATAATATGATTTGTTCTCATTTCATATAATTAATTGTTGCTTTATTTATTTTATTTCGTAGGTATTTATATAGCTACAGGGTTAAATTTTCAATCGTCAAATAACTTATCTGAAGAATAAATAATGTGTCTGGCAGTTTTATGGCTTTTGTGTAGATATTAAATCCGTAGCCTAATTGTGTAATACACCAAAATGACAAACCATACCAATTTGACAGTTTAACAATATCCATTGCGTTGTTTTTGTTGTCGAGCAAATGAATTTTTCAATCACATGAAGCAATGGATATTGTTGGGTTGTTAAATTAGATTTGGATTGCTATCCCTTAAGTTTCGCTTGAGCTGCTTCACCAGGCTTCACCGCATGTACACTTACGCAGTGCATACTATGCTACAGATTTCTTGTATTAGATACAGTAAAACAAGAGTTAAGTATGCAGGCAGATAACTTGCAACTTGTTTTAAACAATGTTCTGAGTGTGCTAATTACTTACTCAAGTTTTACATCATTTGTATAATCGTGAACAAAGTTAAAAGTTATAACGCACACAATAAAATGAATATTGACAGGTAGTGGGAAGATTCTTGAGAAGATTTTTGCTTGTATACCAAATTTATTTACTGTACAATATTACTGGGATGGAGATCCCTGATTCCATATTAGAATCATATTATAGTGTTTTATATATATATATATATATATATATATATATATATATATATATATATATATATATATTCTGAGATTAAATGAAAATATTATTTTTTCAGGTAGGTACATTAATTTTATTTATTTGAAATTCGAAAATCTGGCATGATCATGAAACATGATATCCGGGATTATAAACTATTAATATTATTTATTCATTTCTGAACACTTAATCTATTAAAATAATTTCTAGTACAACACTTTGTCACTGCTTTTTGACAGTTTGACAGCAGATCTACCACAAAACTTGGCACTTAACATGGCGGCGCAGTCACGCATGGATGAGCTAATGACGTCACACGAAAGTGTTACGAAAATAAGCACTTGACAAAGTGTAGTTGTCTCTCTTTTCTATTGCAGCTATTGCTTTGTTAAAAAGAACAAACTGTTTTTAGTGTGTGTCGATATTATAGATATTTGTATAACTATTATTTCTATAGTAGAATATGCCGCCTCCATAGGTATATCTCTATGGTACTATGAAACAAAACAATATGGCCGTCAAGTAGTCAAATCACTGACTTAGAAGTATATGGACTGGGCATACCTACAGAATTAGCGTGACTACCACACAATACACTGGCGCATAAAATGGCCGCCTTTTATAGGGTTGTAACTCAGTAATATGGGCAGCTGATATTGATATTTTTACTAATATGAATTTGTTCTCATTTCATATAATTGAATTTGTTGCTTTATTTATTTTATACCGTAGGTATTTATATAGTACAGGTATATTTTCAATCGTCAAATAACTTATCTGAGGAATAAATAATGTGTCTGGCAGTTTTATGGCTTTTGTGTAGATAAAAATTAAATCCGTAGCCTAATTGTGTAACACACCAAAATGACAAACCATACCAATTTCACAGTTTAACAATATCCATTGCGTTGTATTTGTTGTAGAGCAAACGAATTTTTCAATCACATGAAGCAACGGATATTGTTGGGTTGTCAAATTAGATTTGGATTGCTATCCGTTAAGTTTCGCTTGAGCTGCTTCACCAGGCTTCACCGCATATGTACACTTACGCAGTGCATACTCTGCTACAGATTTCTTGTATTAGGTACAGTCAAACAAAGAGTTAAGTATGCAGGCACCTAACTTGCAACTTGTTTTAAACAATGTTCTGAGTGTGCTAATTACTTACTCAAGTTTTTACATCATTTGTATAATCGTGAACAAAGTTAAAAAGTTATAACGCACACAATAAAAATGAATATTGACAGAGTAGTGGAAAGATTCTTGAGAAGATTTTTGCATACCAAATTCATTTACTGTACAATATTACTGGGATGGAGATCCCTGATCCCATATTATAATCCCATATTATAGTATTTTAATATAAAATAATATATATAAAATCAGATTTTAAATGAAAATATTATTTTTGCAGGTAGGTACATTAATTTTGTTTATTTGAAATTCAAAATCTGGCATGATCATGAAACATGATATCCGGCGATTATAAACTATTAATATTATTTATTCATTTCTGAACAAAATTAATCTATTAAAATAATTTCTAGTACAACACTTTGTCACTGCTTTTGACAGTTTGACAGCAGATCTACCACAAAACTTGGCGCTTAACATGGCGGCGCAGTCGCATGGATGAGCTAATGACGTCACAAGACATTTTGTTAAATTTATTATTAGCGCAAGTACGGAAAGATAAAAACATTGCTGTGGCCATAGCTTCCTCCGGTATAGCCGCCACGCTGCCAAGAGGGCCGCACTGCACATTCTGTTTTAAACTCCTCTAAATCTAGCCCAGGAAGAATTGCCGATCTGCAACTTTAGCAAAAATAGTGCACGAGGTATAATGCTACGACAATGCAAACTTTTAGTGTGGGACGAAAGTACAATGTCGCATAAAAAAGCTGTAGAAGCACTAAATCGAACGCTCCAGGATTTGCGCAGCAATACCGATGTAATGGGAGGAATGGTGGTTTTACTGGCTGGTGACTTTCGCCAAACTTTACCTGTCATTCAAAAGGCACACCTGCAGATGAAATTAAAGCATGCCTCAAGTCGTCTATTTTATGGAACAAGGTGACAAAATTCAGTTTAACTACGAATATGAGAGGACATTTGTATAATGACATCAATGCTGGAAACTATGCTGACACACTATTAAAAATTGGCGATGGGCGGTTGGAAACGGATGCTGAGAGCTGCGTTAAATTGACGAGAGATTTTTGTAATTTAGTACAGAGTCATTCCGAATTAATTGCGAGCGTTTATTCAGATTTAACGAACAACATGCATGAAGACAAATGGTTATGTG
>JAGSMP010002964.1:0-16155 GCA_029286625.1 Parnassius orleans
AATTTATTATTAGCGCAAGTACGGAAAGATAAAAACATTGCTGTGGCCATAGCTTCCTCCGGTATAGCCGCCACGCTGCCAAGAGGGCCGCACTGCACATTCTGTTTTAAACTCCTCTAAATCTAGCCCAGGAAGAATCGCCGATCTGCAACTTTAGCAAAAATAGTGCACGAGGTATAATGCTACGACAATGCAAACTTTTAGTGTGGGACGAAAGTACAATGTCGCATAAAAAAGCTGTAGAAGCACTAAATCGAACGCTCCAGGATTTGCGCAGCAATACCGATGTAATGGGAGGAATGGTGGTTTTACTGGCTGGTGACTTTCGCCAAACTTTACCTGTCATTTAAAAGGGCACACCTGCAGATGAAATTAAAGCATGCCTCAAGTCGTCTATTTTATGGAACAAGGTGACAAAATTCAGTTTAACTACGAATATGAGAGTGCATTTGTATAATTATATCAATGCTGGAAACTATGCTGACACACTATTAAAAATTGGCGATGGGCGGTTGGAAACGGATGCTGAGGGCTGCGTTAAATTGACGAGAGATTTTTGTAATTTAGTACAGAGTCATTCCGAATTAATTGCGAGCGTTTATTCAGATTTAACGAACAACATGCATGAAGACAAATGGTTATGTGAAAGGGCGATTCTTGCACCAAAATGAGAGCGTTAACAAAATAAATTCAGATATATTAAGCGAAGTAGCAGGAGAAATAACAGAGTATTTGTCAGTAGACACAGTTATGGACACAGAACAGAGCACTTCATATCCCGTAGAGTTTCTAAATTCTCTAGAGTTGTCAGGTGTGCCCTCACATAAGCTTCAATTAAAATTAGGCGTCCCAGTCATGCTAATGCGAAATTTAGATGCTCCTCGGTTATGTAACGGGACAAGGCTGCGTGTGACACATCTTGGACGGAACATAATCAGTGCTACAATTTTGACAGGCGTAGGAAAAGGTGAAAATGTTATTATACCACGGATCCCTATAATTCCCACAGATCTTCCTTTTCAATTCAAAGGTTGCAGTTCCTATTAAGCTCAGTTTTGCAATGACAATTAATAAAGCGCAAGGGCAAACGTTACAGGTAGCGGGGGTCAACTTACAAAAACCTTGCTTCTCTCATGGTCAGCTGTATGTAGCATGTTCGCGTGTCAAATGCCCAGAATCTCCACATTCTTTCCCCGAATGGAGAAACATATAACATTGTGTACAGTAGCGTCTTAAAATAGTGTTCAGTTAGTTTTTTTCCAAAATTCCTACAATCAATTAATCAGAATTCCCACAGATCTTCCCTTTCAATTCAAAATTTCCTATTTAGCTCAGTTTCTTTTCAATTCCAAATGCTGCACCTCTGACGGACCTATTAAGCTCAGTTTCCTTTCAACTCAAAAGGCTGCATCTCTGACGGATCTTTTATTTGGCTCAGTTTCCTTTCAATTCAGAAAACTGCATCTCTGACGAATCAATTTAGCTCAGTTTCTTTTCAAAAGTCTGCATCCCTGACGGATAATTATGCTCATTTTCCTTTAATTAAAAAAATATCCCATTTCCATTTGGAATAAACAGGCTATTTTCATGCTTTCCTATACGCTGCGTTTCAAAACATTTAAATAGGCTGACGAATCAATTTTGCTCAGTTTCCTTTTAATGGCTGCATCTCTGACAAATCTATAAAACTCAGTTTTCTTTCAATTCAAAAAGCAATGGATAGTTCATTTCCCAGTGACCATGCGGGCGGAGCCGCGGGTAACAGCTAGTATAAAATATATTTAATTAAATTGGCACATGGCGTATTTGGCCTTCTACTTAAAACTCGGCGGAAATTTGAAAAGAAAGATTTGGTCTGTTCTTAACCCTCTTGTGTACACCACTTTTCACGGAAGTATTGTTTACAACTGGCGTGGTTTCCAAAAGCATGATTAAGTGTCAGCTCTATATCGTCAATCAGATCCCGAACTTTTTTGACATTTATTTTTGTGTCTTTTTGTTATATCTTGTCACCTTTTTAAAAACTGACACAAACTCATTTTTTTTATATTATCACAAAATTTTTGCAATAAATTATTACGTTTTGTACAGTGATTCTCTCCTCTTATTTTTGGCGTGACTGCAGGATGTTATATAGGTACTGAGTAACCGTCAGTTACTAAGCGGCTATAAGGCAGTATAATATGTATGTATAGACATACAGATCTACATTTTTTGATTTTATTGTTTTGGATTTTTTTAATTTGGATTGATTTTTTGAAACCTGGTAAAATTAATTCTTTTTCCATACCATTTGATGGGCCTGAGTATAATGGCTGAAATCTTTGGCTAAAGTTTTTTTTTATTTTATACACAATTGCAGAAAAAACAATCTCTAAAAAATTTTACCTCCTCTCCCTCTAATAATAGCTCCTGCACCTGACACGGCGGAATAGTTTCTTCTATAAGACTATTTACAATAACAACTTTTGTAAACAGTTATGAGTGTAACATTTTTATTAGCTGCTTTATTCATAGTGCCTTGAACAACACTGCCGGGTTCTTGTACAGAAAATAATAGTATAAATATAACTAAAAAACACGCGTTTATATATAACCACATGGGGTGCTTTTTCAGATATTTTTATGATGACGCTAATTTTACAAATATCCACAAAAATATTTACAACAAATGATATCAAGCACCCCACGCTTTTTTACAACAAAATAATTTTTTTATGTTGATCATTATTTTATTATTTAAGAATAGAAACTATTTATTTATTTATTTACAAACTATTTAAATTATTGCATTGTCATCGGTCCTTGATAAGTGTGCGATTTTTCAAATCAATGTGACGTTTTGAAGGGGATGAATATCACATTCAAAAATTCCGTTACATAGATACATATCAAGCTAATAAAATCGTGTTAAAAATGATGCTGGCTTTGGTATTTCTAATTTGAAATAATTCGTAGGCGTAGTGCTGCAGAAAACAGTCCAAAATATGAATGGCCGCTACAAATGAATATAATACCTGCTATGTTACACCTATTTACATAGAAACTTTAATTATCAAAAACTTTAATAAAATTCTAAATAGCACTTTTTACACAAGAAAGTAAACTTTGAGATCAGTCCATCTTGTGTTTAGCTAATTAAGTAAATAGTAAAACAAACCAAGAGGTCCGCGATTTAAAATTTCTTGCAGCTTTTTATAGAAAAGCATGACCTTATCATAATATGTTAATTAATATTTAGTGATCTGATCTGAAAACTTTTAAGTGTGCCAGTCATACATTAATGATGATATTTGGGTCATTATACTGAAAATAGTCTATTGAATATTTTATAATACAATTAATCACCTTCAGTATGATTGACCGTATGTATGAATTTTATAAGTCTATGCTATTTTTGATGAAAATTATTATTGAAAAGAACATTCACATTTATTTTAGTCTCGAATTTAAGTAAACAAAATAAAAATTTGAACTTCTTAAGAAGTCTTATCGGTAGCCTTCCTTTTACATAGAAATCTTAGAATGACGTGCATTTCTTTTAATATGATTTTGTCGTGTTTATTTGAAACTGACTAGGTTTGTTTTACCCAAAACTAAGAATGACGCTGATGAAACGATGTAAAAATTAGGTAGGATAGGTTTCATTTTTGCAAAATGTCCCGTTAATGGCTCTTTATAACTGATCTTCAAATGTAAAACACCAACTGAAAATGAAATAATTATTTGGTAGTTCATTTTTTTTAAATTAATTAAACATTTTTAAGATTGTGTTGAAGCTCCACTGGTAAAAAATCAAATATATTATATATATTATAGTTGTTGACGAAAATAAGGATCCTATTTATACATCGCATCCCACCTAAAATTTCTAATGTAATAAACTGTGATAATAACTGTAAACAATTGAATAACAAAATAAAGAAAACATTTGTAAATACTTGCTTTACAACATTTACCCGTAATAAAATAGAACAAGATAGCCTTCGGCATGAAAGTAAAAATTAATATTTTCGATTATTTTTGCAATTCCTTAACAGCTGGATCTGCGCGCGATTGAGATCCGTCTAGAGATGCAAAATTTCAGCGAGCACTGTTAAATTCAATAGGAGAGACAGAAAAAATGATACTTGGTATAGAAGAGCAAAATAAATTATTTAAATTAAAGTAAAACCACTTTATTAAAAATCAAAATAGCCCAATAGCTTTATTAACATGTGAAACATAATTGTACATCTTATATACAACATTATTTTATGGAAATCAGTGAAAGTTGAAAATTTTAAAATTTTCAGAAGCTACTTTGCAATTATTCTATTGAGTGAATTTTGTGGAATCGTGATTTGAAAACCACCAACTGGAATACGCTCAATTGTAAGTACAATTTTTTTCGATAAGGATGTGAAATCATAAAACGATCCCCATGCAGATCAATTTGGCTCTATTCAGCCTTCTAATATGGACATATCTCGGATTTCAGAGATTTTAAAAGTTTTTATGCGCAGATACTGAAAAATATAATATTATATTATTACTGTCCCGTGTGAGATAACCTTTATTCTAATATACATATTCCCATCACATGTAATACATTTTTATGGTTGGTTAGAAAAATAATATCTACGTGCAAACTTTCACAGGGTAAATTTCTTTTTTTTTTACTATTCTTAGCCAGCGCTAACTACAATTCCACCTGATGGTAAGTGGTTATCTACGAGTAGTCTAAGATCTATGATGAAGCACTGACTTAACAAAAGCGTATTCACCTTTCAATAGTAGTAGGTTGCCACTCGAGAACCTTTATTCCTATTGTTTATCAGTTTTCCAAGCTATATGACCAGCCCATTGCAATTTCACTTTATTAATCCGTTGGGCTATGTCAGTTACTCTGGTTCTATTGCGGATATCCTCATTTCTAACTTTAGCACGCAGAGAAACTTCTCTCAAATTTAAAAGTTTTATATTTTCAGATGATAGTTTTACTAACATTTAAAGAAAACATAAACACAAGAATTTCTTTATTTTTCTTTATGCACTTAGGAAAGCACTAGTTTTATTTTATTTAAATTGTTTGATTTAATTTTATAATAGTGTACCTAAATATAAGTATTTGAATCTAGATTTCCCTCCCCAATAATGTTCTATTAAAGTCATACTCATAAAAACAGCGTTTTATTGTAATACATAATTATAAAATTCAGTATCACCTAATTAATAAAAATATGCAACAATAAAATTACATAGGTATTTTTAAACTCAATTTAAATTTTTAAATTAAAAACTATCGAAATCTAAGTAACGAGAGCATGTTGGTTGTTCCACATCTAAATTATATAAAAATGTATTTTTCAATTTCAGTAATCAACGTCGCCGCAAAAAGTTCTTCTTCTTTGGACAATTTAAAAATGTATTTATTTAGAAAACAATATTTACAGTTACCAATGCACAGATATTAACTAAATTAAGTATTTCTATCCATAAAATATTTATAATTGAGTATAAACTCTTAAAAACTAAAATATATTTGACCGAAGTCGCTCCAAAACAGACGCGCGGTCCACGCTCGACGATGTCCGAAAACGGACTGCGACAGAGCTCAGGAATTAGGGCGACGGAGCAGGCACGCTGCGCAAACATATTTAAATTCGGAGAAAATGATATTTTCTCAAGTAAAACGGGAATAAAAATAAAACTCTCAATTAAAAATATTAATATTTTAAGACCTTTTTTTTAGAGTAAAAACTATTTAAAGAGCTTTTGCCGTTTTGGAGAAATCTTGCAAAATAGGACAAAGATAGGTGTCTACTCTTTGGGGATTTTTTTTTCTAATAAGGGTTGGACAAAAATACAATTTTGTTCAATTAAAAACATTTAATAAATCCTCTTCTGTCACCCTGTATTTTTTCTTTGCGGATTAAATGAACAGTTATTGAGATTTTTTTTACTTAAATATCCAAGAATTTAGGCATTTCACCCGCACTTAAGCCTTAAGCTTGAGCCTGTTTCAAGAAGAAATCTCGAGGAAAACATGCGAATTAAGATGTATGGAATTTGACAGCAAATGTTAAATTTTACGCCACGGCTAAGGGACGTGTCAAAGACTTCTTAATGTGTATTATATAGACATATAAAGAGACAATTAATAAAATACGTTTTTAGCAATAACGTTGGGTTTTTAAAAATGAATATCTTTGAGCTCAAAATTAAATACCAAAATAATTTAATTAAATATGAAAAAAATCATAAAAAGAACAACACTAAACTAGTTATAATGTATTGAGGTGGCATCGACAGCTCATCGTAGATTTAAATAATGTCTAGAATGGTAATACGTTTTACAATACACACATTGATTTTTAATACCAGTAAAATATAAAAATGTACTTATACGAGTATCAAAATCTGAATGTATGAGGAAAGATGAAAGAGTAACAAAGTAAATTTATGATACAGAAGTGAATGGCAGAATCGGCAACGGAAGCCATAGACGGAAGTTTATCGAATAAATTGGCGATATATTGAAGATGGGCCAAAATGAGAGTACCATTAACTGACGAGCATGAATGCGTAGCTATATGGAGGCAAAGTAAGGTGTATCAGGATCGTGCCAAATGGAAGTCCGTAGTCTCTACCTACCCCTCTGGGTGACGGGCGTGAGCGTTTATGTATGTTTTTATCTTGTCAATGTTTGCTGTGTTTGTTTGCTAAAACATTTAACGACAACCACCTTGATTCTGCCCTGCAACAAACTTAGTACTAAAATAGAATCGAGTCTCCTCGAATCGAGCTCACTTGTAACATGAAAGAAAACAAGCAAAGAATTCCTTCGTAAATATTTTACGAAACAACGTAACGAAATAAGTTACTGTAAGAAACAACTTAGAGGGTTACGACAAGATGACATTTATGACACGAAAATGGGTATATTTGATCCCGATAAACAATCTGGCACGGGTTTGAAAAAGGCGTCAACTTAAATTTTTATACGTCGCGAACGTTGAAATTGGCTTTTTTTCGGTGCAGGAAGTATTCTCTTAACCTTATTATATATTTTAAGAACAATTTTCATTGTTTCTAGGCCACTTACCACTTCAATTTATATTCTTGAAAATTTTCACTTTCATAAAAAAATCTATTCTTCATTTAAAGAGAATAAAAAAACAAAATACACTAATAATGTTAGTGTATTTTTGTTCATAGCATAAATAAATAAACTACTAATTTTGAAAAAAGAATTCCATATTTTAAAAATAAAACTAATTTGAAATTAGAATTCTTAGCCAAACAAAAATTATTTTGATTTGAATTAGCCAGTACTGCACAACGGCAATATCATACGTAAAGACATATTTGATCATTTTTTGCATGTAAACGTAAATCACAATCATCAACACATCCCATCACAAGTCCACTGCCCCCAAGGTATGTCAAAATCACAATTCCTACTGACGCAATGGGTAATTAATGTTCAAAAAATGTAAAAAGTTAAATTACAACCTATATACGTCCCACAGCTGGGCAAGTGCTCATCACATTTCTTCTAATTTCTGAGAGTGATATGGAGCAATTTGGTCATCGCGCTGCACAGTTTTTTTGTCTGTTCGGACTTCACATGTCTTCAAAATATTTTTATTCTTAAGACGTGCAAATTTCTGATCTTCGCTGAACACATCATGGTAAATCAGCACTTAAAATCGAACGCGGCTTCGGCATCGACCCAGCTCATAAAGAAGACAATTTTGTTTTGTATTGAGAATGGGCCCACCATCGTAACCAGGCGTAACTTAATGAAACACATGTGGATTGATTCCTTATAACCAATTGATTACAATAGTAATATTAGTTTTACCGTATCTAACGGGAATACTGAGAAATTAACAAATTAAAATATGAATATCACAATAACCTAAAAACAAACTAAAAGCGATTGTCTAGTAGTTTTCACCGGTATTATAAGTTAAAATAATGCTCTAGTCAATAATTAATAGTATAAAAGAAAGTTGTAGGTACATTCAGCATTTATAGATACTTTAAGGTAGATGGAAATTTTTTTAGTAGTTCGTTCTTCTTTATACGCATTTTTTTCATATTACATTAGCCAATTCACGAATATCAAAAGAACTTTTTTTTTTTCATATTTTATGATTCCAATTACATTTTCATAAAATCTTTAGGCCGTTTACTATAATAAATTGGTATATTTTTTAAGTGTAATAAAATTAAGTTACGTTGAAGTTTCTAGTGGGCCCAAAACGATTGTCCATTTATTGCTACTTTTAGCCCCAAATTTAGAGCGAAATATGCGGATTGGGTTATGCTTAATTTAAGCCCTAATTAATTTAGGGCTAATTATTTAGGGCGAACCCTAAATATGCTTATTTAGGGTTACAAAACAATGTCCTATCAATCTGACCAAACGGGTTAAAAGACAAGTTTATGGTGTAGTATTTTGTATGTTAGCCTCATGGACTTAAAATGCCCTACTGTATGTACGTCTGTATGCTATGTATATGTATGTTTCTTCAACAAACGATCGTCATCATGTGTGCGAGTCTTAGGTGTAAGTGTGTGTGAGTACGGTACTATAATTTTTGTTATTAGTCACCCTATACCTAGATACTCTTTGATCTCCATTTGAACGAATTATCAAACGAGTGTGATAATTCCAAGCGTCTTCAAGAAGAGAAAGGTTGCGTAAATATTGCACAGTCATCTTATTATAGAAGTAATATTTGTGAAATAGTACATCGAAATACTTCGAATAACCTTAAATGTATCGTATAAATAACGCAGTAAAGAGATGCAAGAATGAAACTGTTCTCGGAATATAAATGAATTTTTACATGTTTAAGTGCTAATAAAAATATAACTTAAAAGCCATGTAATATATTTTCATAAGGTCTAATGTATGTAATATGTAAACACGCTAACAAAACGTTAAATTATTTGAATATACGTTTTATTATTATTATGCTTTTTTGTGTTAAATTTTTGACTTAGATATAGGTATTTAGGGATTTTTCGTGATGTTTTCAGAGGTATTTTTTTGGGTAGTTATTAACCCTACCCCGACTAGTGGCCGATGCGAAGAATATAGTAATTTGGGGATTGGACAATGCATGCGGAGACATCTTGGAAGTAGGACGTATATTGTTTTTTCTAAAATTGATCTAAGTCGTTGAGACTTAAATAACGTTTCGATACCCACACACCACAACTACAAGATAGCCTTAATGCCGCGAATATTGTAGCTGTCAATAAAAACATTTCCGTAATCAATTAACAATCGACGGCTCCGTGGCGCAGTGGCTTAGGAATGAGTTGCAGCGCTGGGGGCCGCGGGTTCGAATCCCGCACGGAACAAGAATTTGTATGGACTACAAATAATTGTTCCGGGTCTGAATGTTTGTCCTTGTGCTATCTATGTTTGTAAGCTACCTCCACGATACAGAAGAAAATTCAAGGTAACGTCTTAAGCTTAGAAACGAAAAGGGCGACGCAACGGCAGTGCGTTTATTTGAAGGAACCACTTTGAGCCACTTTCGAATCTCATAACTCAAAAACTATTAGACCTACATACTTGTTATTTTGTATTTGAACAAAATTTAGTTCATAATAGTTTAGTTTAGTTACAGCCTACTACTATACGTCCTACTGCCGGGCACAGGCCTCTTTTCATTTCTGAGAGGGTTTTAGGCAGGAAATGTCCGCCGCTGCCCCAATGCGTGTTGGCGAACTTCACGTCTTCGAATTTTTTTCTTATTTCTCAGACATGCAAGTTTCCTCACGATGTTTTCCTTCACCACCGAGCACGTGATAAATCAGCACCTTAAAATTGCAACTAACAATTGCATTGCCGGCGGCGATCGAACCCAGGTTGCTGTGAAATTTACAGCGAGCTAGACTGAAAGGATGCGGTATTAACATCAATGGCGAGTCACCACTCACCTTCGATTTACCGACGATAATCCTTATGACAGAATCGCTGGAGGACCTAAGCATTATACTCAATGACCTCAATAGTGTCTCCCACTGGATAGGTCTAGAGATAAGCCTACGCCAGTAGTTGTTGGGAGCACTACGCTCGAAGTTGTCGACCTTCTTTGGGGTGGCCTATGTTCAACAGTGGGCTGTAATGAATTGAAAAAAAGGTTTTGCTCTTAGATCATTACTCACACTTGCCTGTCGCTCCAACGATGACGTGTACAGATGTCCGTAGAACCTGTTAATTTACTCAAAATCTCAGGTGGTTGGCACTTTCTGGCAGACAGGTCTCTTGCAAAAACTTTGGAGCCTTAGTTCCGCTCGATCATTTAAACGTTTTATACCCATAGCATAGGATGTGGTTCCGGTTACTGTCCCCCGCTAACCCTACTTTTTTTACATAAATTTACAGCCTATATACGTCGCACTGCTGGACTTCCTCTCATTTCTGAGAGGGTTTTAGAGCGAGGAAATGTCCGCCGTGCTGCCATAATGCTTGTTGGCGAATTTCACATGTCTTCGAAATATTTTTTGTTATTTCTCAGACATACAGGTTTCCTCGTGATGTTTTCTTCACCGCTGAGCACGTGCAAGGCCGTAGCCAGAAAATAATTTCGGGGGGGTTTGATTTGGAACAGTCGAAAAACATAAAATCGTTTTAAAAAAAGGAATGAAATGGTGTTACACCCATTTTATCCGCCACATGTCGAATTCAGCTTTTCATCATCATCATCATTACAGACTATCACAAGTCCACTGCTGAACATAGGCCTCTCCCAAGGAATACCACAAAGCACGGTCCCGAGCCACCTGCATCCATCGACTTCCTGCATGTCTTACCAGGTCGTCACTCCATCTAGTGGGGGGACGCCCTACACTTCATCCGCCGGTACGAGGCCGCCACTCGAGAACCTTTTTTCCCCATCGGTTAACGTTTATTCGAGCTATATGGCCAGCCCATCGCCACTTCAGCTTACTAATCCGTTGGGCTATGTCGGTCACTCTGGTTCTACTGCGGATATCCTCATTTCTAAGTTTATCACGCAGAGAAACCCCGAGCATAGTCCTCTCCATAGCTCGATGAGCGACCTTGAGCTTCCTCATACGGCCAGCAGTGAAGGATCACGTCTCAGTTCCATAGGTCATCACTGGCAACACGCACTGGTTGTACAGTCTAGTTGCCCCGTGTAGTGGCGGGTAAGAATACCCACTACCCCATATCTTCCGTGGGTGTCGTAAGAGGCGACAGAGGGCAACTAAAGCAGAACATGGGCAGCAGCATCTTTCTGATAACAGCAAATAACAATAAAAAAAACTGCGTTGCCAACCCGCTCGCCAAGCGTGGCAACTACGGCAATATACCCCCCATGAATGAATTCAGCTTTTACAAATTCCCATTCCAAATATTTTTTATAAAGCTCAAAGTAGTTTTTTTGATAATTTTGATTAGTTTGTTTTTGCAACACACAGACGGAATTAAAATGTTGAGAGATGATAATGTGGCTTTATGATTTTGGAATCTCGACTAAAGCTGATCAATGAAATCATCCAAAATTGGAATCATTATAGTAATTCTAAAATAAGTTTCATGATCTTTTGTGTTGTAGTTTGACCTATGCTCTTGGCGTGACGTTATTCGCAGAATTTACAGTACTGAGCAAATTCTGTGCATTCTTGAAAAGTTCAGCAAATTTTGAATCAATATTTTGGCGAACATCTTCAATAGTCTTTATAATTAAATCGACATGTTGTAAAGCTGCTGCTAAATCGCATAGGGCAGATTGAAGTATTTTGCATAGTGTCAGTGTGTACGGGAACAACATTCCTAAGCAACATAAGCTTATAACAAAATCACTTGAAATGACTGATCTCAGAAAAGAATTTGCCTTCGACGATGTTTCAGAATCCATATCAGTGCTTAAGTCGTCTAGTGTATCAACAATAGCTTCATAAATTTCTTTAAATCTTAACAACCCATCATGATTTTCTACCTAGCGGTCTCTCGCACATTGCTGCACGTGGAAATTATCACTTAAAATTGCCACACTCGCCTTCCTCGAATCTTACGCCGCCATTACACGAATAACGGCTAAGTAGCTAGTATAGTGGTAAATATAGTATAGTGTATATTAAACATATTCGATACATGGTATTTTACTAGAAATCACAATTGAAACACACAATGTTACTAACGCCACAAAATTACAGTTGCAATGAGAATGTACAAGTTAATTCAAGTTAGAAACTAAGTTTGTATTAGTTGGCTGATATTCCGCATAGATTGTGGAAAACAGCGCACATTGTGTTCCCTGGACGCAATAAAATAAACTGGTGTTATTGTTTTGAGCTGTGTTTTAGCAGTAACCGATTTTTTTTTTAATTTTTATGAAAAACTAATTTTATAATAACAAGCTAAGGAGTCTTCCCAAACGTTTCGTATATAATACCAGATATTGTATTATTTTAGTATAGTACGTTCATAACAATAACCCCTGGGAATGAGGTGTATCACTACTGAGCTATTTCTTACATGATTTGTGTAGTTAATTGTACAATATAATAAAATAATAAGTGAACTGACAAATTTTTTGGCGGTTCTTCTCAGGAGAAAAGTATTTTTGCAACAAGTGGCAAGTTTAATATAATGGATGTAAAGAAGGCGAGAGGTGTGTCAGGATCGTGCCAAATGGCAGCCCTCTGGGTGACAGGCGTGAGTGGTTATACAGGGTATTTTGAAACGCTCCGAAAACGAAGACACGACAGTACTAACTATATCTTAGATGATGGGTGAAATATAAAATCGATCCTGATGAAAAAATCATCTTTTCACAACGTTTTATTAGCTTTATTCACGCTCCATCGTGTTAGTATAAATCATCGTTAAATAAAACGTTAATTTATTAAAATAAAACATGAAAATACTTAAACATTAAAGCAGCAATGGAATTTAAATAAATAAACCATAAAATCAGCTGACTAGGGTAATATCCGCGTCGAAGCCAATTCAACGTCACGTAAAAAGAACGCTGAGCGATAGTGGAGGGGTGTCTGCGCATGGGTACAGTCGCGTTCTAAAGTACTACATGGTACTAGGCTGTTGTTTTATAATATTATAATAGTAATTAATGGTTTTATTGTAGAATCATAATAGGTACTTTACTAGCTACTTAGAACTTTGGAAGAGGTTGAAATTCAAAATGGATAATGTTTGCTTGAGCATTATTTTTATTTCTATCGTAAAATAAAGTAGAGTGTAACAAGAAAACTTGCTAAGGGTGACACTGTCCATTATACCATTGGAACATGGAACATGGAAGCCAAATGTCGATGGTGTATTGGTGTTACTGGATGCTACTTCATCATCACTCATCAGAATCATCATCATCAATGCGAATGATAAATGTTTCCGTCATCAGGTTGACCACATGGTAATTTTTTCGGTATTCTTCCTCAATACATTTAACTTTACTGCACAATTTTCCCCATTCACCTTCTATTTACCTTTTCGTTCACTAGTTCAGTCATAAAACAATAGATATAAATAATTTTTCTTTCCTTCCTTTTAAAACCATCGTCGCGCGTCAAAGAAAGCTGTGTGTGCGACTGTACATTGGGAAACATCGCTTTTCAAAGCGCGGGAAGAATGAGGAACCAATAGCGTGCGCGCACAGTAATACTGGCGAGCATTCCCCGTCGCGCCCCCTCGTACCACGCGCTGCCGCCGCCCGGCCGACTGAGTGTCACCTCGCGTCAGCGCCAACATATGGGGAATTCCCAAATTTACCTACTAAGATTTGTTTGCAAGCGACATAAGAATTAGAGGCGGCAATTACAATAAAACTTGCAAGTAATTTTTAATAGTTTTGACCTACCTCTTTTCAAATCAAAGTATTGGATGGATTAAAACGGAAAGTCAATAAAAGTAAAGTAAAATAATTATTTTTAGATTAATTACCTGTCGATCATAATTGCAATTGATTTTAACTATTAAATTATTCAATACCATTTTATTTCTATTTTCTTGTACATAATCAAAGATAACCAAACCCAAGTAAGTACGTTTATTAATTTCAATATCATTTTTGTAGTAACGAACTGCTTGTTTCGTCAGGGTACAATTGATTGTCTAATTGTGTTAAAAATTACAACTATAACTTCAAATTCCATATGAAAGAGTAGTCGTAGGGATCATATGGAAACTAAACTTATAAAATAAAAGTTGGCAATGTCATAACATTTGACGGTCTGTGGGAATGTTCAAAGTGTAGGCTTCAGTTTTGGCAGGATTAATTATTGATTTTAGTTTTGAGACAGTTCCGTGTTGACTTTGGACACGCATGCGCAAGCGACAGTTCAATTGTTTTTTATTAAATTCTTATTGTTATTACTTGGTATTACCTACTTGTTATTACGTGTTATTCTTGTTGTTACGTTTTGTGTTTCTTTTTGTTTTAATAATGCCTAACGCGTACGTTTATAGTGCTCGTGAATACGGCAACATGTTAATGTGCCTTGGAGAAGCTCGCGGAATGCTTCGCGTGCATTACGAATTTACCGAGAGAAATTCCCGACCGCTCGACACCCAGCTGACTCTCGTCTGATAACAGCAGCATTTCAGCGAGTGTTGGAAAATCGGCCCATTGCTCCAGTAGCGGCAGGAGGTGGAAGTCAAATGACTGTTCACTCCGAGGAGCGCATTTTAGATGTCGTTCGCCGGTATCCGAACCTAGGTACACGAAGTATCGCTAAATTGTTAAGACGTCGGGATGGAACAAATGTGTCATACTGTTCAGTTCACAAAGTGTTAAAGCGTAACCGAATGCGGCCATACAAAGTGCACAAAGTGCAAGCTTTAGTTCCCGGCGATCACGACCGCCGACGAGTTTTCTGCCGTTGGTTATTAGACCAACAACAACGTGTACCTGGTTCCATTGAGCACGTTATCTGGACGGACGAGTCGACATTTACCAGAAACGGCATGTGGAACCGAAGAAATACACGTGTATTCAGAGGTGAAACCGTACGCTGTTCGACAAACCGGGCACCAAACCCGATGGTCGGTTAACGTATGGGCAGGTTTATTTAAGGATCGCATACTGGGACCAGTGTTTCTGCCACAGCGACTTAACGGACAGGGATACCTAAACTTTATAAATGAACAGTTGGTTGACATTTTAGACGACCTATCGTTGGATGAATATCGCCGTACATGGTTCCAGCATGATGGTGCACCTCCACATGTCGTGAGGTTCGTCCGTGAGCGCCTTACCGAATTATTTGATGATCGCTGGATTGGCCGACTAGGACCACACGCTTGGCCACCTCGCTCACCAGATCTGACCCCGTTAGACTTCTTTCTGTGGGGTATGTGAAAGAAAGGGTTTTAATCGTAGTGTGATAGTGCTGACGAAATGCGCCAAAGGATCGTGGATGTTTCGACAAACTACGTGCGGACTGTGTCGAAGACCACACGATAATGCCCCGCCTGCATGAGGAGACGCAACACCAGCCCACATCTGCCTCGAAATGAATGGAGCACAATTTGAGCCGCATCTCATAAGACCACGGAGGATTTAGAGCGGTAAGCTGTTTCATACCTATTTTTGTAATAATCAATATTGAATAAAAATCATTGTATTCTATTCTATTCTATTCTGTGAATGCTAGAATAGTTATACTACTTCTCATAAATTTGGCTATCATATTCAAAAATAATTTTTCAAATCGGACTGGTAAACAAACCAAAAAAAAAAATAAACAAAAACTGTACTACCACACTCTGGATCACTAAGACACGCCAGAAGCCTGTCAAAGCGAAGAGCTTCGCTTTGAACCACGCGTTGAATAAATTTATAATGTTCCATTTAAATTAAGTTCATGTAATAATTAAAATGGTTTTATTGCGCAAAATCTTACGTGACATATTGAAACTTATACAAACGAAACAGCACAGTAAAATAGCCAACATAAAATACTACAAACATCTTTATGCCTATGAGGCGTTATTGTGTAAACCCATCATTATTTTGGACTTAAATATAACTCCTATGATATACGCAGTATGTTGCGCAGAGGAGAACCATACCGGCTTCACTTTTTGTGCTTAATTTTACTAGGTACCCATCAATTTTCATACCGTGCACTTTATATTAAACGATTCTTAAGGTTAAC
>JAGSMP010002965.1:0-7500 GCA_029286625.1 Parnassius orleans
TTGAATAAAAATCATTGTATTCTATTCTATTCTATTCTGTGAATACTAGAATAGTTATACTACTTCTCATAAATTTGGCTATCATATTCAAAAATAATTTTTCAAATCGGACTGGTAAACAAACCAAAAAAAAAAAAATAAACAAAAACTGTACTACCACACTCTGGATCACTAAGACACGCCAGAAGCCTGTCAAAGCGAAGAGCTTCGCTTTGAACCACGCGTTGAATAAATTTATAATGTTCCATTTAAATTAAGTTCATGTAATAATTAAAATGGTTTTATTGCGCAAAATCTTACGTGACATATTGAAACTTATACAAACGAAACAGCACAGTAAAATAGCCAACATAAAATACTACAAACATCTTTATGCCTATGAGGCGTTATTGTGTAAACCCATCATTATTTTGGACTTAAATATAACTCCTATGATATACGCAGTATGTTGCGCAGAGGAGAACCATACCGGCTTCACTTTTTGTGCTTAATTTTACTAGGTACCCATCAATTTTCATACCGTGCACTTTATATTAAACGATTCTTAAGGTTAACTTCAATACCTCCAAAAAAAACAAGCCTACAGCTGAACATAGGCCTCTCTAAGCAATAATCCTAGTCCTGAGCCATTTGTCTTAAATAAAATAAACATTATATAAATAATATAAATAATTTTATTTGAGAACGTATTATATCAACATCGAAATCAAACATTTTGAAACTTCTTTTCATCACTAGCCCGTATAAGTCCACTGTTGGAGATGTGTGAGGAGAATTTGCCTTAATCGTCCGCTTGGCAGGCGGATTGATGAACTCGAAACCGTTTCACGTTTGACACTGCTGCCCTTGCCGGTCCGGATATAGTACTAACTATGGTAGAAATAAGATGCAATTAGCCGAAGATGGGCTAAGTGGCGCACCATGGGAGAGGCCTATGTCAGCAATGGACTGCAACAGGCTGATGATGAGTGAATGATTTTTCGTTATTTCCATAAACGTTGCTTACAAAATCCGCGGGACAAAAGGAGGGACGGATTATTTTATAACTTCTACCATGTAGTAAATTATTTCTAATAGGTCTTATGGGTGGTGTTTAGTCCATAACAAAACCTAAATTTCACCATTGTACATCGCGACAAAACTCGCGATACCATCTGGATCTAGATGTCAGCCGATCCACTACTGTGCGATTTAGTAGAAGTTTTTTCATCGCAATACTTCTTTGTGGAATCGACTACTACCAGCGATTTTTCCGGGCCTATAATAACACTTAGGTACCTTCAATAAATGAGTCTACTTTTTTTTAAAAGGCCGGCAACGCACCTGCATTTGTCCTGGTGTTGCAGTTATTCATGGCGTGGTAGCCAGCTTACCATCACGTGAGCCGCATGCTCGTTTGCCTCCTATACAAAAAAAGTCATTCATTCATTGCTGCAGCGCAATTTCATGTATTTTCTCTAGTTTTATTTTTTATCTTGAATTTATTATGCTGTATTGTATCGTGGTTACGCATTAAGATTTTTTTCTTTCATTAAAAATACAGGTTTCCTCACGATATTTATAAGCTAATTGGTTTATTGGTTCTGACAGAGATCGATGACGGTTTGCGGTATGATATTTTAAGTCGAACAATTATTGTGGTCCATAATGAATAAATTGTCTTAAACTAAGGTATATCGTAATATATACTGGAAGTGCCTGGAATAAAAGCGTTCGTAGGAGGAGTTGATTTGGCTTGGAGAATTGGTTTAATTTTTTTGCAATGGTTTTGATTGAACAAATTCGTAATTTTAAGGACAAATATACATTTATATACATATATAACAAACAGGGGTGGTCTCATATAAGTTTAAGATAAAAAAATTAATGGTAAAGAAGGGACATGAAGTTTTTATAGCTTTTTAGACGACATTATAGTCGTTACCTTGTACATTCCTTAGTCCTTAGTCTTGTATGTCCCTTCGTCCACTCAAAAGGGTTAAAAAATAAATAATAAATAATTTTCGTTCTAGTACTTATTGGTTATAGATTATTTTGAAGATATTATTAGTGTGAGGGAATACTGTTTAACTATTATAAGTCAGTTTGTCATGTAGTGGTGGCGTAAGAGAATCCACTATACAATAACATCCGGGTGTCGTAAGAGGCGAGAGAAAATAAAACAGAAGATGGGCTACATCTAAACGTACAACATTGTAGCTAACGAAAATCATTTTACAGCTATATCATGGTTGTGCTTGCAGATGGGTCAGCTCAACCAGGGTATGACCACGCTCTCACAGAATACCAGCGCAAAATAGCAACGCAAAATAGCAGCAATCCTGCTGTGTTTCGTGTGGTGAGTGTAGAGAACCGGAAGCCTTTTATTGGAAACAGGCATTCCATCTTAGTTCTCAGGGGTGACAACGCATCTGCATTTGATTATTAATCGTGGATAGGTGTGAATATCTATGGGCCACATAATCTACTTACCATCAGGTGGACTGTGTGCTCGTTTTCACCCTATTCTAAAAATAATCTTCCTAATAACAACTAATAACAAGTAATATGGCAAATATTACTACTATGAGAATAATCTATGTTTAGCAGTGGACATTTCAAAGTCTATACATAGTTTCACGCCTGTAATCCCACGGGGTGAGGCAGAGTCAAGAGCAGCAATCTACTCGGACGTTTAGCCAGAAAAATTTAAAAAAATATTAAGTTTGTGATTGTGGTACATAGCCCATACATTTATAAACCTTATGTCCCATTAGTCGTCTTTACGACATGGAAGTAACACAGTTAGTACATTCTTTTTTGTCATAAGTCCCATGAACAACTGTAAGTATCAGATGTTTAAGTCACTTGTTGTGACTTATTAGCTAACCTGATGGTAGTAGTGATGTAGCCGAATGTATGCTATCTTATTTTCTGCTTGCATACCTCATGCCACCGTTGTACCACATGAGTAAAACGTACCGTATAATTTCTTCTGGATGGTGGCAACGTTACACTACGGCATGCAGCGTTGTGCATCACCAACACTTGCTTTGCGTGGTAAGAATGTGTAAGTAATCTAAGTAATACAAGCAGTAGTCTAAGTAATCTAAGTAGCAAGTAGACGTTTTTGCGAAATGCTGTTGATGGTTCGGAATATTTTAATAAATAGACTATCGTTGTATGTTTAATAAATGATAATTTCCAGCATCTGTCTTTCCGCTAATTACAGTAATGCAAGGCAGAGTGAATAGGCTTTTGTTACGCTGAGACAGTGCGATTTACCGGATAGAGCTTCATCATTATTTAGCACCAGGTGGGATTGTAGTCAAGCACTCCTTATAAAAAATTGATTAAGGTAAAACTACAAACATTTTGATGCATAGCCAAGATATAGACCAAGTAAGTACGTATGTAAAGAATTATATAAAAATGAAATAAACAGGTACCTATTTATTGGTACTGTTAAGCTAAAAGGTGGGTGTTTCACTTAATTTGGGAACTGCTCTCGCATTGGGCGGGCGTCTGTTACTTTACCGCCCTGCCCTCAATAAAAGGGAGATCTCAATCGGAAGCTCGCATCAGTCGCGCCAACAATCGCAAGCAAGGAGGAGGTACTCATTTTGAGTTGCATATTTCAAACATTGCTGGTTCATGACGTTCCGAAATCAAGCACACAATCGCAAAAGGTAATTCTTCATTACTTATATGATTTTAAATTTGTAGTTAAATGTTTTAGTACTTTAAAACTTACTTTTAATTAAACACTTAAAACGTTAAAAAAAGATATTTAGAATTACGAGATTTAATGAAAATAATTTCACATTGTACTTATAAATTATTTCGTTTAACATTAAAAAATTAAATTTGTTACATTACGTTAGAATCATCGAAATCTAAAGGGAATTTAATGACAGAAAATATAAGCAAAGGTAGTAGAGCACCATCGCGACCATCTACAAAAGTTTCACTTCCGATGGAAATGTGAATAACTTATGCTATAATATAGATCCATTACATCATATATATATATATGTATATATATGATGTAATGGATCGTTCTCTTCAATAGTGAAACTTGTATTCTAATTAAGTAGTATATAATAAAAATGGTATAATATGTCTAATCTATCGTATAACGTTGTAATTATGAGGGTTTAATTTTCTTTTTCCTAACCGTATGCGACATCAGAACTACAGTCATGTGAAAACTATTTAGTTGTGTTGTATTTTTATTTAATTTTTTTTTATGTATATAATCGTAGGTTCATCTGTAAGTGATCGTGTAACTTCTGATCAATTTAACGGATTGAGGTCATATTAACACATTTTTTTTTGTTAAGGCAATGGTTTATGTTTATGTTTCGATAGGTTCCGCTGTAGTCAAGTTATTAACAAATTCTATGTTAACGGACCTGAATGACTATAGAATGAAGTTAACAATATACCATAACAGCCTATTAAAAGTCCACTGCTGAACATAGATCTCCCCCATAGATTGCTTCATAGAGGGATAATTGCCACAGTTGCCACATGGCAAGCAGTTTAGTAACCGCAATTTTTATTGTTCTGAGTTGTTATCGGGAAGACGCAGCTGCCTATCTTCCATCTTATTTCTCTCTGTCGCATCTGACGACACCCACGGGACAGGGGTAGTGGATATATTTACACCTCCATTACACGGTAAATATAATATTCACGGTGTTTACAATATACGTTGTCTTAGTACTAAAAAAGGTAATCACATAATCTGGACCCGATAGGTGGCGCTGTGATCGAGTTATCGATACATTTTATACTAAGTCACTTACCGGAAAGAGCCGAACAATGTATGCCAGGCCAGCCAGTTATATTACTAAGAATATTCATTGCAATGTTGTGTTTAAACAACACAGATTATTATAAATGTTATGTTCTTTTCTTTACATAAGCTAGTGCTGACTGCAATCTAATGGTAAAACCCGAAACAGTAAATTGCATTGTCTTAGTGTAACAGAAGCCTTAATATGTACTATTTTGTGAAAATCCTATAATTTAATGTAATGTGATCATAAAAGGAATAAAAATTATGTTTATTATTTATTTATTTATTTATTTATTTATTTACTCTTTATTGTACACCAAAATACAAAATGACAGTACAGTTAAATCTAAAATAGAATATGTACAACAGGCGGTCTTATCACTCTAGAAGTGATCTCTTCCAGACAACCTTAGCGAAGAGAACTGATGCAAAAAATAGTTAAAATAAAAATATTATGTTCTATTTGTAACTGTATATTCCAATAAAAAAGCATCTTGTATACATTATAATTCATTATGCTAATTAAAATCAAAAGATCAAAAATATTTAATTCAGTATCTAAATTAACATTTAACTTAGAAGTCTTTACTCTTCCACTAGGTTTTTCAATATTGCAGCTTAGCTACCTTTTACTTAACAATTTAAAAATGTTAGGTAAAAATTTTTGTGAAAATGCAAATAAGTAACAATTTTTAACCGTTTAACTGTAGTGTCGCGGGTTCGAATCTCGTAATAAATAACTTTTTGTACGGCCTCCAAATAATTGTTTAGGGTCTGGATGTGAATTGTAAAATGCCTCCACGATACAGCGAAGTGTAGGGCGGCTCCCTAAAAGATAGAAAACCCGGTAAGAGATGCAGTAAGTAGATGAACGCTGGTGGCTCATGATTTTGCTTTGATACATTCCTTAGGGAGTCTATGTTCAGCAGTGGACTTGGATTAAGGACCAAGGTTACACATAGTTGGCCTTTGGCCACAAGACCTTGCGTGTTGAATTGAATTTATTTATGCAACAGGAAACAACCGAACATGGCTCATCTGATAGTATGTGATCACCGTCACTTATGAACATTTTTAATAATGGTAGTACAACCATCACGTATTTATACCAAATATACAATTCGATGTATTTCTTATAGATTTTTACAATTTTTGTACTAAATATGCAAATGTTTTTGCAATATGATTATTGATGGTGATGAGGCTATGAACTAGAGTTCATAACAATCAACTCGCCAGATGAGTCATCTTATACTGATTTCAACAAAATGAATATCACAATTGATATAAATGATGAAACGAACTTTTATCATCTCTACATTTGAAACAACTTCAGGAATTTCGACAGTAGGAGTATATAATAATAATAATAATTTTAGTAATTCTATTAGAATGGAGCTGGGGACGGATAAGTGTGCGGTCCTCCATGTTGAAGGGAAGGGTTGCTAACTCTGAGGGCATAGACTTATCTATGCCCATCAACCTCAGGACCCTTTCTGAGGTTGAAACATACCGATACCTGGGTATGTCACAGAACATCGGTATCGATGAGGCGGGTATAAACAGTCAGTTTGCGATATGTTTTATGCACGCTTGACCAAAGTCTTAACAGCCTTTTGTCCGATGTGAATAAGACATACGCATATAACGGTTGGGTCATGCCTGTTCTCATATATACCTTTGGCATACTTAGGTGGACTCAAACTGAACTTAACGACCTGGATAGAAAAGTCCGCACTACTATGACGTCCCATGGGATGCATCACCGAGATTGTCGATTATGAGGCTGTACTTGCCACGGAAACATGGTGGGCGTGGCTTTTACTCGCGTTTACCATGCATAATCGCGAAGTGTGCAGCCTCTGTAATTTTCTGACGAGATCGGATGATCCATTCTATAGGGACGTCATTTCTTGTGATAAAGGACTTACCCTCTATCCTTGGCCAACGAGCAATGGCAAGACCCGGCAGTACAGAGCATTTCCGACCGGGAGACCGTATGGAAGGAGGCTCCGGGAGGTTCTACAAGGCTACATGTGCCTTTCGTAGACACAGTTGCCTCCCTCCACTGGCTACGTTTTGGTGACCTCTTTGGGGAAACCGAGGTTTTGTCTGTGCGATACAGGATCAGGTTATTAAGACCAACAACTATCGGAGATACATCTTAAGGTATGGCACCGTCGACATCTGTCGAGCTTGTCGCCATCGGTGAGTCACTTGGGCATGTCATCTCGGTTGTTCGGCGCTTTCTAACTCTGAGTACTTGCACAGGCACAACAGTAGCCAGAATTCTACCAAAGCTCGCTCTGAAATACGGTCTCGTGGACCGGAAATTGCCGTATTACAAGTACTTGCCGGAAGCCGTGCTCGAAAATGACCGCGCCAGGCTCTACTGGGACCGGGCCATCATCACAGACAGGACTATTCTTGCGAATAAGCCTGATATTGTGCTGATGGACCGGGCACAATCAAGATTTTTGGTCGACATCACCATTCCGTATGACGAGAACCTCGTGAAAGCCGAAACAGATAAGCGAACAAAATATCTGGACCTGGCTCACGAGTGACCGACATGTGGGGTGGACTGCCGACCGAAATTATACCTGTAGTCGTCTCTGCGAACGGGTTAATCCCAGTCAGCCTCTCGGGTCATCTGGGGCGACTGGGACTCCGTGACGGACCGCTCAAGCTCAAATGCAGAAGGCGGTGCTCCTCGA
>JAGSMP010002965.1:12500-15041 GCA_029286625.1 Parnassius orleans
TCTAGGAATACACCATAATTTAGACATTGATTAAATATATAAGTCAAAGGAGGTATTAACAAATATTTAAATTTTTAATAAATTTATTCGAAATTCCATCCCAACCAACTGAGCAGTCTGTTTTCAAATTGTCAATTAGTTGTTCTACTTCACTTTCATCCGTGTCCAATAAAACAAATGAATTTGAATAATAATAATTTTCACCAATGTTACTATTAAAACTTTCGCTATTATTATTTTCTATATTAAAACTCTCTGCCAAACTTTTACCTATTTACAAAATAATTATTTATAAGATCAACAGATAATTGTGGTGTACTGGATATATTCAAAGTTCTCTGTTATACCCTTTGTTTTCATGTTACCTATAATATCAGTAAGTACGTCCCATAGCTTTTTATTATTATTTTTAGCCATATTCACTCGCTCTTTTCATAATTTCTTTTTATCTTTTTAGCAGTGCATTGCAGTGATTACGATATCGTCGGTATATAACTTGATCACTTTCACTGTCTGGAAAACGTCTGGCCCTGTTATGTAGTTTATCACGGTGACGAATACATCTAAAGTCAGTCGTAATCAAGGTTTGATGATCTTTTCTTGGCAACTTTATTAATTTAGTATTAACTTCAATGACTGTTTGTATTTTATTAACTAAGTATTCAAGAGAAGTATTTGGATCTTTAACATCATATATGGGTGAAATGTCAATCTTTTGCATATCCGAAGAAGTTTATCATGATCAATTTTCTGATAGTAGTTGTAAAAACTGTTGACGTTGTTTATTTTTAATACATAGAATTACAGGTTTGTGATCAGTAATTGATGTTTGAGGAACCATAGTAAGTGAAGGATTATTCGTTTTAGAAGAACATGATCAATACACGAACCGCTCGCGTCACGTGTTATTAGAGTATGAGTAGGTAACAACCCATGGAATGCTGTCAGTTGCAAATACTTATCGGGTTAATATCTGTTTTATCACTCTTAATGTTAATATTTATATCACCTATAATAATATATTTTTTATGTTTCGAATATTTATTAGTACACTATCTAAAGAGACTAAAAAGTTTTTATATGACGGTGACCTATATATTGAGATTATAACAATATCATTCAATGTTGTTATCACAATTCCCTTCTTGAAAAGAGCTCCTCAGTCGTGAACAAATGTTTTCTTTTATATATATTACTAATCCGTCGTTTTGGTTGTTATTAAAATTGGTGGAGCATACATTATAACCATTAATTTTAGGTAAGTTGTCCTTATTAAGCAGCCAGCATTCACTTAGTACAATGACATCAAAATCTATTTTTAATCTAGTTAGCAATACTTCAAAATCTGTCATATTGCAGTTAATACTTCGTATATTCTGCGTAATAATTGTGAAGTTGGATTCACTAGATGACAAATACTTATAACAATCTTCAACGTCACAGACTATCGATTTCGATACCGTAACTTTATCTAAGTTAATGGTGAAACTTTGAGCGTTATCGCCTTTTATTTATTATTTTAAATTTCTCTAACAAAATCGCATTATTGATCAAATAATATATTTTATTAGATAAATTGATTAAAAAATGTAACTGTAAGTTACATATATGAAATGAGTGAATATGGTTTATTGTAAAATATAAGTGTGATTTAAAATATGATTGTGAGGTGTAATGTAATGAAAGTATGTGTACATAATGTTTGAATTTTGTTTATGTATTGTGTGTAAATTGTGACTATATGTGTATTACAAGGTATAGGGTTAAAATAAACTTTATTCTTACTATACTATTTAACGAGAAAAGAAAGGATGCGAAAATATATAATCTAAAGCAATACTAGTCATTCGGTCTTCCGTAGATTTTCTAAATCTGTTTCATTATTTATTCTAATTTGAGAAGAATTTTCATTCTTTCGTAAGTATATAATGCTTTGTCACCCTTATCCTATAAAAAAAACTCTAGTTTTGAGGGAAACCTTACCAAAGTTTTATTATTTTTTGCAGTTCAAAATACAAAAAAAGATTTCTCTTTTACTTTTGGGACATTATTGTGAGTCTTTTATTAATTCTATCTGTACTATAAAAAGCTTTCTTTGTGCAAAACTCAGAAGTTTTTGTTATCAGAACGGCAAAACAAACCTTAATTTTAGTAAAGTTTTTACTCTAACTTTTACAATACTCAAACTTTTTCAATACTGAAGCCCATTCATTCGTGTACAAAACAGAAAATTCTTGATTTCATTGCCTTTCTTTACAGTGTGCAGCGTAGTGACAATGAGCAATACTTTTCAAAATGTCATTAAATGCGCGCCTGATACTGCGTCCTATATTCAACGGTAGTCCTAAAATGTTGAAAATGTAAATACAACTCACCATCGTCGGACGTATCTTTATCGTCGCCGGTGCCCTTACTCTTCGTCTGCTTCTGTTTCCGTTTCCTGCATTGCTTTTTGTCCTGTATGAGATCTAACTCCAAAAGTCGCTCAACATAACTGCGCCTTGGACGTTTTCGGGGCATTCGTGGTATTATTAATCCCAA
>JAGSMP010002966.1:0-15989 GCA_029286625.1 Parnassius orleans
CCTATAAAAACTCTAGTTTTGAGGAAACCTTACCAAAGTTTTATTATTTTTGCAGTTCAAAATACAAAAAGATTTCTCTTTTACTTTTGGGACATTATTGTGAGTCTTTTATTAATTCTATCTGTACTATAAAAAGCTTTCTTTGTGCAAAACTCAGAAGTTTTTGTTATCAGAACGGCAAAACAAACCTTAATTTTAGTAAAGTTTTTACTCTAACTTTTACAATACTCAAACTTTTTCAATACTGAAGCCCATTCATTCGTGGACAAAACAGAAAATTCTTGATTTCATTGCCTTTCTTTACAGTGTGCAGCGTAGTGACAATGAGCAATACTTTTCAAAATGTCATTAAATGCGCGCCTGATACTGCGTCCTATATTCAACGGTAGTCCTAAAATGTTGAAAATGTAAATACAACTCACCATCGTCGGACGTATCTTTATCGTCGCCGGTGCCCTTACTCTTCGTCTGCTTCTGTTTCCGTTTCCTGCATTGCTTTTTGTCCTGTATGAGATCTAACTCCAAAAGTCGCTCAACATAACTGCGCCTTGGACGTTTTCGGGGCATTCGTGGTATTATTAATCCCAATGGATCTGTACAAACACAGTAAAGTTGAAGGTCCAAAGAAATGTCCTAAAGCAGTTTTCTTAAGAAACTCGTAAAACTGTATTTGCCGGCCAAGTAACGCAGTTGCGTTTTCAAAAAAACTACACATCATGTTTTTGCTCTCTTGCGAATCCTATACATTTACACACTTTAAGCGCAGAGCGCCCATTATTTCACAGTTTTCATTTTCGTCATCATTTTGTTGAAGTATATGTATGTATAACTTGGTACGTTACTATACCATAGTGAAGTACGGCAGTTGTCAGCGTTGTTAAGTTAGCTATTTGTCCCCCATTGTGGAATAAATGTTCGCACGTTAATCACCTTTATCCTGTGTTTAATAAATAATACAGTTTTTCATAGTTCTAACAATGTTTGGTTTAGATTCTCTAACCTAATAGTATTATCTATCCATCCATCTTAATTTTAATGCATAATATGTTTTAAAAAAGACTAAATATAAAACAACATAAATAACATGCCGTTACGATTAATGCTATTGTAAAGTAACAATTAAAAAATTCACAAAGCGTAAGGCGCGTTGTGGCGTTCTTTGGTGAAAGCTGTAATGATGATGGTGATGATGATGATGTTTACAATGCCAGAAACATATAGTCCTACTGTCCTACACAAAATTAAAATCTACTTTCAACTAAGTAAATATTTTTATAACTATGCTTTTTATAACATCGACCAAGCGAAATATTTTATTACCTGGTGAATCGCCATACTGTTTCCACAGATCCGTGAGCATAGCGTCCTCTTCTTCAGAGAACTCCTTGGGCACTCGTTCTTTGAGCCTTTCCTTGTTGCTTCGCTTCGTTGGTGCCTTAAATATCAAGCCGAGCTCCTTCAGCTTCTTGATAACGCCGCGCCGGGTTCTGGTTTGGTCAATTAAGTTCTCCAGAATCCAGTCAATTACGTCTGTATGAAATATTTTGGGACAACCGTAAATATTAAAAATATAATGTAATTAAAATATTGGAAAAGTTTTAAAGTAAAATATATTTATAACGGTATAGCTAACGAACGAGCACACAATCCATCTGATGGTAAAATTATGGTAAAGGCTATAGATATCCATCTATGATCCATTAAAAACCAAAATGTAAATTCGCTGTCACCTCTGATGACTAAGATAGAATTGCCAGAATACAAGGTCTCTGATTACACTCGGCATATTGCGCCCGTTTTGCTTTTACGCCGGTGATGATGATGATGGTGGTGACCGGGGAAGGGCCACGCTCTCACAGAATACCAGCGTAAAATAGCAGCTTAATGCTGCTGTGTTTCGCATGGTGAGTGTAGAGAACCGGAGACCCTTTTTACTGGAAAAGAGGCATTCCATCTTAGTCCTCACGCATCTGCGTTTTGATTCGCAAACGAGGATAGATGTAGATGTCTATGGGCCACAGCAACCCCTTACCATCAGTAGGACTGTGCTCGCTTATCACCCTTATTCTATAAAAAAAATGTAAATAAAATAATAATCTTAGCAAATATTAATGTCTGTCTTTGATCTGTACCTTTTGCCATGCTAGTCTATCAACAGTGAAAAACTTCAAATAATAATATCGTCGGAAGGAAAGCGTGTACCTTTTTCCGTCGTAGGATTTGTTTGATTTTCCATAAATAGCTTTCGTAGTTCTTCTTCTTGCTCCTCAGTCCAAACGCCTTTGCCCAACTTGTCTCTGCCGAAAATTATAATCCTGGTTTTACCTTACTCAACGAAATACAATGTTAGTGTGCGTATCTTCGACTTTATGAGCGTATAATTTTATATTGAAATAGGCATTTCAAGATCGTGCCCGATATGCACCACAAGTTGAAACAGCTTTTTCTGTTTTATTTAAATTAGACAGTTATTCTCTTCTTTGCACAGGATAAAATATAATAAATCATGAATGCCGATAGCGTCAACGTGATGGCATAAACTATTTGTTCCCATCTACCCGTGCGCTGTGCTAAGGCGTGGTAGCTCAGGGGCTAAGCCTTCAAGTTAATTTCACAGTACGCGGGCAACCAAAGTTTGTTCCTGGGTTAGTTAAATTTTAAGTACTGATATACCATGCGTTCCGCTGTGAAGAAAAACATCTTGAATAAACTGCATATCTGAGGAATAAATATATTACGAATAAGTCTGCTAAAATGTAGACAGCAACGTGGCGGACTGCTCTGGAGGCCTGTGCCCAGCATTGAAACAGAAACAGAAAACAGAAACTTTTTAATTCAATATAGATTATAAATAATACTTATTGAAAGTCACTCTTTTGTTTAATTACCACTGGTTCGAAAAAAAACTCTATCCTGGGAAGAACCAGCAAAAAACCCAGCGGGACTTTTTTAAATAACAGCTTACAATCATGTATGTTACACAATTAACAACACAAAACAAATTAGAAATAGCTAGGTAGCGATCACATCATTCATAAATTCCTTAATATTATAATAACCCTAAAATTTATTATTTTATTTATTAGGAAGTATAAAGGCTGTAATTTTATTTTACTTATACTAGTGTCTAATGATTAAACGTTAAAGGTGTTTTTTTTTTTTACTTATTATAAGCCAGTGCATGACTAAAATCCCACCTGCTAGTAAGTTGTGGTGAAACCCTAGAACGCTAGATGATAAATCGCACTATCATAGCGTAATAAAAGTCTTTTCACCCTTGCCTTGAAGTCATATAGATAATAATAGGACAGTGACAAACAATTCATCTGACGGTAAGTAAAGTATTGAAAAATAAGTGCAGGGACCGTTAGATATGTCTACACCAGTGCGCTTTCCTGTTCATCTTGCGTCTTCCTCTAACGCATGCCTGAGCAACTATAGCGCATGCAATAGCGCATGCGCTAAAACTAGTTCGACAACAGCGCATGCCTCTAGCGAAAGCTGATCCGTCACCGGTGGGTTCGCATGCAACATTTCGTGCGTTTTAGTAAACAAAATGGCGGAAGACAAAGTTTAAACTTTGGAATTTATCGATGATTATCGAACATATCAAGTATTGTGGCACCACAAGCACGAAGATTACACAAATAAAATAAAAAGAAACGACGCGTTGATTTCTCTGAGCCAAAAATATAATTATGATGTAAAACATTTTTCTTGTATAGTATACGCGTTTTACATACATCGATTACATATAGATAAACATCTCGACTCAGAACAATTATTTGTAGGCCACACAAATAGATGGAACAAATGCGGGATTCGAACCCGAACGCTTAGCCACTGCACTACCGAACTGTAATTCCTGGTCGAGCATCGAATATAAGGAGGTTGAAACGGTTGAATACCTGTTTTACTGTTAACGTACTCTTGCAGCAATATAATAATACATCCGGCGAGTTGACAATATCCGATAGTGTAGTTTTTGACAACATAATTGCTGACGTCGATACTTTGGCGTGGTACTCAATCTATATATACATATAAATAAAATTGAAGTATCTATCTGTAATATCTAAACAACTACTTTTTATTGACCTGAGGAGGTTATTTGGATTGGAAATTTTTGTCTGTCTGTATGTCAGTCTAATTGTCCAGTCTAATCTTCGGAACGGCTGAACCGATTGTAATAAACTTTCACAAACAGATTGAGAGCAATGCCAGGAGTGATCTAGGCTATATTTTTACCCCGAAAAACTTTAAAAAGTTATAAAGTAAATAGTTTTTGATGTTTATCTTAAATCCAAATAGCGCCAAATTAATAAATCCTACCCAGGGGAAACCCGGGCTGGTCGCTAGTAAGTAATAAAAATAAGTAATAATTTTAATGAAAGGAACAGTATGATTATACTGACGACGGGTCGCTGTACAACGTCAATCAGGACAACTACTAACTACTAAAGACCACTTACGTGACAACTGCCCAAATACTCAAACACTACTCAATTTTAAGACGCCGTTAATTCTTGTGCTGTCTCTATCACTTCAAGTCACAGGGACTGTGACACCACGAGACTTTACGACATCTTAAAATTGAGTAGCGTTTGAGTATTTGGCCAAACATTGTATAAGCTTATAACTGTTTCTTTATTAGCCTGCAAAAGCCCACTGCTGGACACTCTTCTCTTGGATTTGCCATAATCTTCTTGCTCGGCAGGCGGACTAACGATCGCAGTACAGACGTCTCGCACCTTCGACGCTACTCCCCAACACCGTACTGAATTTTTCCCCTCTGACGTAAACGGAATGGTTAATACCACCACTTATCGGAAGAGAAGAGAGGTGACTATGGAAAATACCTTACTGGTATTTTCCATAGTTACCTCTTACGACACCCACGGGACGAAATGTGGTATTGGATCTTCTTACGCCACCATAACACGGCATTTTACCACTAGGTATATTATACTAATAACACTCCATAGGTATATATTTTTATATTGATTATGCACAGCCCTAAAAGAGTCAAACGAGTAAACAAAAAGTCAATATCACTCCCGCCTCCATTAGCATAAATCTAAACTTTTATGTACTTACTTTTGGTCGCTGTAGAGGTCGTAGCCGTGCTCAATTTCGATGGAGTCCTTCGATGACTTCCAGAACAAAAGCTCGATAAACACTTTGGGATTTTTCGACGCGATCTGAGCGAACTTTCGAAAGATGAACAGCGCGAACTTTTCCAACTCCTGTTCAAACACGGGGATCATTTGAAATTCTGCGAGCGGCCAACTTTGTAACAACCTATTCAAACCTGAAGGGCTATGTTTAAACAACAAATTTACCTTATATTATTTCGTTATTTTCGTAAAGTATATTTTATACTTTAGTTTCTGTTAACAAAATGTAATAATAAATCATTTTAAAGTTTTCTATATCTTTTTGTAAGTTTAGTAAATATCATTTATGAACATTTATGATCGCTATGAAGAGGACTATGCTCGCATTTTCTCTGCGTGATAGACTCAGTAATGATATACACATTAGAACCAGAGTAATCGACATAGCCCAAGAGATCAATATACTGAAGTGGCCATGTGAACCGTTGGGGCAGAAAGGTTTTCGAATGGCAGCCTCGTACCAACAAGCGAAGTGTAGGGGGGCCCCCACTAGATCAAGTGACGACCTGACCTGGTAAGAGATGCAGTAAGTCGATGTATGCAGATGCTTTGTGACATACCTTATGGAAGGTATGTCACAAATGGCCTATGTTCAGCAGTAGACTTGTGCTGGGCTGTAATAATGATAACGATGATAGTTACTAATCAGTACAAAGTGTGACGTTTAGGCGTTTTTGTGGTGGTTATTCTGACCTCTATCTAAATACGAGAATTATTAAGCATTTCTTAGTCAACATCGTGGCTATGTTTTCTCTAACACTGAACATACAGGTTATTAACAATGACAGAAGACAGAAAATTAACAATTCGCAATAGACAGCAAAGGAAAAGTGTTTTTAATACTCAAACCTTGAAATGCGGCATCGGATTATGGAGTATCCTCTGGAAAGTCAGGAACAAAGTGGCTTGGAACATCATGGAGGGACGCGAGCAGTCCCAGGCGATGCGATGAAGCATTTTCAGTATGCAATGATTGGTGTGGGCAGAGTTGCGCTCATAGCGCTCCATAAGTGACGCACACGCACTTACTACTCGAGGGTGGCAAAACCTTACAAGAAATTAATTAAATGATTATCGATATATACATGCAAAAATTTTATTTTTTATTTCTACAAAACAACACTTGATTCTATTAATCTTTTTTATAGGATGGGGCTGACAAACGAGCACAGTCCACCAGATGGTAAGTGGATGCTGTGTCCCATAGACATCTACATGTATCCTCGATTAAGAATCAAAATGCAAATGCGTTGTCACCCCTGAGGACTGAAATGGAATGCCTCGTTTCCAGGAGGGTCTCCGGTTCTCTACACTCACCATACAAAACACAGCAACAGTATTATGATGCTATTTTACGCTGGTATTCTGTGAGAGCGTGGTCCTTCCCCGGTCGAGGCGACCCATTCGTGCTACAACCATAATATAGCTGCAGCGTGGCTCTACCACGTAATTCATCCGTCGCTGGACATGGGCCTTTCAGTGGGCATTGCCTTGCCTTGCTATAATTTGCCTTAATTGAGACGCTTACATTCGCAAATTTAAAGTAACTGGAGTGTCTAGTTAGAATTCAAATCAAATGGATGTAAGGAGGAATAAACTATTCTTAAATTTCAACCTCATCTGCACACGATACAACCCTCAACCTACGAGATTATGGCGACCGAGATGGCAGAAAATCTCGTCAAATATGCCGGACATAAATTCAACAGATCGATGAACAGATTGGGGATGATTAGAAGCGTACTGAAAGTATTTAGTATACAACTACAAAATCCTAAGATTTCTTGTATAAATGAAACATGTAGCATGTCTAGCATTATGTTATTTGTAACTATCTGTTATTTGTAACCCTGAGGACTTACGAGAAGATCCTGGAGCTGGAAGAAGAGATAGACAAGTTACGCTGGCATATTATAGGATTATCCGAGATCCGAAGAGAGGGGGAGGACACGGTAATCCTCGAATCCGGCAACTTGTTCTATCACCGGGCCATCTGTCCCAAGGAGGTGTCGGATTTATCGTCCACAAGTCTCTCGTTAACAACGTTGTAAAGATTGTGAGTGTATCGACGAGGGTTGCGTACCTTATACTCAGAATCACCAAACGGTATTCGTTGCAGGTCATACAGGTTTACGCACCAACCTCGGTACATCCCGATGAGGAGGTGGAGGAAATGTATGAAGATATCTCTAAAGCCATGCATTCCTCCAAAACCCACTATACGGTGTTAATGGGAGACTTCAATGCAAAACTAGGCACACGAGAGAACGGTGAGCTGAAGGTAGGGAAATTTGGAATAGGGCAACGGAACCCAAAGGGTCAGCAGCTGGCCGACTTCATGGAGAAAGAGGGACTCTTTAAGATGAACTCTTTATTCCAGAAGCGGCCCCACAGGAAGTGGACCTGGTCGAGCCCCGACGGTTCGACAAAAAAATGAGATTGACTTCATTATGACGACCAGACGACAACTGTTCAGTGATGTCTCAGTGATCGCGAGGGTGAAAACTGGTAGCGATCACCGAATGGTTAGAGGCACACTAAACCTAAACGTTAAGTTGGAGAGATCTCGTCTAATGAAGTCAACGCTCCGTCCCCCTCGTGCTCTAATCCAAAGTCCCGAAACCTTTCAGCTCGAGTTACAAAACCGTTTTCAATGCCTAGAAGATTGCAATGAAGTGGACAATATAAATGATAAGCTCGTGGAAATTGTCCATGCTGGAAATGAAGCTGCAGTCTTCAACAGATTTTACAGCATACAGGCAACTGAATAGACAGATCTCCAAATGCATGCGGCGGGACTTACGCAACTACAATACAGCTTGTATTGAAGAAGCGATCGAGCGGAACCTAGGCTCCAAAGTCTTTGCCAGAGATCTGCCTGCCAGAAAGAGCCAACTGTCAAAGCTGAAGACCGAGTGTGGCAGCATCGTTTCCGGGACACCTGAGATTTTGAGTGAGATTGAGAGGTTCTGTGGGCAGCTGTACACGTCATCGTTGGAGCCACACGAAAGTGTGAGTAACGATCCAAGAGCGAGTCTTCTCACTATTCCGATGATATCCCGGACGTCAGTCTGAGCGAGATTAGAATGGCTCTCCAGCACCTTAAAAACGGAAACGCCCCAGGTCAGGATGGAATTACAGCGGAGCTTCTGAAAGCGGGTGGAAAACCGGTACTTGAAGTCCTTTACAAGCTCTTTAATTCCGTCCTCCATGGTGGCACTACTCCGGAGGCGTGGAGCAGAAGTGTGGTGGTCTTGTTCTTCAAGAAATGCGACAACGCTCTCTTGAAAAACTACAGACCGATTTCCCTTCTAAGCCGCGTCTACGTGCTGTTTTCGAGAGTCATTACAAATCGTCTCGCACGCAGACTCGACGACTTCCAGCCTCCGGAACAAGCCGGTTTCCGAAGAGGCTTTAGTACCATAGACCACATACACACTCTTCGGCAAATTGTACAGAAGACAGAAGAGTACAATCTGCCACTTTGCCTTGCGTATGTGGACTATGAGAAAGCCTTTGATTCCGTCGAAATTTGGGCGGTGCTACAGTCCCTTCAACGGTGCCAAGTTGACTGTCGGTATATCGAAGTGCTGAAGTGTTTGTACAGTAGGGCTACAATGGCTATCCGAGTACAGAACCAGAGTACGAAACCTATCCAACTGCAGAGAGGTGTAAGACAGGGTGACGTTATATCCCCGAAACTCTTCACCGCTGCATTGGAAGACGTTTTCAAGCTACTGGACTGGAAAGGATACGGTATTAACGAGAGGTCAATCGACGGATTCAATTCGGCTGGGCAGCGTTCGGGAAATTACGACATCTTCTCGTCAGGTATACCTCAAAACCTGAAAACTAGATTGTACAACCAGTGCGTGTTGCCAGTGATGACTTATGGATCTGAGACGTGGTCCTTCACTGCTGGCCGTATGAGGACGCTCAAGGGCTATGCTCAGAGTTTCTCTGCGTGATAAACTTAGAAATGAGGATATCCGCAGTAGAACCAGAGTAACCGACATAGCCCAACGGATTAGTAAGCTGAAGTGGCAATGGGCCGGCCATATAGCTCGAAGAACCGACAACCGAGAAACCGGGAAGAAAGGTTCTCGAGTGGCAGCCTCGTACCGGTAGGCGAAGTGTAGGGCGACCCCCCACTAGATGGAGTGACGACCTGGTAAGACATGCAGGAAGTCGATGGATGCAGGTGGCTCAGGACCGTGCTTTGTGGCATTCCTTGGGGGAGGCCTATGTTCAGCAGTGGACTTGTAAAGGGCTGTAATGATGATGATGATGATGAACCATCTGTTTTACTTTCAGCCTTTGACATCCGGATCCCAGACGATTGGAATTGAATTGAATTGAATAAACGGGCTGTTTTCCGCAACTCCACGTCTATGCGCGTATTTTGCGTGTGGGCAGGAATAATGTATTTATTCGAGCCATGAAATCTCCCCGAAGAAGTTCAACAGTCCTTTGATGTTGCAAGCAACTTCGGGGAGTGATCCCGGCATGCCGAGATGTTTAGCCCTGTATGCAGCGACTTCCGGACATGTCAACAACACGTGGGCCGCCGTTTCTTCCTCCCCCATACATGCCCTGCACAGGGGACTGTCCGTAACACCTATGGTAAATAAATGTTTGTTAAAGTTGCCGTGTCCTGTGATAGCACTTGTTACTATCCTGATCTGCGGCTTGTTCAGTCTCATTAGAACCTTGGTTAAACGACTGTTTATTTCAGGCAGGGCCTCCTAGCTTGTCTACAGTCTACTAGATTTTTCCAAAGTTGAGCGTGTTGATTAGTGTAGTGTCTACGTACCAGTGAACGAACGTTACCAAAGGGGATTGGTATGATTGGTTCCGGCCCTATAGTGGCCACAGCCGATCCTCTTTAGCCAGTTCGTCTGCTGCATCGTTGCCTCTGGATTCACTGTGTCCCTTTATCCATTGCAGAGTCACATTGTTGTGTTTACATACCTCATTTAATCGTTGATGGAGAAGTCATTAACCTTTCTAGCATCTATTGCTATGGCCGCTTGAATGATACCCATACATTCCGCCTGAAAGACTGTGTTGTAGGTACCGCTGGGTGTGCATATGTGGATGTTGAGGTCTTCAGAAAAATTACACCTTCATTTGTTTTAGAACCATCGGTGAAAACTCTAAGCTCTTCTGGGCTTAATCCCTCCGACTGACTGGTTTCATTTAATTGTATCTTATACTTTTTATCGAAAACAAATTGTTTTGGGATTTTATCGTACTTGGCTTGTAAGATAGGAATTTTTGAGTGAATTCTATCAATTATGCCTGTATGAGGGTCTCTATTCTTACTCCAAAGATTTAGGGTCTTGAGTCTAATGACAGCTAAAGTCGCTTCTTGTTGTATGTGTAGATGGAGCGGGGTTAGCTCCAGCATCGCCTCTAAGGCTGCTGTTGGAGTAGTTCTTATGCAGCCTGTGGCAGCCATACATGCCAGTCTCTGATAACGCTGAAGCTTCTTTATAGTGGTGGTTTCATTTGTTTTGGTCCACCATACCAGAGCGCCGTATGTGATCATGGGCCGAATTACAGTTTTGTTTAGCCACAGTATGATTTTTGGCGTCAGACCCCATCTTTTGCCAATCATGTTTCTGCATTGCCAGAAAGTTATACTAGCTGTGTTGATTTTGTTTTCTATGTGTTTATTCCAGTTGAGTTTACTGTCTAAGGTAAGACCTAAATAATTTACCTCGGAGGATAGCTGGAATTTTGTGCTGAAAAGACTTGGGAGATGATAGTTATTCAGCATTCGTTTTTGTGTGAACATTACTAGAACCGTTTTATTTTGATTGACGGTTAAGTCGTATGTCCTGCACCATCTCTCCACTATACGGAGAGCCGCTTGGTCAGGTCGCACACCATGCTTGCTGTCTTTCCAGAGACCAGTATTGTCAGGTCATCAGCATAACCTACTGTGTAGAAATGATTGGCATTTAATTTGCTGATGAGTTAATTTATCACCATATTCCACAGGAGAGGTGAAAGAACCCCACCCTGTGGGCAGCCTTTCTTAATCTGGATTGTTTGAGATTCACCAGCAGACGATTGGAATTATCAGAAGCAATATCAGACTCAGTTAGCCACTCTGAATAATTTTTTGATACTCCACGAAAAATTGTTCTTGAAAAGAAGTTATTAAAGGAAATTACAGCTAATAAGACTCTTGGAGATAAACTTAAGAAAGAACAGCGACAAAACAGGTTTTATAAAAATTAAATTTTTTTCAATTCACGCTAAAACATATTTAGTTTTGATTTGCAAACTGAAAATGATTTCAAGGTCAAATCTGAAGTTGTAGTCGCATAAATCTTCGTTAAAGAAAATATAATATTGTTTGTATATAATATCTTGTTTGCCTAAACCAAAACTGGTTACTAGTAATAGATTATTTATAGAATAAAGGGCTATTCTATAATATTATATAATAATATATATACAAGTTTATTTTCTATTGAAAGAAACAATTGATTTCAAAAGAAGATACTCGTCCAAATATTGACAAAATTCAATAATAACTTACCTTTGCACAAAGTCCTTAAAATCGAAATCGGTTTCAACCACAGCTGTTGTATGTTCAGCTTCCTCCTCATCTAAAATTATTTATCTTATTTTAAATAGTTACAAACCCCGTTGGATTAGTGACGCAAAGCGGATCTTAGCCTCCGTCTCCAAGACTAATCCAATATAATTGATATAATTTAGTAGCAGATAGATTAGTTATGTAGAATATTTAAAAAGATTTTAGTGGACATTTACAGGCCAGCTTTTTAAAAGAAGTAAAATATTAAGAGAGTTAAACAAGTTTAAAGAGCAGCGAGATTAAAATAAATTTTAATATTAGTAATTCTGTTACATTACCTTCTTCTTCGTAGTCTATATCGTCCTGTGATTCATCTTCATTTTCAACTACATCTGTAAAAAATATTTCTAATTATAAAAACGAAAAAGACATAAATATAAAAGAATGATTATAGCAATTTAAAATAACCTAATTAAATATGAAACATGTCCCACTGGATTTTCCATTGCCAATTAGTGTTCCTGACGTAGCGACATATTTGGATTTAAAATAATAATGATAACTTTATCTGGCAGACCGCAACATTCACCTTCCAATTACAAAAACATTGGGTATTTTTGTAACTGAGAACCCCTGCGGGCTTTCGTGCTTTAACTACAAATATGAAAAAAAAAGCAAAATTCCCTCTTCCATTTACCTACCTACCATCTACACTCAAATGGAAGTCATGACATCTGTAATAGAATTAATGAATCTAAAGTTCTAAAAAAATGGGAAGCGAATTTCATAAATATTTTTAAGAAGAAAAACGAGCAAGCGGCTCACCTAATGGTAGTTAACTACCGCTGTCCGCACGAACAGAAGAATTTTGGGTGCGTAGCCAGCCTTTTAGAAAGAAGTCCCTTAATCATATCTATTACGGAAAACTGCTGGCGACAGAGAATTCCACAAAATTGTCGTGCTTGACAGAATATACTTAGTAAAACGCACGTGGTAATTCGCCAACCATCGATATGATGTAGATGGAATTATAAAATGTGACGCAATGCAGGTACAATAGTAAAACTTGGTGACTCGGCGTGAATATATGTTTACTAGAAGAATAAGCTAGAAGATAATGTAACCCAGTATCTACGACTTTGCAGGTACATAGGACGTAGTCATCACTTTAAATGCAAATAATTAGATTTTAAAACACTGAACATAGGCCACTTCGCCTACCGAGTGGCCTACGTTCCTACAGCCTACGAGGCTGGCACTCGAAAACCTCCCATCGGTTGTCGGATGTTCGAGCTATATGGCCGGCCGGTCCATTGCCACTGCAGCTTACTAATTTGTTGCGCTATGTCGGTTACTCTGATTCTACTGACCATATTCTCATTTCTAAGTTTATCACGCAGAAAATCCCGGAGAATAGCCATAGCTCGCGGAGTGACCTTGAACTTCCTCATAAGGCCATAACAACTACTATAGTGTGAACGTTTTTTATATAAGAAAGGGCAAACGAGCATGCAGCTTACCTAATGGTAATTGAATACCGCTGCCCATGGACCACTGCAACACCAGAGGGATTGCAGATGCGTACCGGCCTTTTAAAAAAGAGTAGACTCTCTTCTTGAAAGTCTCTAAGTCGTATCGGTCCAGAAAAATCGCGTGGAATATATGGAGCCATTATGTCAGTATACAATTTTATTTAGATCACTTAAATCGGTTACCTCACTTTGGAAATATTATGTTCCATGCATTAAAAAAGGAAAGAAAAATAGAAAAGAGTCGGTTAGTAATAGATTCATTCACCATAAAATGAAATAACTAAATTTAAAAAAGAGATAATAGCATCGCCCTTACCATTTATTTCCACGCCTAAATCTGTAGTGTAAATAGTTTGCAGCATATCAAGCTCCTCATCCTCGGCGATACCGCTTACACCGAATATACCCTCTTCTGGCCACACCTCTCTATATACAATACATAACATGTCAGTTGTCAGTGTCTCGTCGTATAAGATACTTCGTTATTCGTACTACTATAGCAAAGCTGGGACAAAATTACTTTATGCTACAGTGTTATATATCAAAGGGTATCATAGGTTGTTTTTTAATCCATATAACTGAACCATACATCCGAAAAGTAACGCTTGGATCGATTGTGAAGTGCAACATTTTGACGGTCGCTAGTGGAGTGACAGGGTTTGGCTGCACTGCAGACCGCGGGTTCGTATCCCGCTCAGAATTATTTATAATTTATGTATACAGGACGCCACTAACTAAGGTATGGTTTCTTTAGTAAAAGATGTATTAAGCCTATAATACCCTCAAGAAAGTTACACAGCATAAATTATATTATAGTGAAAATGATAGCAGAGGGATACTATGAGTTACAAACCTGGCAGCTCTAAAAGTCCCCACTGCGTCCTCAAATTTGCTTTCACGCATTAACTTCTGGATTTTTTTCATACAATCCTCTCTGTAGATAAATACATTATTTTAATAGGTATAACATATATTTACACACTAACATTGTCTAAGGATATTTCAAGTTTATTAAAATAACTCGAGAAGTACTGTGCCTTAAAGACTAAATTGTTTTTATTTTAACAATTTTATTTCTAACATGTTTCATCCGATCTTGTTATTTATTTTATTTAAAGTATCGCTTTGCTTTTGGATTAACTTTCATATTGAAGACATGAAGCACGAAAGTTAATCTCCACCCAGGTCACGTATTACACCCAGGTCGCATGGCTACTCACACATACACATAAGTACACGTTTTAATCACCAAATACTTATTGTAGTATAAGGTCACCGTTTTCTTTAATTATAAAAATCATTTTTAAAGAAATTACAAGATTGATTTTTAATCTGCTGTTAAAGTATAAAACACTGCGCATTTGATATAAGGATGTTTCAAAAATTATTTATAGTTTCTATATTAATAGCTCACACCAACAATCTATCTTTTGTTTAATTAATAAGGGCGACAAACGAACACACAGTTCACCTGATGGTAAGTGGATTATGTGGCCCATTGACATCTTTCTTCGATTAAGGAACAAAATGCAGATGCGTTGGCACACCTGAGCACTAAGATGTAATGCCTCGTTTCCAGTAAAAAGAGTCTCCGGTTCACTACACTCACCATACGAAACACAGCAGCTTTAGCTGCTATTTTACGCTGGCATTCTGTAAGCGCGTGGTCCTTCACAGGTCGAGCCGACCCATTCGTGCTACAACCACGAAATAGCTGCAGCGTGACTTCACACGTGTAGAGCCACGCTGTAGCTATAAAAGTTACAGCCTATATACGTCCCACTGCTGGGCACAGGCCTTATTGATCGAATTATATTACACAGAAAATAAAACAACGTGCATTATTTCATGCATTTAATCATTTTGTCGTTGCTATTGGAGCAATTTCATCTGCATTTTCGGGATTGTCTATCACTTTGTGAAACTTCTTTATAAGTGCTGCAGTAACCCTAAAATCTTCCATGAAATGTGTGAAGCTAAGTTGAAAAATATGTTTCTAAACAGTTTAAACCTGCCGTTAACTACTTCCACAACCAATCTACAAAGTGCAACACATCTACTTTTTTTAGCGTGTAGAGTCGATAACTGTGTTTCTCATTCGTCTCTGGTTTCAGGTTTATGTACTGTGAAACCAAGAGCTTCTAAATTGGAAATAGAATCTCTAAAGCCACGGTCTAAAAGGAATACATCATTTTGATGAAAGTATTTCTGCATCTGTTTGAGTTGCAGCAAAAGGTCCAAACACATCTATAATATATCCATCGCATCAGACTACTAAAAATGGTTTTGTTAAGTTATGATATTTATGAAGACTGTATGTCTTTTTTTGATATTTATAATTCAAGCTCTTTTGCACATAGAGGTAGGTACCATCATATTGTACAATAGCTCACTTGTTAGAGGAATCAGAATGAGGATATCCAAATAACTTCTCAGGTATAGTGGTATTTCTTTCTGCCACTTCTTGGTGAGATATGTGAGACGCTCCAAGATGTGTTCCGTTACATGTGATACATGACTCACAAGCTTCATCTTGTTCTGTAGAGTTGATTTAGGAATCCTAAAAAGACTAGATATGCTAGCATCGCTATCACCAGTCCTATATTTGATTAAAAGCATTGCTAATGCGGTTTTTAAATTTTTGGGAACAACAGACTATATTGGTATGCTATTATTCAATTCTATGAATTCCTGGGTAGTGCGCCCTGTCCAACAGTGACATACATG